>CM039617.1:41663610-42041709 GCA_022457205.1 Saccharum spontaneum | reverse complement strand
TGAAATCAAAAGGTAGTCTTTAATATCCTGCCCATGAGCTTGATTCTTCAATAAAACCACTGTCACCAGTTTCTTTGTCATCCTCTAAATAAGTTTGGAAGATCTTATGGATTATATTGGAACTTTTTTGTCCTATAATATTGTTAGATTTATTAAGACTTTCAACCGCTAGCCGGTCTCGTGAACGTATCAACATCCATCACGTTTCAAGCTTTTCCAAAGAAACTATGGAAACATCACTAGCAATTTGCTGATCTCAAAACTGCAACCCATGTCACTCTACTGCACTGCTATCAACTATGATATAATCATATTTGTTTCCACATGTGATTAGTTTCTCGTGAAGAAAAAACAAGAAAGGTGCCCGTTGTGTTGATTCCTATCATAGACATTCCTGCGGTTCCATTGCTTTTGAGTATCAACTGCAAAATCTAGTTGTAACGTTGATTGAATTCTATACCACTGTATCTTTCTATAATTACTCTATATGGGTTGGAGTCTTTATTTATTTATTTGCTATATCTTTTTTTGATGGATTTAGACACTATCTATATGTTTTTTCGTTTTTATCTTAATATAAAAACTATGGTCGAGCTCTTATCCTGTTTAATAGTATGGATAAATTTTTTAGTTACATCCAATTAAACACTTATATATACTTAAGTATCGCCTTTCTCTAAAAATCAGTGATTACCATAAAAAGATAATGCATGTGTTGTACCGTGTATTTTACATATATAATCTCCCTGGGCTATTTAACTTAAGGAAATGAAAGCAATTCTAAAAAAAAAAGTTAAGGAAATGAAATCTTTTGGTGTGGTTGTGAATTATTTAATTACTGTTCATTTTACATTAATAATACAAATCGAGGAAACATAGTCAGATCCTCAACGACATCATCGAATAGCAATGCACTATAGAAAATTGAAAATTTTGGTTCTTTTGGTTGTCAGACACCGGTTCACTGACCATTATTTTTGGTCTCTACTTGATGTTCATTGTTCTTGGATCATGATACCATTTTCTCTCTTAATTTCTAGGTCGTGTTAATGTTGACAGATCTTGTCCCTTGTATGCAGACTAGTCACTGAACAATTTTCAGTTTGCGGAAGCTTTGATTTGAATATGCACATCTATTTACATTAGCAATATTGGTAGTCAGATTAGACCTACAATTTTTCTCTTACCAAATTTATCTAATATATTAATTTGTTTGACATGGACTGTTTATTTATTCTATACCATTAGATCGTCATAAGATCTAAGAATACACATTATTTTCTTTTTTATTAATCACATAATTTCTAGGTCCTTGTTGCTTGTTTATTCTAGACTCTTAGATCGTCATAAAATCCAAAGGTGTATATTTATTTTCTATTAATTTCACAATATCTAGACCCTCTCAGCGAATATGGAGCCTCTTTTAACACTGTTGTATAAAGATGATAGGTAGAGATATTCTTTTAAAAATTTGATCAAACTTAAAATGGTTTGACTCAATATTACGTTAGAACAGGGAGGTACTTCAATACTATCTTTGGTTTAGCTTATAATGCAGTATGGCATAGTAGTCTCCCATGTTACATTTTAACAATTCATTTATCCTATATATTATATTGTTTACGATACATGATTGTTGAGTAGTATATTTCATTACAAATCTAATTGTATCGAGTTCGTATTATAATAGTTAACTTTTTTTTGGCTAAATTGTTGATCGAATTTGAATCTGAATATATGTGTGCATAGTAAACCTTACAAGATCAGAGGAGTAATAACTTAAGGGCTTGTTTGGATCCTATAAATTGAAACCAATATATAGAAAATTCTTCTCATTTTATTACTCCAATTCCTGAGAAAGAAAAGGCCGAAAGGATTTTACGGTCAAAGAATGATTCGGATAGCTCGAGTTCAACTCCCAGTCCCAGCTAGTAGGAGTACTACTTTGGTTGTTTGCTTGCCGACATTCTTGCATTGGAGTCGTCCTGCTGTACTGGTGCCGTTGTTCACCCCCACCCTGCCGTCCATCGGCATCGGCCGCCGGATTGGCCGCCGCGGTCCTCTGCCATGCCCATGGTAGCGGTAGGCGGTAGCGGGGTTTGCTTCCTCCTTCCTTGCCTCCACTCCCTGCCACTGCCACTTCCTTGGCCAGTTGGCCCCGCTGTCCGCTCGCTAGTGTAGACCACAACAACGCCACGTACTGCTTTGTCCGGCCGCCGCCCCGGCTATTCCTGGGCCTTGTTCACTTACCTAAATCGGGAGCGCCCGAATCGGTACAGTAAGATACTGTAGCAATGTAGTACTTTTGTTTTTATTCGCTAATAATTGTCTAAATATTGATTAATTAGGTTCAAAATGTTTGTCTCGCAAAGTACAACAAAACTGTGCAATTAGTTTTTTATTTCATCTACATTTAGTACTCCATACATATGCCGGCATTTTAATGTGATGGAGAATCTTCTTTTTGCATAGTAAAATTTGGAGGTGAATTTGTGTATCTAAACAAGGCCCTAATCTCAGTCACCTGTTTGGCTGTTGCAATCGCATCGTACTCCGTTTGGCCGACATCAGGTAGTCAGGTGGAAGTCAGGAAGTGTGTCTTCTCGAGCAACACACATCCACAATGGGCATTTTGTTACTCCACCGTCTACGAAAAAACGCAATTATGGGATCTATACCGGTCAAACTAGCTCAGATTTGATTAAATTTATAGTAAATATTATTAGCATTTATGTCTTCAATTAAATTAATTATAAAAATATACTATATAACTAATCTAATAGTATTTATTTTGTATCATGAATGTTGGTTTTTTTTACATAAATCTCATCAAAGTTCAAACTATTTGACTTCTCGAAAAACGATAACTGCATTTTTTTTACGGAGGGAGTACTTCTATGGGCTTTTTGGAATGTGATTAAAAGAATCTAGCACATTTCATTGAATTATGTATCCATATATGTTAAAATTCACTGGAATCTAATATGTTTAGACGAGATTTTAGGATTCTGAAACCTTTTTTACTGAGATTCCAAAAGTCTCCGAGAAACCAAACGTGAACGTACACATCAAAAATCTGGCAGTAAAGTTCTGGTTTACCAAGTGAGAGTTATTTGGTCAAAATAAAAAGGTCGCCATGAAAAAGCGCCACTTTATCAGAAAGCACCGTGTCCATGTCTTAGTCAAAAAGAAAAGAAAAGAAAAAAGAAGAATCCTCGTCCTGTTCCATTTCGTTCCGGCGAGAGAATCCGATGCCGAAGGCCAGGTCGCATGTGCACCGCACATCACATTAGTGGGCAAACACAAAGATCAGCGTCCACATCTAAGAAACGCACGCACGCACGGCGACACAAACGCGCGCGAGAGAACCACCCACCGCCCGCGTCGGCCCGGAAGGCAACAAAACAGCTGTCGTTCAGGGACAGGTCACAGGTAGCCTATCTGTGCGCCCTGCTCTTCTCCTCATGTTTGTACAGGAACGGGATGAAGATTGATGATGAACCAAACAGGCCTCCTTTGAACAATGACCGGGAAGATGAACAGCACCAACCGATGGCAATGCAATAGTACGGTTTGGTGTGGCTGAAAGTACTGTTCGCTGGTTTATTGTGAGAGAAAAATACTACTGAATGACTACTAATTTTGCTGATAAGCTCCAGCGATCAAGATGGCTGATTTTTATACGGGCCCGAGCAATAGTGCGCCGAGCCCGAGCAGCACCAAACGTGGTGGTGGCAAGGATGGCTGATTTTTATACGGGCCACCACGGGAGTAACCGAGCGGGCAGGGGCAGAGCAGGTGGTGCCGTGTCAACAGCAGCCGGTGGGCATGCATGTGAGGCCTTGTTTAGATACCAGATTTTACCTCTAAATTTCACTATAAAAAAAAGATTTTTCATCACATTAAAATACCAGCATATGTTTGGAGTACTAAATATAGATGAAATAAAAAACTAATTACACAATTTTATTGTACTTTACGAGACAAACATTTTAAGCCTAATTAATTAATGTTTGAACAATTATTACTAAATAAAAACAAAATTGCTACAGTATTACACAGTATTTGCTGTGCAAAGTTGATGCACCAAGTTGGGTATCTAAACGAGCCCTGAGAGCGCCGAGGCGACGGCGATTAAAGAAAGCAGGGGAACGGGGACGAGGGCGGGGGGAAAAGCGACCGAACACGACGTGGCAGGGGGACAGCGCCAGATGCCAGCGCGTGCCGCGACCGACCGCGATCGCCGATTCGATGCTCGGCCTCGGCGCCTGTCCGTACTCTATGCGCCTCACACAGGTTTCTAGAGGAATCTCAAAGGGATCAAGCTTGTGTTCTGACGATGCTCATGCCTGCTGACTAGGCGGTAATCGCCCCGTGTCTTATGATCTTATCTTAATCGCCAGGAGGCGCTCCAGCGCAATCGAACAGTGCCGTTCGCAGAGAAAGAATCAGCATTGCGGATTTCCGGGATTGTTCCAGCTACTGCGCATTGCTCGTGTTGCTAAGAGCAGAGCACCAACATTCGCTGCAGCGTTCCTGTGTTCCAAACAGAGCAGACGTTGAAGAGAAGAGAATAATCGCTGCCTGTGCTGTGATCATGTCATCGTTACTATCCATCATGAGCATCGTCTCAAAAAGAAAGAAAAGTAAGAACCATGAAGCAGAAATGGTAGCAAACAGAGCCATAATTTACAGCTACGGGTTTCCTTTTATCGATTCGCATATATTATGAATATATAGTACTACGTATGATGCGACGCGATGGCATGCCACATTGCGCGAGGTTCTTGAATCCAAAAAAAGCGCATGGAGGAGCTACGACATGCTCGCACCAGGAAACACAGCAAACGGGAAAACCAAAGCTAGCAGACGGGGAAGAAGAAGAAGGAGGAGGAGGCAGGGCAGGCAGGAAGGAATTACCATCTCCTCCCCCTCCCACCCGACCGATCCCCCAGCATGCCTGCCTTCTCTGCATCTTCTCTTCATCCATTTCAACCTCTCCTCACGGGCTCACGGCGGACTCTTGCAGCAGCAGCATCTCGCTCCCTCGGCTGGCTACACGCCCCGGGCCGCCGCCTGGGTCTGGCCGCGGCGGACCGTCTCCCTGTGGCGGATGAAGGAGTCGATGCGCTGCAGCTTCAGCTGGTGGCGGAACCGGTTGATGAAGTCGTCCGCGCGCGCGTCCACCTCGCCGCCGCTGATGCCCTCCTCCTCCTCCTCGGACTCGGACGCCGGCTCCGGCTCCGCCACGGGGAACCGCCGCCGGCCGCGGCTCTCCCTCGTCGTGGCCGGGCGCCGCGCCTCCACCGCGCGCACGGTCTCCTCCACCTCCTCGGCGCCGAAGTGCGCGAACGCCGACCTGTCGCTGGCCGACTTGTGCAGGCGCGCCGGGAGCCGAGGGAGCTCCGCGTCCGCCGCCGCCTCCGACCTGCTCCGCTCCATGTGCGCCGCGTGCTCGGGCTCCGGCTCCGGCTCGGGCTCGGGCTCGCGCTCCGGCTCCAGAGCGCGCTCGACGACGACGACGGGGCCCTCCTTCTCCGTCTCCGCCGCCGCGGGCTGCTGCTGCTCGTACCTCAGATCCACCACCCCGGCCTCGGCGGGGTCGGGCTCGGGCGCGGCCGCGGCGAAGCGGCCGTTGAACGACCTCAGCCGCTCGAGCGCCATGGACGGCACGCGGGCCAGCCGCCGGTGCGGCTGCTCCCATCCCCCGCCTCCCGCAGCGGCGACGCCCTCCTCGTCGCCGCCGGTCTCCGAGGCGGCGGCGGCGGCGGCCTTGGAGGTGACCGCGATGGTGCCGATGACGATGTTGAGGACGACGAAGAGCACGGCGGGGGTGAACCACCCGTGGACCGCGCTCAGCAGCGCCGGGATCGCCTCCTCCAGCATCGCGCCGCCCGGGATGCGTCGCCTTGATCCGGTTGGCTGGTGGCGGTGGGGTTCCGGTGACGGCACGGCGAGTGGGCGAGGAAGCGGGGACGGCAGAGGTGCGTGGTGGTGGCCTGGTGGGGAAGAAGGGGGAGTCAGGAGTGGGGTTATTTAAAGAGGGGAGAGTGAGGTGGGGGCGTTTCGAGCACATCCTTCACGCAGCAAACGGACAAATGGAAGGTGGGTTTTTGGATTGCTCTCTCTTTTATTTTATTTTATTTTATTTTATTTTATTTTATTTTATTTTATTTTTCCCTTTTTAATTGTTTATTATGAATTTAATCACAGTAGATTGCCGGGGTGTTTTCTTTGCACGTCGAGTTTTAGAGATACATGGGTATTGATTTGTGAAGAAAACATGCATGCTTACTATTGTGCATTGTGCTGAGGTGCTCTTGCGAGAATTATGTAAGCCCGTTTGGATCCTTGAATTGGATTCGTTCTAATAATTATAATTTAGGCATAGATTAATTAAGTTAATGTTGTTGTATATGCAAATATATTTGTATATTTATCGTTAGGCATATAAGGGATATACTTATACGTTGTATTTCTACTGTAGGGAAGTGAATTGAAGAGCGTGATATAAATTGCAGAATAGAATTATAGCATAGTGATCTATAAAATCCATTTCCATCTCTCATCCAATGAATTTGAGATAGGCTTATTTGTGAGCTTGGAAATGTTATGGAATGTCAAATTTCGAGCCAAATAGCCTAATCCATTATGTAGATTTCAGTTCCTACAAAATGAAGGGATCCAAACGGCCCCTAAAAGAAAACTGATTGTCTATAATCTGATGATAGACGTGCAAAGTATTAAGATATGGTATGGCGAAATTGTCTTTTTAGAAGCAGGTAATGAACAGGATCGGTTTTAATTTTTTGTTGTGCTTTTTTCATAATGTCTATGTGCTATGAAAAGCGTCGTCAAGCTAGTTGAATGAATTTGATGAAATAGTGCATGAAATCGGGTTCCGTTTTCAATGTTACCAAGGCTTTTATGTGATGCCTCTATGTTAAGGAAAGCATCAACTATAGTTCAAGCCAGCTGTATAGTTTCAACAAAACAGAGCACAAAATCGGGTTCCGTTTTAGATGTTAGCAGTGCTTTCCAGTGAGGCCTCTTTGAATGGTTATGATCAAAACTGGGCACGAAACCGGGTTCCGTTTTAAATGTTAGCGGTGCTTTCCTATGAGGCCTCTTGAATGGTTCTGATGAAATACAGCACGAAAGCCGGTTCCGTTTTAAATGTTAGCGATGCTTCTCTGTGAGGCCTCTTTAAACGGTTCTGATGAAACAGAGCACAAAATCGGGTTCCGTTTTAAATATTAGGCGGTGCTTTTCAGTGAGGCCTCCTTGAATAGTTCTGATGAAACCGAGCACGAAAGCCGGTTCCGTTTTAAATGTTAGCGGTGCTTTGCTGTGAGGCCTCTTTGAACGGTTCTGATGAAACAGAGCACGAAAGCAGGAGTGTTAGTTCTTTTTTCTGTGAGGTTCCTATGCTAAGAAATGTGTCATATACGATTTCAGGCTACTTGAATGGTTTCACTGAAATAGTGGCCGAAACCATGTTTCTGCTTGAAACGTTAGTGATGCTTTTCTATGAGGCTTTTGTGCTAATAAAATTGTCATCTACAGTTTCAAAATAAAAAAATTACAAGAAAAAAGTTTTTCACAGACTGCCATCATGCAAGACATTGACGTTAAAGCGTGAGAAGACTATGAACTATTGATGCATGTCTAGTTATTGCAATGATATGGCTCATCTAGAAGCGAGAGGTTTGGATTGCCTTTAATCTACATGTGTTTAATGAGACCATAAGTTTTGCTGAAGTGATTTGTATCTCTATTGTCTGTGATAATGAAGGTGAATAATAGAAAATAACACAGTAGAAAGGTAGTGATGGTACTTTGCATGATGAGTTCATAGAGATATGGCAATTACATGTTATTGACACATGTAGATGTGTGAAAATGATATATGTGTGTGTGTACCATCATGAGTAGTTATATTGGGAGGTTGATTTTGGTTGTTGGTGCTGCTCTTTAATTGTGATTGATTCTATGAAATGAAAACTTTGTTTCTGATCAAATAATAGACACATGAAGTACAAAAATGCTATAATAGGATGAACTTGTTTTTTTTCAAAGGAGGCGATGAACATGTTGGATTGTATAAAAGGAGCATGAGAATGTGTGTTCATTCAAATGTTATGATGCTTTTATGTGAGGAATCAAAGCAAAGAAAGGTGTTGTCATCATGCGTGATATTTACATTAAAATTGAGAACATTCACCATGTGGTTTAGATTGCCTTTTATAACACCATAAGTTTTGATTTGGGGTGGATTTACTCTGATGGGTAATTTCCTAAAGGTAGGTGCTTGATTTTGATTGTTAGCAGCACTCGAGATTTTGTAAAAGAAAAGGCAACTATGATTTGACGACATATGAGCAAAGTAACTAGATGTTGGTTTTAGAGTGGACTTGCCATTTTTGAAGGAGGCATGAGCTAGTTGACGAAGTGCATTCTATCTCTAGTTGTTGTGTGAAGAGAAGGGCTTGATTATAATTGATTGGTAGGGGGTGCTCTTTGAGGACCCATAAAATAAAAAAGGTTGCTTATGATTGGATGATAGAGGTGCAAAGTATCTAAATGTTATAGTATGATGAATTTGTCTTTTTTTTTGCAAGATTTACTAGGTGCATTTGTTAGAACCTTGTGTTAAAAAGTGGCATATACGATTTTCAACTAGAACATTAAAAGAAAATAATTGTGTATAGATTGTCATCACGAGATGCTATCGTAAAGTATTGGTTGGAGACTCTCGTCAGACGCAGAACTAGGCCCAAGCCTATCTCACACAGCAAAATTCATGAAATCAACCTCGATGTGATTAGAAAGATTAAGACAATGAAATACATGGAAGGTCCAACCTTGAACTTATTGTCCTAGACTTGGGCATAATGACACCCACTAAGGGCATGTTTAGGATTGCTCCACTTTATCTTTTCAGCTCCACTCCAACCTCGCTAGCCAAACAGGGACATCTCTATGAACTCTGCTCGAGAAAAAGATGAAGTTGAAGGCCAAGTCTAGGTATTTTATGGGGCACCTAAAGGAGCATTATGCTTTGTGGTGGACTTGGTGGAGCAAAGCTGATTTTGATGAAGTGGAGCTTCCCCAAACAAGCCCTAAAGGACATGTAGATTCTGCCCCATGGTATTCAGGTTAGTATTGTTTTGTGTCCATTTAGGCTAGTAAAGCATTGCTCTATTGATGGCTGCTAAAATGGAAGTGGTGTGACTAAATTATTACCAAATTAAATAACTATTATAGTAACCATTGTTATGTATGGTGGACCATTGTTTGAGGAACTAGATGCTAGTTCCATTATCAGTATCGATTTGTGTATAAACGATATAATGTTGTTTGAGGAACTAGAAGCTTGTTTCGTTATCAATATCGATTTGTGTATACACAATAGAATCTAAGGGACACCAAACTAAAAAAAAATAGAAGCTGGAAGATATATTATATATATTCAGCATCCTCCCAATGTCGGCCCGGGGGTAGAGGGGTCTTTGATGCCCTGAAGCCCAATGGCCCACCTCATACAACACTATCATTTTAGTTGTAGGTGAGGTGCCCATCAATAGTGATTTACCAGCTTATGAGTCTTTTAGAGACATTCATAGCGGTAAGATGTACGTGTGTTTGTTCATATCGGTGATTGTGCATGTGTACTTACGAGTGTCTAAGTTTGATGATTGACATTATTGTGTCTTAGCCATAAACTGATAGACTGAAAATACTCCTAAATTTTTATGATCTACAAGTTATATACATAATAATTTATAGCATTTTAAATTTGACTTTTGCTTTATAATTTGCACTAGAAAGTGTTTGAGATCAACGTTGTTTTTCCTTAGAAAGTTTTCATGTACCTAATATTTTCCCTCCATATATTATATAGCATTTGATACTTTGATATTTATATTGAGGGGTCTATATATTTTTTATTTTACTTTGCATTGGGCCACAAAACTCTAAGGACCGGCCCTGCATCCTCCAACTGCCTGAGTCAAGAGACTGCAGTTGGTGTGCAACACGAAGTCACCAACACAATTGATGAATAGTACTAGTTGATATGACGCTAACACCTCACTAGAGATTAAATAAGCAGCCGGTACTTGGCTCCGGCTTGGAGGCTTGGTATAGAGGCATGTTCACTGCAACTGCAACTGCAACCTACACTGATGATAGTAGTATAGGAGTAAATTTGTACAGTACTTCGGTTGCGAGCATTCTAGGGCGCGGTTCGGCATGCATGTTAACATTTGTAACATATTTCTTTTCTAACAGAACGTGCTTAAGCATTTGACATATATATATATATATATATATATATATATATATATATATATATATATACACACACACACACCAAAAAAAAACTGAGAGCGAATGTTTTCATGAAAATGTCATGCTTACCCTAAGCCAATAATGCGTTTCCTTGCTCCACCGCCACACACAAAAGCACATGAATCATAGAGGAAGAGGATATAGTCGGTTTCTACCCCTTGATGAGTGGAGTGGTGCCACACAAACCTGACCTGGGTGTCCACACATCTCAACAGGCAACAGCACACACACTACCTACCAGTCGGGACACAATGCAAGTGTGCATGCTTCTGCTGTGTGTGAAATTAAGAGAGCTACCTACCGAATAGGACCAATAAGTGTCGTCTCAGCCTGTGATGAGAGGTTAACAACCTCGGCCTCATGCTGTCCTTGCCAAGCTGCTATCATAGGTTCTCTTGGGCCATGTTTAGTTGGATTTTTTTTTGAAAAAGCACGGTAGCACTTTTCGTTTGTATTTGACAAACTTTGTCCAATCATAGATTAATTAGGCTCAAAAGATTCGTCTCAACATTTATAGACAAACTGTATAATTAATTATTTTTTACCTACATTTAATACTTCATACATGTACCGTCATATGCGATGTGACGGAGAATCTTAAAAACTTTTTGTATTTTGACACAAACTAAACAAGGCCTTGGTCTTGGTCACCTCAAGCTAGTAGTGTCAGCTTATGCAAGGCAGGACCGTGCGCTTGGTCGGTTGGTATAATTGAAATGCCACCGATTAATACTAGTGTAAGTACAATCAAGGGCTTCAGCTGGTGCATTGACCTCCTCCACATGTGAACACTGGAGTCACTAAAATTATTTTCCTTGAGAGAAAACGACACTATTATAGGGGTGCGAGAGCAAATTCGATGATCACTACACATGGGAGAATAATAAATGGTGGTGGAAATTATTGGAAACTGCAATGAAATTGGGAGGTCATTGAATTGTACTAGGTATAGTGGTACTTACATACCATTTTTCTAATGTTCGGTTTATTATATGCTAGTCAGGCAATTCAATAAGCCATTGTATATATAGTCAGATGCTACGCTTTTGTATGACAAAAAAATATGATTGTCTTGATGTCTACAGTGATGTTATGTATTATTTGAATGGTACAAGCTCAGTTATGGAATACGCATGTTCTAGGACTCTAGGTTATTAGCACAGTACTTAGTAGGTTGCTATCATTCTTTTTTTAGCTATTGGTTTCTCCGTCCTGAATTACAGGCTCCAATGGTTTCTGAGATTTCAATAGTTGTGAATTTGATATCTGTGACTAGATATATGCCCGTACGTTGTACTGGGACCATGATTTTTTTCACGCCTACAATGACACACATGGCTTGTGGCTTAGACGAATGTGTTAAGAAATTAAAAATCATGTATTTTCTTTTATCGACTCTGGACGAATGCTTCTCTGGTTACATTATAAAATTTTAACATATAATAAAATTCTAAATTATGAGAAAAACACCTAACTGCATGAGTCACTAATCAATCACTAAAGGCCTGTTTAGTAGAGCTCTGGCTCCTCCGAAAACAGTTTCGACTGTAGCTCTTCCGAAGAAGCAGCTTTTTTTAAGGAGTTGAAGCTCTTTCAGAAAATGCTTGGCAAAACATCTTCTCCTGTTCTCTGGAAATGATGAAAGATGTTGAATATCTATAGTGCGCCCCTGTCTGTTAACCTAATTATTTGACTTTGGTAATTTGTGTTTAATCACAGTACTATGACTAAAGAATATTATTACTATATTTGTTTGAGGAGGAAAACAATACGAGGACTACATTGCTGCCTTGTCCGCTTGTTTCGTCCGCACGTCTCCATCTCTCTTCCTTTGCTTCCAATACGACGAGTGGCCGAGCAGTAACTGATTAACAAAACATGGCTTTCGACCATCTTCTGCCCCTGCTGTGTGACCGTCATAAACTGTATGATGCTTCGTCAACGTCAAGAGGAGCCCTACAGTTACAAAATCTGTGATAGTAGAATAGAATTAGAACTCGTACTTTGTGAATCATGCATGCCAACGGCAGGCCCTGTTCACACTTGATGCCGCAAAGCTTCATCGTTAGGAGAGTGTTAGTAATAATTAATTAATTAATTATTAAACTGCCTACCAGAAAAGAAAAAAGAAAGAAATCAATGATACGCGCGCACGGTAGCCTTCGCGGCGGCTTCTCGGGCCCTCCCGCCACGCACTGATGAGGTAATCCGTCCAACGCAAGGCCATGACGCCCGCGGCCATTCAACAGGATGCAGACGGGTTTGTCTGTAGATCTATAAATAGATTTAATTTACACGAATTATATATAGATATAAAATCCGTGAAATTAAATCTATTTATGGGTTCATGGATAAATCCGGTTGCATCCATGCAAGTTTTTCAAAGGCACGTTGTTGTAAATGTTTGTTCAGACATATTTTACAAGCGTATTTTATTTAAATGTTGCATATGTTTCACACATAGTTGTAAGAGTATATGTTCAAAATATTTCAGTTGTTTCAGTCTTATATTGCAATAAGTATTTTCACGTTGCAAGTTGCAAGTGTTTTTTTCTGGATGTTGCATATGTTTCACAAACATATTGTAAGTGTATATTCCAAATATTTCATCTGCTTCAGACGTATGTGCCTCGAGTGTTTTCATGTTGCAAGTGTTTAGTATTCAGAGGCATGTTCAGAGAGTCATTGGCCCTGTTCGGCAGGCTGTTTTTTGGCTTATAAGCCGGCTGTGGCTGATTTGCTGTGAGAGAAAAATACTGTTCCACGGCTGATAAGCCGTGCTGATAAGCTCAGCCGAACAGGGGGATTAGGGCCGTGGGAAGGGGCACGGTGAGCCTAGGGCCGGTGGATGGGGCACACGACGTCATGCAAACATGGTGTGCTCGTCCTCGTCCCGGGTCCGAGTCCCGTCTGCACCGAGGGAGAGGAGGAGGTCAGGGGAAGGAGAGGCGGGCACAGGGCAGGGTGAGGCAGATGGAGACGGGATTAGACAAACAGTAAAGGACTGCAGCGATATAGGAGTGCGGCACGTTTCTGACATGCCGTTCGGTACCTTCTGTCCCTTCCAAATTGCATATACTATACAAGGTTTCACTTTCTCTATGTTTGACCACGAAAAGATGTTCGTTCAGACAAGTGAGCCAAGCAGTTGCAAGCATGGTCTAACGCTTCAGCGTCTCGTTGGAGGTGGGTCTTTCAGTCTTTGCAAACAAGATATATTTGTACGATCGATCTTCTCGTCCAAGTTAATTAAGATGCGGTCACCGTCAGATCCAGCGCTCAATTAATAACCATACAACCGCATCCTTGACTCAAGAAGAGAGAGAGAGAGGGGTCAGTCAGTCAGTCAAGCTCCATTCGCTTGCTTAATTATGATTCTTTTTGCCATTTTCTTATTGGAGCAAGTACGTACGTACTACGATCGATCGCAACGGCGTTACGCGTCGTCGTCGTCCCCGCGTGTCACACAGACTCGTCTCAGATCAGATGCAGGGCTATTTGTTTAGTCAGGTATCTAACGACGAGTGTATATATATATATATATATATATATATATATATATATATATATATATATATATATATATATATATATATATATATATATATATATATATATATATTTTGGCCGCGTGTCGGGTCTGATGTGTTTACACCTTTGTTGTTTCCTTCCTTTGGAAAAAAAAATAGTGCTGCACTACTGCATTTGGAAGATTGGAAGAAATAGCTGACGCGTTCGTGTCTACAAGAAAGAGGTTAGTTAGGTTAACGCAACTGCCAATGCGCACCTATTAAGGAGGCAACCGTACGTACCCATTGATTTGTAAGCGCCGAGCCATGCATGCCGGACAAACAAAACTTGACGCCATCACACAACTAATAAGGAGGAGTGTTGGGTAAGGTCAAGCTCAATCAATCAACCGGTTACCGATTTCTAGTGATAGATCACCATTCACCGTTCGAGGTGAATGAAGCACCAACTCCACAAGGAAAGCAGGGCTAGGTGTATTCATCCTCAACCAAGAAACTTCACCAACTTCGGCTGTTTACATACAGGCACAGCTTTCGATCTACAACAGACTCGGTGACAATGGCAGAAGCGGCAGTAAGGATGGCAGCGGGTCGGGTTCGGATCGGGTGGAGTCTCCGTGCACCTAAAACCGAAACCCGAAATCGAAACCCGAACCCGAACCGAAAACCGATTCGGGTAGAAATCTATCACCAAAACCAAACCCGCGGATACCCGAAACCCGAACGGATACCCGAAACCCGAACGGATACCCGAAACCCGCGGATAAATATACACATATTCACATGTATAAATAAGAGGCAATAAATAATAAATATTTTCATGAGTCAATTTTGAATAGATTTAATAATCTAAGTAAACAAGTTATTATTAGCATATTATAAAACATGAGTTTTAATTCCAAATGATTTATTTCGGATATCCATTGGATATCCACAGGTGAAAAACCGAACCCGATACCAAACTCGAAACCGAAACCGAAAACCGTGGGTGAAAAACCATCCCTAAACCCGAAACCGCAAAACCCGAAACCCGCGGGTATCCGATCCGAACCCGATCCGCTGCCATCTCTAAGCGGCAGCACTCACGCTAGCTGCTCAAGTGTCCAAACTACTGAACATCAACCGAGTCAATTTCCTCACTGACAATCAAGCCATGGCAAACTTTTTACAACTCCAATGATCTATCCAACCCACCACACTGGAACATCAAGCGAGTCACGGCTACATTCTTGGAAGCTATGAAAGACCCCCAGTTTAAGGTCCAGAAAATCCCAAGAACAGTGAACAGCACGGCCAACTCTCAACAACTGTATTTTCATATCTACCTATATCTTTATGGCTGTATACCAAAACGTTCACCGGTGAGGCCACATTGCCTTTTCCACTGTTTACCGTCTCACACAACACTGTTCCTCACAACAGTATCGGATCACGAAACACTGTTCACACCCGGTAGCAACAGTGACGGATCACGATCACTGTTCATAGTGGGTACGAAACAGTGTTGGGTCACAGAACCACCCGTTATGAACAGTACATACCGGGTTGTAAACTGTACCAAGGACGCGTTACTGTTTCACACAGTTCTTTTCCCTCCTCTCCTTCCAACAACAAACAAAAAAAAACCCGCCCGTGCGAATGCACGGGGAACCCTGCTAGTACTGCTAGTGAGCATAGCAACCTTGCTCAGTGTCCTCTAAAGTTGGCACTATCTTCTGTACTGTATGCTGGAAATGGATGGCAATTATATTAAAAGAAAAAAAAACAGAAGCAGTACGCAAGGTCAACAAACATGTCCCCTGCCCCATTTCCATGTTTGTGGAGGGAGGAGGTCTGCAAGCAAGAAGACCGCCCGGTTCGCTTGGCTGATAAACCATAACTGAAAGTACGGTTCACTAATTTGTTGTGAGAGAAAAACACTGCTGAATAGCTGGCTGATTTGGCTGGTCAAGTGAACAGGGCAACTAGCCACATACTAATACAGGCAACCTCAACGTATTACTAATATAGACATTTGATGCCTGCCTGCCTGCAACGTGATGTCTACATCTCCATCTCAACGCAGCTGCTCCTATGCATACCATGCACCCCTCTGCATGTGTCAGGAGGTATGTACTGGCATGGATGGCAATTGCAGCACGTTTGAAACAACAGCAACCATATTTTAACAACACCTACGACGAGCTGCACTTGGAGTCTACTAATTGATTTGGATTTTTTTCTCGAATACACAAAAGATTTATGTATCATTGTATTAAGAAGAAAAGTTCAGATGACATACAACGCGCATCAAATGAGCGCCGAAGGAGGTCAACGTGCACAGCCATAGCTGAACCATCCTAGAGGAAGATCTTTATGGCGATATCACATAAAAGGAACAACCAAGCACGAGCATCGACGCGCCCTACGTGTCTTCGATGAAGAGCTTCGACGGGCGTCCGTTGAATGCTGGAAACATCGCGTCAAGGGCCTCCACCTGGCTCGACGACAAGGTTCCCGAACGCAACGCGTTGAGTATACGCTTGGGCGCAGGTGAACCCAGGTTGGACGGTGGCGCTTTACCGAACTGCTGCTCGAGGAGTACCGCGCCCCGTCAGGAGATCGGTATGTGAACCAACGGTTGGGCGGCTATCCGTCTGCTCCTGTGCCTGATAGGCAATGGCTTCCTGGTTCTCGGCCTCTGTCGTGGTGGAGAGACAATCAAGGGCGGTTCCCGCTGGACCAGCACCTCATCCCGGAACCGTGCGAGGCGTCGAGCGGCCTCACGCGGCGTGGGCGTCTCGTCAGCATCGATGCCGGATTGACCAACCCGAGGAGGCGTCTGCTGCGACAACTCGTGTGCCAATGACTGAGGCAAGGAGACATCCGTGGACCCCGCGGGGGCAGCTACGTCGCCAGCCTCGACACCGGGTAGAGCCTCCTGAGGCGCCAACTCCTGCGCCGACGGCTGAGGCGAGAGGGCAACCGCGGGCAGAGGCGAGGAGACATCGGCCACCAGAGGTGGCTCCGTGGATCCCACGGGTGCGGCTACGTCGCCGGTCTCGACGCCGGGTAGAGCCTCCTGAGGCGCCAACTCCTTCGCCGATGGCTGAGGTGAGAGGGCAGCCGCGGCTAAGAGCTCCTCTAGCATCGGGTCGAAAGAGACGACCAAAGCAAGAGGACTGTCGGCCGCGCATATCGCCTCCACGAGCGGGTCGTGCTCAGCGAGGCACTGCACGGGTGCCCACGCCCACACGGTGGAATCCGGCGGCGCTTGGGCAGCCCCAGCCGGTAGAGCTTCAGAGGCAATCGAGGTGGAGGCCGGAGCAGTCCGCGTGAACTCAGCCGACCGCCCGCGACGCCTCCGATGCTTGCGTCGCCTCCGCCTAAGTCGCCATCGACCATCAGTGGCGGGGACGGTGGTGGTCGTCGTGGCTCCTCTAAGCTCACACGAACTGTGCGAGCCAGCATGGTCCGTCGGCCCATCATGACGACCCAAGACACAGTTGCCTGATACACGGTTGCCCACGCGCCTTGGCCGCTTGCAGTCACGTGTGATGTGTCGAAAGCCCCTGCACCTCAGACAACGCTGGGGTAGCTTGCAGGCGGTCACCCGGTGCGCAGAGGAGATTATTTTACACTAGCAATCGTTAGAGGACTAAGCGCTCTGAAATAAACAGACCCGCCTCCGTTTCGCAACGTCCGTAAATCTGTACAGAGCACAGAACCACTTCGTCAGGGGGGGTGTTTCGGTTTTCAGGGAACAATGACTGCGTCCTTACAGGAGATATAGTTGAGATTCAGAAACGGGCAGTTTCAGTCTAACACGAAGTTAATTTAATAGTACCTGGATTTCAGCTGGAACTCGCAAAGACTGTGAACTCTGATACTCGTTGGAATCAATCATCATTGGATGGAATCAGCAGCCAGACGGTGTGGGAGTCGCTCTAGCATTTGAGCACCTGAACTGCAGCAACCTCCTCTCCTCCTGCTGTCGCTTCAGAATCCACACACTACAAGTATCCTCCTGATCAGCTGTCATCGTCGTCGTCTTGTCAACTTTACTTATTACTGCTACAGTATCATCTTATCCTGAGCAGGTTGCATGGGTGCCTCTCATTGCAGTGCCTCTGGTGACGTGATCGGCTTATACGTACTGTACGTCAGTCAAAAGATCCCGAATCTGAGTCCGTCTCTGAAACTACTCCTAGGCCTTGTTTAGATCATAAATTTGGGATGCAAAATTCGCATAGTAAATGTCCCGGCATACTGTAGCAATTTTGTTTTTATTTGGTAATAATTGTCCAAATATTGATTAATTAGACTTAAAATATTCGTCTCGCAAAGTACAACAAAACTGTGCAATTAATTTTTGATTTCATCTACATTTAGTACTCCATATATGTGCCGATATTTTGATGTGATGGAGAATCTTCTTTTTGCATAGTGAAATTTGGGGTGGAATTTGGGATCTAAACAAGGCCCTAGTTAGCAGCAACCTGGAGGCTTCATCCTTAGTATTCCTTACAGACAGTCGTTGGTGTTCATGATGGCCGGCTGCCACGTTTCTACTGACAAACTGACACTGCCATACTAGTATTATTGTTCATTGGGGTTGGGGGGGAGAGAGGCGGATATTGCTCTGATACACGGCCCACGGGGAACAAGTGACAGGCACGCAAGATCTTTTTGTTTGCCCTGATCTGTCTGAGTGAGCAAGGTGCCACACCACAAGTGGTAAACCAAGGTGTGCCAGGCCAGGCATCAGATTCTTACTATGTCCTGAGTGGCAGCCACGTCATGTCGTTTTGCTGTCACTGCCTCATCCTGAGTTCTGCCTTGTGCCTTGAGAGTTCAGTCCAATGTCCAAAGACGCATATGCACCTTGCGTATGTACATGTCGTTTTCTTCTGTTGTGTCCTGAGTATCCATGGGCATTCGGTAGTACCTGATGGCTGCAATGCAAACCTGATGGTAAGAAAGTTCAGTAGGATCTACTTTAAAGGATTTTTTATATATAAAAAAGAACTTTATAATAAAGATATCATGTTTATCTCGTCAGATTTCAGTATGTGCCTGACAATATACTCCAGTAGTAATTCGGTTTGTCTCCAAATGGACATAGAACTCCCCCGAGCAAACCTGCAAGTTCCATTTGATCTAGCAGCACCAGTTAAAGCTGACTGGGACACGGGATCATATTATGCCCTCCGGTCCGCAGTCCTCACAGGATTATTTGATGTCCAGGGAAGCAAGGAACTTTTTACGGCTGGCACTGCCAGGAACGTTGCCGATGATCTTCACGTGCCAGCCATTGTAGCTACCCTGCAGTCCACATCTACTTTTTTTGAACCATACAATACGGTCACCATCGTCTCTATCAACTTGAAGGAGCTAACCAAGTTCATTATAGATGTTGTTCAGGGAGGCAGCGTTCAGGTGTTCCATTTCAGTGGCCATTACCAAAAGGAGGCAAAAGCTTTCAAAGCCGAATCCATCCATCTCTGAGGTCTGTCTGAGCTCCAGAGTCGCTCCGGAGTCCTGGGTGTCATGATGGCTTGGCTGCCGGCCGTATTCTCTGCAGAGTCATCTATATACTGACTGACAAAAGTACCGAGAGCGCATCTTCATGCACGGGCAACCACTGAAACCATATATACTAGGGCCTTGTTTAGATTGGTGAATTGAGGAGAAAAATACTGTATCAGAATTTCTGTAGCATTTCGTTTGTATTTGGTAAAAATTATCCAAATTTTGACTAACTAGGCTTAAAATGTTCGTCTCGCAAAGTACAACAAAACTGTGCAATTAGTTTTTGATTTCATCAACATTTAATATTCCATGCATTTGCCGACATTTTGATGTGACGGGGAATCTTCTTTTTGCATAGTGGAATTTGGGGAAAGAATTGGGGAACTGAACAAGGCCTGGATTCTCTTGTCGTGGGACAAACAAAGTTGCCACAATTGGCACTAGTAGGCTGGACCACGGTGCGCCGGATTCGTCTGTGCTGGTCGATTCAAGTCGCGGTCATATCATGTTGCCACTGGGTCCTCATCAGAGACTGGAACTGGCTGGGGATCTTATTCCATTGGACGTCTCTCTCTCTACTTTGGGAACAAGAGCAGCAAATGTGAGTCATATCTCCATTGTCGAAGGCATCTGGAACTCGAAGGGGGAAAAAAACGAAAACATCTTTCTTTTCTTAGCTATATAGTCAGTGTTGATGCATACATGAATTGGTGCATAAGATGGCCAATTGTTCATTTTTTTTAACAAATCATATCTATAAGTTTTAAAAAAGTTGAAACCTTCGCTGTCTATAGGTTAGGTTGTTTTATGATACCATCCAAAATTTCATGACCGAAATAGTTTCCATTTGGTTTGGGAGATAACGAAAAATGAACATACGCACAAAAGAATAGAATACATGTGAGGACACATTTCCAGGCATGTGAATTAAGAAATTGTCATTTTTTTTCTCCCAAATGAGATACTAGTCTGGACTTGAAACTGTGGGTGGAATCATAATACAAGCTCATCTATTTTATGGTGAATGTTTCAAATTACTTTTCAAAACTTCTATTTATGAGTTCTAAGAAAGCTTTAAAGTTATGGTGAGTTGATTTCTAACAGCGGAAAACACAGATTGCTTCGTTCCACCAAGTATTCCAAAACTGCAGGCGGATTCTAGACAGTTGCTGACTGAATCAAAAAGTGAAAAAAGGATATAGCATTTGCTACCACCTGACCTGCATGCAAGTCAAGTAAGATTATTAACACATTCTTCTCAGAGTTTACATTATCAGTATATAAAATTTTCGGAGGTCAGGATAAATGAGGTATATCTGAAATATCAGACAAAATGCAAAGAAATTGTATATCTTTCGGAGGTCAGGATAAATGAGGTCTGATATTTCTGCTCAGAGTTTACCTTATCACTATATAAAAATCTTTCGGAAGTAAGTATAAACGAGGCATATCAGAAATATCAGACCACATTCAAACAAATTGTATTTAAATCTCAAATAAGTCCAAACAAAATTTAAATACGGAATATCATAAATATCAGTGGATTTTGTTTGATAAAACGAAACATCAGAAATATTGGCAGGTTTGGGCTGGAAAAAAAAACTGATTCTACTTAATGAAAACAAGGAGAGTATGCAGCTAAAGGTCAAGATGTCAAAGCAACATAAACCGATTTCCCCGTAAGAAAAGACAATGTTGCAACACTTCAATTTCCAACTTTCCAACATTCACAGTCTTGTATGCTTACGAAAAATGCTTGTAAGGCAGAGCACTGATAAGCCATTTCTGTTTAATATACATCTGCGAAGACTGATGGGAGTCAAAGAACCATTTATTTCCTGAAACCCTGAACTATGTTCATCTGTCTTCTAATCCAGTACAATGTATCCCAAAAAAGGGCATTGATTTGTTACGCCAAAAGGACTGAATCTTACGGCCCACCACCAACATGAAGAGAACAAATCGACAAACAAAAGAATAGAGGAAAAGAAAAAAAAATTGCCCCCATTCTCATCAAGAATTGCAACCAACTAGCTGCCGGAGAGAACCTCCTGCTATGAAAGGCAATTAAGCAAGCCCCTCTCGAACCTTTGCCTTACTTCCATTCTACTTGCTAAGCCCAGATGGCCAAAGACGACATAGCCATGGCACCCAGGAACAAGGCAATGTATGAGCCGACTTGAAGCCTCAGGTTACAGCTCATCCTCTTACTGAGGAAATCAGCCGCAATGAGGTCCACCAAGGCCATGTAGATCAGAATACCAGCCGATATGGAATCCAGAATGCCCTCTACCACAAGTGCCCTCGGGCTGTTGGGGTTGTAGAACGACGCGATACCTGCCCCCACGGTGATCCCAGTAGGCGTTGTGATAGCAAAGAAGAAGGCCATAAGGAGTGCCGAAAAACTCTTGAACTGAGCCTGCATTTTGTTGGGCAATGAACAGAACACCACAAACACAACCACATCTGCTTCAAATGTTGTGTTCAAATGATAAATTGTTGATCCAAATAACAAAAGGAAGTACTAGATATTAACCTCAGAAATGCAGCCGCCCAATGCAAAGCCCTCAAAAAACTGGTGGAAGGAGAGGGCAGCAACTAGAGGCTTGATGGTGCAGGGATTCTGTGAGACGCCCAAAGATAGCCCGATGATCACCGAGTGCGATACAATCCCAAGCTCAAGAATCTAGTAGAGAAAATAGCGTAGGGTTATTCACCATTTTGCGGATATTATTAGAATATGAATAGGCTTAGAATGTGAATGGTCTTAGCATATGAAGAGTCATGTAACTTGTATTATAAACACTTGTTCAATGAATGGAAACTCGAGCCAGTTACTCTAACAAATATGAAGCAAGGTACCACATATCATATCTCCGGTTGCTGTACAAGTTACAAGAAACTTACAGAAATCAGCTCAGAAGGAATTAGCATGAGAGTGATTTCATAGTATTTACTGATACATCACTACTTGGGGCAAGAAGCTAGAACACCTTAAGAGCATGAATGAATGCAGTTTCATACTTTCATAATACTCTTGGCAATTAGGTTAGCAATAGGCTAGACCACGTAATTGAACATTGCTTAGTGTTATAAATCTTGTTTGTGTCTTTTGGGTCGTCCATGGTCGTTGTAACTTGTAAGACTATCTCCAACAGCGCTACCTATACCCAAAATAGGTCGTGCACAGTCGTTTGCCTATCAAAGAAACCCTTCCAACAAATGACCCAAACAGACGCCTTATTTTGCCTACCGGCCGAATGGAGACGCAAAAATGTGTCCTCTCTGGATGACGACGCAAATGAAGCGCGCTCGTAGTGGAGGGCCCGATGATGGCGAGGCAGGGTATGAGGCGGCCGGCGGCGCTGGACAGGGACGGAGGTAGACGGAGGCGCTCGACCGGGAGGTGGGCGACGCTCGACGGGATGGGAGGCGAGCAGAGCTCGACGCGGGAGCCGGCGGCGGGCGGCGCTCGACGGGGAGGCGGGCGGAGCTCGACGGGGGAGCCGGCGGCGGGTGGCACTCGACGGGGAGGCGGGCCGAGCTCAACGGGATGGGAGGCGGGCCGAGCTCGACGGGGGAGCCGCCGACAGCGGATCTGAGCTCCTCCACGCCTGCGACCGCCGGATTCGGGCTCCTCCTCGCCTACAACCGCCGGATCTGGGAGTGAGGGGAGGGAGTCTGAAAGTCCTATGTTTGGTGTTGGTAATTAGTGACAATGCCTAAGTACTAATCCTATGCCTAAGTTGTATGTAGCATATGAGGATTAGTACATTCCAAGGTTGGTGGCAAGATGGACATGGTGAACATGATGGCCACACTTGGATTTGGACGCAACCCTACGTGATCAAGGCAAAGGTATATGCTTAAGGGTTGTGTTTTAGTAACCAAGACACCTAGTGTGTGTGGTTACATTATATGATAGACAGCCGTACTATAAAGAGGGGAATGACGCGGCTATTGAACTCTTAAGTGCCTCTAGGTGTGCATTTCATAATCATATGCATTTGGATAGAACTAATAACGCCTCGAAAAATAATTGTGAAAATGCTAACACACTCGCACATGACGTGATCATTTGGTGGTGTTAGCACATTTGCGATGGCGGTGTAGTTTGAGCGGTAGAGAGGGTTTGGGGTCCTCTCTCCCTCCCGCCGAGCTTACGAGGCGGGATTCAGGCGTTTTCGAGAAGTTGAAACGGCTATTTTCCACTACGCCGGAAGTCGGAAAAGAAACGGAAGTGAACGGAGGTCACAGTGGTGACCGGACGCGGTCTCGGTTTGACCGGACGCGTCCGGTCAGCGTTCAGCGTCTTCACGTGTTTCGGGTTGTTGATCGGACGCGGTGGCGCGTCCGGTCACAGTCGACCGGACGCGTCCGGTCGATCAGGGAGCTTAGTGGACTCCAACCGGACGCTGGCACTGTGGTGTCTGGTCAGTTCTCCAGCGCGTCCGGTCGCTGTTTCGTTGTGCACTGCTTAGGCATGACCAGCGCGTCCAGTCCGTCACGGGACCAGCGCGTCCGGTCGAGCTTCGCGCGTCCGGTCGTTGCGTGCAGCGCGTCCGGTCGGTGCTTCGCGAAAGTAGCCGTTGTGCGATCGGCGCGTCCGGTCAGTTTGACCAGCGCGTCCGGTCAGCGCGACTTCGGCTGTTTTAAGTGTGTAACGGCTATATTCGAAGGGGTACGTCTATAAATACTCGTTGGCCGGCTCAAGGCTCTATCTTTTGGACATTTGACATACTTGTTAGCACTTTGAGCTAAGCAACTCCCCTTCCACTCATCTCTCTTGCTTCTTTGCATATTCGAAGTGAGATTGAGTGATCCAAGTGCATTTGCATTGTGAGATTGCATCTAGTTGGCACTTGGTAGTTGATTTGCTGCGGGATTCTTACTTCTCTTGGTGGTTGCCGCCACCTAGACGGCTTGGAGCAGCTTGGAGGCGTTGGCAAGAGTTGGTGATTGTTCTTGGCCATCTCCGGTGATTGTGAGGGGTTTGTGCCTACCTCGGCGAAGCGCCAAAGGCAAAGTTAGTAAATTGCTCGTGTCATTGCAACCTTTTACCATTTGGTAGGTTATTGTGGCGCCTTTTGAGAGGCTCGGTGTGAGACCGATTAGTCACCGAACCACGTGGTGAAGAAAGACACAACGGGGACTAGCGTGCCGGCAAGCACGTGAACCTCGGGATAAATCTTCGTGTCATCACTTTCATATTGTGATTGATTGATCCCGGTGTTCGGTTGTCTTGGTATTCATTGTTGATCATATTGGTTGGCTCAATACTTCGCCCCTCGGTGAAACTCTTTTAACTCAACTCCGCATTACTTTCTTAGTTATCTTTGCTAGCTAGTTAGCTTTGCTAGAGTAGCTCTTTTATGTAGCTTGCTAGTTGTAGTTATAGTTACCTTCTCGGTTTGACTTGTGCGGTTGAGTG
This sequence comes from Saccharum spontaneum, assembly GCA_022457205.1. Classification (NCBI taxonomy): domain Eukaryota; kingdom Viridiplantae; phylum Streptophyta; class Magnoliopsida; order Poales; family Poaceae; genus Saccharum; species Saccharum spontaneum. Next base: position 42,016,884 of record CM039617.1, on the reverse strand, counting down.
CCAATATACTAGAATTGTGAATTGGATAGGTGGCTTACAAACACCCCGTAGGCTAAGCAAAACTCGCATCTCGTTATTTGTTGTATTGATAAACTTGTTTAGCTTGTCTTTGTAGAAAATTTTAAAAGGCTATTCACCCCCCTCTAGCCATCAAGACCTTTCAGAGTCGCCGTGCTCAGCGATGGAGTGGAGAGAGGGAGGGGCGACGCCGGGGTAGAGAGGGAGAAGGAGGGGCGGCGCTTGGCGGGGAGGAGGGGCTCGGCACTGGGTGGGAGAGAAAAGGGTCTCGGTTTGGGTTCTCTGTTGGAGTACAGGAGTTTTGGGTGCCTTGCTTCTTCCCTGTGCGTGACCCAAACGGGTGAAATGGGTCTTGGTTTGGGTCAGCTCTGTTGGAGATAGCCTAAGTTGCGGTGTTGAAAGCTCTATGTTTGGTGTTGGTAATTAGTGACAATGCCTAAGTACTAATCCTATACCTAAGTTGTATATAGCATATGAGGATTAGTACATTCCAAGGTTGGTGGCAAGATGGACATGGTGATCATGATGGCCACACTTGGATTTGGATGCAACCCTACGTGATCAAGGCAAAGGTATATGCTTAAGGGTTGTGTTTTAGTAACTAAGACACCTAGTGGGTGTGGTTACATTATAGGATAGATAGCCGTACTATAAAGAGGGGAATGACGCGGCTATTGAACTCCTAAGTGCCTCTAGGTGTGCATTTTATGATCATATGCATTTGGATAGAACTAATAACGCCTCGAAAATTATTGTGAAAATGCTAACACACTTGCACATGATGTGATCACTTGGTGGTGTTAGCAAATTTGCGATGGCGTTGTCACATGTTGTTTCACGAGCTAAAACATGTGCTAAAGTGACACACATACTTAGTCTTGCTCATATGTGAAAGGGTGAATCAAACGGAGGCGAACGGAGGTCACAAAGGTGATCGAACGCTGGACCGGACGCGGTCTCTGTTTGACCGGACGCGTCCGGTCAGTGCTCAGCGTGTGTCCGTGTCTCGATTTTCTGATCGGACGCGGTGGCGCGTCCGGTCACGATATACCGGACGCGTCCGGTCGTCGTGGTAGCTTACTGTACTTCAACCGGACGCTAGTACTGTGGCGTCCGGTCAATTCTGCAGCGCGTCCGGTCGCTGACTCGCTGGAGCGTTGCTAGGCTTGTCCAGCGCGTCCGGTCGGTTACGGGACCAGCGCGTCCGGTCGAGCTTCGCACGTTCAGTCATTTCCTGTTGCGCGTCCGGTCACTCTAGTGCGTGAACGAGTACTTTTAAGTGACTGTTACTATCGAACGAACGAAATTCAAAGTGAGACACGTGGCGTTCATCAAGGAGGTCACGGTGGAGCGACTGGACGCTGTGCGCATCCGGTCAGGCCGGACCAGCGCGTCCGGTCACCCCGAGTGTGACTATTTCTTGAGCCAACGGCTCTATTCTTTCGGGGCTCCTATATATACTCGTTGGCCGGCTCCTAGGAGTCTCTCTCGGACATTTTGACTCTCTAACATCCTCTTGAGCTGAGCAACCCCCTCCCACTCATCTCTCTTGCTTCCTTGCATATTCGAAGTGAGATTGAGTGATCCAAGTGCATTTACATTGTGAGATTGCATCTAGTTGGCACTTGATGGTTGATTTGCTGCGGGATTCTTATTTCTCTTGGTGGTTGCCGCCACCTAGACGGCTTGGAGCAGCTTGGAGGAGTTGGCAAGAGTTGGTAGTTGTTCTTGGCCACCTCCAGTGATTGTGAGGGGTTTGTGCCTACCTCGGCGAAGCGCCAAAGACAACGTTAGTAAATTGCTCGTGTCTTGCAACCTTTTGCTATTTGGTAGGTTCTTGTGGCGCCTTTTGAGAGGCTCGGTGTGAGACCGATTAGCCACCGAACCACGTGGTGAAGAGGGACACAACGGGGACTAGCGTGCCGGCAAGCACGTGAACCTCGGGATAAATCTTTGTGTCATCATTCTTATTGTGATTAATCGATCCCGGTGGTTGTGTATTGTGGAATTCATCTCTTGATTATATTGATTGGTTGGCTCAATACTTCGCCCCTCGGTGATACCCTCCTAACTCTCTCTTGTATTAATTTCTTAGTTACCTTGTTAGCTTGTTAGTGTAGCTCTTAACTTGTGTAGCTAGTTAGCTTTAGTTGTAGCTAAGTTGTGCCGTTTGTCTTGTGCGGTTGAGTGCAAATATACTAGAATTGTGTATTGGCTAGGTGGCTTGCAAACACCCCGTAGCCTAAGAAAAACTCGCATCTCGCTATTTGTTATATTGATAAACTTGTTTAGCTTGTCTTTGTAGAAATTTTTAAAAGGCTATTCACCCATCCTCTGGCCATCAAAACCTTTCAGGTGTTCCCTTCAATGCTCATGCTACAGATTCCTTTTTTTAAAAAAAATAATAGCGCCCGCTGATCATATAGTAGGACTGATAACGCTGTTTACCATGCAATTTTACCTAAATGCATTCCAAAGAAATTTAAATTTCAATGAAATTTGACCAATTTTTGTGAAAACTCAAAGATATCACATAACTTGTCCACACTTGACTAAACGAACAGGCAAATTGTTGATAGGGTTTCACTATTCGAAGTGTCCTGGGTAATCACAGGCCAAAATTTTAGAGAGTCCACAACTCCACATGCATGCCGTATCGTCACTCTCTAGTAACAAATGTAACATGCCTTTTGAGGTCAAGCATTGAGCAACAAGTATAATCACTTCATCGTGCAATTGTAATATGCATTTTTTTTGTTCTGTGTTTTGAGAAGAGAGTTAGAAACGTACCTGTGAGACAACCACATGACGAGCTTGGGACGGCTCCTCATCGTGCCCATCGTGACCGTCATCACATGGGCCGATCCCGTGGGCGTAGCTATGCCTGTGTGCCGCGGCGTGCGCGCGCATCCCCACGATGTGCATGGGGTCGTTGTGGCCTCCCCCTATGCCGCTGCCAACGCTCCCCATGAGCGCGCCGTCTCTCCCTATGCCGCTGGCAACGCTCCCCACGAGCGCGCCATGCTCTAGCAGCGCCACGGTCACGTCGTGACCGCTCGCATTGGCACTAGCATTGCCCGCGACGGCGGCGGCTTCCTCCGCGTCGGCGCTGTGCTGCTTGCTTTCGTACATGTGCGTGCCGACGAAGTCGAAGACGAGCGTCCCGAGCGCGGCGAGCATGGCGACGAACCCCGGGAACGGGAAGCGGCGCCACGGCGCGGCGGGGAGGCAGGGGTCCGTGAGCGCCTCGTCCGCGTCGTGCAGCATGTGGACGAAGCCCGTGGCCAGGATCACCCCGGCCGCGAACGCCTTGACGAGCACGAACGCCCCGCCGGCGGAGGGGGAGGAGGTGGCTCCTCCCCGCCCGCGGCAGCGGCGGCCGACGAGCGGGATCGCGACGCCGGTCGCGCCGGCGACGAGTATGGCCGCGACGGCCACCATCTTGAGCCCCAGCGCCGCCGCCTCGTCGCGGCACTCCGCGTCTTCGGCGGCGCCGATGGACGCGCCGCAGCTCGCCGTGGAGACCGACGCTGCCGCCACCAAGAGAGAGAAAGATGCATGCACGCAACCGCATGCCGCGTCAAAATCACACAACGACCACGAGAGAGAGCGAGGAATCAGAATCAATTTGTTGCTCTTGCTTACCTGCGGCTATCTGCTGCAGGTGTGTGCGGATGTACGACGATCCCTCCATCACTTCCTACGATTCATAGCAACGCAACAACCGAATTCTCATCAAAATCGGCGATTCCGCCTCGCAATTCAGCGGAGTAAATGAAGGGGAAACTAACGAACACGGAAGAACACCGCCTAAATTTCGAGGGGAACAGAATAGCAGCGAAAAGAACACCTCGAAGAACGGCATCGCCGCTGCAGAGAACGCTGCTGATGCAGAAACGGATATCCCTCCCCCCGAACAATCGATGGATTCTTCCGATCCGAGCGGTAGCCAGCTGCCTCCGTCAATCGTTTTATACGCGCGAGGGGAGGCAGAGGTGTGGGAGCCCACGGGCACGCGCCCCACCTACGTCGACGCACGGCGGGGCGGCTAGCGGGACCAGCCGCACGACGAGGATGTCGTCATCCCTCGCGGCCCGCCGTCCGATCGGATCATGCGGCGGGGCAGTAGTCAGCACGCGGAGTGGGCACGGGGCGCGGGCATGCTGGGCCACACGAGTCAGTGGCTGGCGGGGAAGGTTCGGACAACGAACGGTCGGTCGCTGCAGACCGGGCGCGGCGCCGTGGGTACGGAGGCGTGCGGCTCCGGGCATGGAGCAACGATGTCGACACCATGGCGAGGGCTGCGCGTGGCGTCGGACCGCCGGGAGAACGAGCGACAACGCAGTAGACTTATTGCATTTGGACTTTGCAACGCCGATCCTCCTGTCCTGTGTGCGTGTGTTAGGAATATCTAGAAACAATCATCTGTATACTCGTAGACCAGTGCACTGGTCATTCCGTAGCCTTTCACCTAACATAAAACTCCAATTTCATAGAGTACATACATCCGAACCGATCAAACTCGAATTTCATATCGTACATTGTTTAAAAATTTGTTTAATTTTTTTCAGTATTTTAACGACCTCAAATTAAAAAACTCAAAACTAGAAAGTCACAGATCTCATCGAGAGCTACAACTTTCATATAGAAATCATCTTCATTTGACAGCATATAAGAAAGATATGATTTTTCCAAGACGACAAGCGCTTGTACGCGATTAATATACTGCTGAAAATTTGTTTAATTTTTTTTTAGCATTTTAACGATCTCAATTAAAAAACTCAAAACTAGAAAGTCGTAGATTTCGTCGAGAGCTACAATTTTTATATAAAAATCATCTTTATCCAAAATCGTACGAAAAAGATACAATTTTTGGAATATTCTAGAAATTGTAGATACAGTACCCTCAAAATAGAAATATAATCAACTGACATGTGGACCCCACATGTAGAACCGCGCCACGTCAGCATACAGGGCGGGTTTGGACGCATTAGGACCTAGATGACACCCGAAGCCAAATTCAGGGATCCAAATGACACCCAAAGCCAAGTTTAAGGACCTAGAAATAACATTTTATAAGTACGGAGACCTAAGTGACACCTAAAGCCAAGTTCAGAGACCTAAGTGACATCTGAAGCCAAGTTCAGAGACCCAAAATTAGCATTTTAAAAGTACGAAAATCCAACCTGCAACTTCAGGCACCGCCGGTGAATTTTCATCGGAACCGTTCGTACTCGAATTTCATATCGTACATTCGAAAGTCAAAACATCGGTCAGGGTTGTACCAGTCCTACACGCGGTTCGACAGAAAGTAGACTAAATTGGCAATCGCTATCATGCAAACGAGCGCATTGACAGTGGCCACACGCCCTTGCCAATCATCCTTTTATTGAACCGTGATAGATTAACCAGTGACAACCAGTTCATCAATAGAAATGAAGTGTTCTATTTTCTTCTCTTTTAACAAAGGTCCACTGAACACCAGTAAAGGAGACAAACCACACATAGTTCCATCTATCCAGAAATGGATAGCAACCCACACAATTTAGAAACGAGATAACATGCATTCAGATCAGAATCGCGTTAAAGATAGCAACCCACACGATTTAATAGTATCAGTCCAATCCTTTGCAAGGCTTTTCTCCATACATAAGCAGAGATAGCAAGTTACTGATCAGTGAGCGAATGTTACATTAAAATACATCTGTTCCATGACACCATATTGTTTACTACCACAAAGCTTAATGCTTATTGTTTTAAGGGCCTAATAAGGCTCATGCCAGACTATGATAATTTTAGCTGCAAATTCTACAGAAAGCTCCGGGGGGTGGGGGTGGGGTAGTTCAGGGTTCAGCGACTATAGACTAGAATCTTTGTTGTGCAATGAAAAGCTCCAGGAAAAAAAATGTTCAGGTGCCACTGATTCGACAAGGTGAATGGAATGTTCCATTTTCTCAGTAGCAGAAACGAGGGAAGGTATAGATTTATTATCAGGTCCTAGAGAAACTGGTTGATCATTTTCCATAAGGGTGGTATCTGCTGGAGCCCCGACCACCAGCGCTGCCACCACCTCCCATGCCTCCAGCCCCACCGTAGCTGCCATATCCTCCTGCACCATACCCTCCTGGAGCACCATATGCCCCACCTCCATAGGCACCACCATATGCCCCGTAGGCACCATATGGACCTCCATACATGGAGCTACCATATGCAGAGCCATAACCTGAGCCATAGCCAGCAGCAGTACCACCATATCCATACCCTCTGCCGTAGGCACCATATGCTGTACTGCCATAATATGCTGCAGCAGTTGATCGGTAGCCACCACCGTATCCATAGCCACCACCACTGCTGTTGCCAGAAACACCACTGCCACCACCACTACCACGGTATGAATCACGGTGACCACCACCGCGACTATGTCTTCCATTTGAGCTTGAATCACCCCCGCCAGGTTTCTTTGGTTCAGCTTTCTTAATTTCAACCTGCAAAATTATAGAACAGTTGGAGAATTTAGTCAAACAATTTTCAAATTGACTCCTGTAACCCCGTTGCAATGATACATCAAATATAACAGCAGAAATTATAAGACATAGGTGACTTCTAACAAAGAGAAATTATGCACCTCTATATAAGTCGATAACTAAGGGAGAATTGTTGCATGCAGATAAGTCAAGGCATAATACCCCAACCAGAGGTCACTAGGCAAAAATTTTTATATCAATGAACAATGTTAAGTGATACCAAGTCCCAGCACAGGATGCAGATTGCCAAGTCTTCCAACAAAATGCTATATCTCCTAATTTGTCGGGATATACTGATTTATTTTGGTTTCCAGCCATATGCAGTCTAAATTATTTAATTTCCTATAATATGAGGTCTAGTTTATTTAATTTTCTGCCATGTGTGGCATTGTTCAATTTCCTGCCACATGGAGCATTGTTCTGTATTATTACTGTCATCATTTGTGTTCCGGTTCATTTATCTGTATCTCAGATCACAAAAGCTCACCTACTATTTAAAGGATATTGGCATACAAGAAATTTACAACAGTATACCTTAACTTGCCATACGTGTTTCCTACAAATACGAAAACTTTATATAACCCTAACAAATCCTAAAGGCATAAACCCTAAACAACAAGAAGAGGACCTAAGAGATATATACAAGTGTACTATCGCTGAAAATCCTCCACAGAGGGTTACGCAAGGAGAAGAGCAGTTCTCTAAAAGATGTGGATTAAAATCATGTGCTTGAACTATGACATTGAGGGAAAAACCTGTCACGACCCCAAACTGAATTCACTCAAAAATCAAATCACAGCAACAATCAAATTAGTTCGTGATAGTTTTTAGAAGGTGCTGGATACAACTAAGTAATCGGGAGGAAGGAAAGGTAAATCGAGTCCAGAGACTCGCCTCAAGCAGAGCTCGCCGCCAGTTTGTTCTTCGACGAGTCCCCCATAGCTGCTGCTGCTGCCCTTGTACTCCGCATCTGATGCCTCCGTGGGCCAATGCAAACCCAGTCCAACTCTTCTTCTGTCCATTGCCCAACATAAGCCCAGTCTAATTCTTCTCCTGTCCATTGCCCGGCCCAATTGAAAGCTATATTGAGAGTTCCTGACATTCCTCCCCCCATGAAACACGGCTTGTCCCTAAGCTGTTGCTGCAGTGAACCACTGGGATCCCATGGAACATGCTTCTCACTGATGTCGAATGATATATTTAAGGCACCATATTTGGTCAGTGGTAATCCATGCCAGTACTTGGTATTGCTCAGAAAGGTTGCTAATTGCACATGTATCTGGAACACCAACTCAGCACAGGTGGAGATTGCACCAATTAATGTGCATTGCCACTTGACCACAAGTCCACAACAATCCACCAAAACTAGGACCATGACTTGTAAGTTGGGAAGAAATCCACTGGGATCCCATAGCCACAACAGAATCATTACGGAGTCAGAAAATGGTATGCTCCATCAGTTGTACTCACAGAAACATTGATGCTGCGAAGATGAATTCAAGACCACTGAAATTCTTGCATTTTGAACACTTGACAAGAAGCTTGAAGTGGATCTTGTTTCCAAGTGCATATTGTGCAGGCCACAATTGAAAGTGAAACCAATTCAGACTAAAGCTGTGACTGTTGCACCTGTCCAGTACCTTCAGCATCATCCTCCATATCCTCAAATATACTATGTCTCTGCATGCAAACTGAAATTTGTACTCAATTCAGAATAATTCAACTCATCAGCACCAACTTTAGCTTGATAACAACTGACAGATGGCCAATGCTTAGGCCACAACTCAACGTTCTTGTGCCCAGACAGTGACCATATTTGCAAGTATAAAACCAGGTTATCATTTTTTCCATTGTTTCTCATGATCAAGTATCACATCCTGCTGCATGTGACACACCTCTTCCTTCACTTTCCAATACTATGAGGTTGCCAGATTCATAAATTCAGACCTGGGTATGAAAATCTCACTCCTGGCCTTGCTTTGCCACCTCTCAACTAGCACCAACTTATAGCTGAAAGAAGCCCAAGCCCCATTAGGATTGTTGTCTTGAGCACATTGCTGTTGTACTAATGACTTCATAATGCAGTATCCCAATTTGCTATGGTCTCCAATAACAGATGGCTTGGATCTGATCATGACTTGCTTGAACAGTGGTGGTGGCCAGGGTTGGAGCTGATCCCAGCTTCTGGACAGAGGCACCAAACCAAGATGGCTGGTGAATGACAATGATCTTTGGACCACTGTTTTCTCTCCTTGAGTGTAATAGAAATGGCAATGCATATGTGCTTTCTTAGTGGTTTGGCCAACACATCAATCTCTGCTAACCAGTGGTGTTTTGACAATGTTTCAACTAGACAGTGGCTGAAGCTGAGAGACGGCCATGGTGCCGGACCTATCTCGATTCAAACAACCACAATATTCAGTAGGGGTGGCCATGGTTTCTGCACCTCAGATTGGTTATGCAAGTGTCGCACAGGATAACAAACCGAGTTTGAGAACACCAAAGACATAGGTGGCAGCAAATCCTTTGACCAGTACAATACTTCCTCGTTCGGATAACACATATCATCGATGGAGAAAGCAGATGAACCAAGAGGCATTACCTTGATCAGCATCACTTCATATACACTGCAGGAACAGGTCTCGACACAGGACAGGACTATGCCCGCTGCTGGATCAGAACAAAGTTGGTGATGCTGATGAATAAGTTGTGGCCCTTGTTGCCAAGTGAGAAGGTAGCTGCGAGTGAAGCCAGAGTGGTGGGTAATTTGCTCACTGCTGCTGGAACGCGCAGACTGCAACTGTGTCAACCACCTGGTGCGCATCACTTGGAGAAGCGAGGTGCAGGCATCAACGTTGGCGAGGATGACGTGCTGGGAGGGAGCAGAGAGGGAGCAGAGACCAAGGGCGTCGTGGACGGTGCCGAGCCAGCCTGGTAGAGTCCTGGTGTCGAACACTTGGTGTGCAATGCGACATGGTCTTCAATGTTGGAGAATTGGATGGTAAGGTCATCAACACGGGACGGATCAGGGATTGAGGAAGATGTAGGCGGTGTTGCGGAGGTTGTCGCAGGCATGCTGTTGGTTGAGAGGTCGTTCACGCTCGCAGTTGCCGAGGTTGGCAATGAGGATGGTGGAGGCTATGTCCTCTGGTGCAGATGATGCCGTCAACAATGCGTTGGAGGTGGAGTCGTTGCCGGCAGGCTTGGCGTTGGAGGAAGCGGAGTCGTTGTTGCCGGTGACGAGGCTGGATAGGCAGCTCGAAAGGCTGCATTGCTTTCCTCCAAATCCGACGCCATCTTCGTCACCAGGACCAGAATCCAGTCTACCATCTCCTTACACCACGCCCCTTGTACAGCGTCCATGGTGGAACCAGAGCACCGCACCTCCTCCATATAATCCATGGCTAGATCAGAGAGCCCACGGATCAACAACTCCAATGCCAGTTGTCACAAACCCAAATTGAATTCACTCACAAATCAACAGTCTGTTCGGCTGGCTGTTTCCCAGCAGTTCGGCCAGCTGTTTGGCACTGTAGGTACAGTGCTCGTGTGCCTTGTGATGCCAGCAGCGGCAGCCGTTTCGGCTGGCTTCAAGTTCCAGCGGATGGATTCAAATCACAGCAACAATCAAGCTAGTTTGTGGTAGTTTCTAGAAGGTGCTGGATACAACTATGAAGTAATCGGGAGGAAGGAAAGGTAAATCGAGTCCAGAGAGTTGCCTCGAGCAGAGCTTGCAACCGGTTCTGCGGTCTGTTCTTCAATGAGTCCCCCATAGCTGCTCTGCTGCTGCTGCCCTTGTACTACCTCCGTCCCAAAATAGAAGACGTTTTAGGTCTGGGCACGGGAATTAAGAAAAATGTAAAAAGGTATTGTGCACAGAAAACAAGATGGAGAGAGAGAGAGAGAGAGAGAGAGATAGACGTATTGGGAGAAGAAAAAGGTGTATTGGGAGAAGAGAAAGGTGCATTGGGAAGTGAGAGTGTCAAGTATTTTGGGACAAAATTTGAATCCTATGATGTCTTGTATTTTGGGACAGCGGGAGTACTCTGTATCTGATGACTCCATGGGCCAATGCAAACCCAGACCAACTCTTCTGTCCATTGCCCAGCATAAGCCCAGTCTAATTCTTATCTTGTCCATTGCCCGGCCCAATTGAAAGCTATATTGAGAGTTACTTACAAAACTGCCCCCACAGTATTGTTTGGAAGAAGAAACTGCAGTACTTAACCACAGAGAAACCGCCTGAACCCTGATAGTGCAGACCCTATAGTGCTGCACCATAACAACCTAGGCCGGTGGCCACAGGACCACAGCCCAGGTTCAGTGCCCCATGACTACCCTCAAGGTAGGACAGCACCACTCAGTCACAAAGGCCAACTGCCACCATTACCATAGGATGGTGCCCTGCCGCTATTTCATAGGTTGCCAGCAAGGGAGGTTTTTAACCAGCCCTGAAATTCGCTTCCACAGAGAATTGAACCCAGGTGCTGGATGTGCTTCAACTATTGAGTGCTGATTTTTGTAATCAGGGCAATGCATTTCAAGTAACCATCTCCGCAATACAAATATAATATCTCATAAAGAATGACATGATGGCGCCTATCAATAATACGGAGTACACTGTACACACCCCTATATGCAGAATTAGTACCACAGACCATACTCAAAAAAGTGTCAGGTCAACAATATTTAGCATGCTATCAGTTAATGATTCAATCTTTTCACTTCCTAGCATGTTGATATGTACTCCCTCCATTCCAAATTGTAAGACATTTTGGCCTTTCTAGATACATAGCTTTTGCTATGCACTTAGACATACACTACGTCTAGATATATAGTAAAATCAATGTATCCAGAAAAGCCAAAACATCTTACAATTTGGAACAGAGGGAGTACTAAACAAACAATGATCAATGTTCAAAAACTCCCAAACATATCAGTTAATGTACAGAGACAGAATTGCATCCTCACGATTACTAACCAAATTAAGTGAACAACAACAATGAAGTACAGCATGCGAAGTTAGACCATTCGCTAATCGAACCTGAAAACTGCAGAACTGCTTACATGCCAATGAAATTTACCATCATTAAACACAATGAAAGATAAAGAAGTGACCTGTTTCCCTCCAAGATCATGCATTCTCCCCTCTGACATAACCCTTTCAACAGCATCCTCGCTTTCAAATGTGACAAATCCAAAGCCACGTGAACGTCCAGTGCTATGGTCAAGCATAATCTGATGCTCAACCACCTTCCCATACGATGAGAAGTGCTCCTTTAATTTATCTGCAAGGTTCATATTAAGCATGCTTGCATTTGAAACGAATGTTTTCAAGGCCCAACAACTATAGCTGGTGGCTAATCAAAGTTATTATAATTTGCGAGTTCAATACAATGTCTAGATATCTTTTGCTTGAAAACAAAAAAAAGTTTTAGCATCGCCTGTACCTTCGGTAAGAGATGGTGGGATACCACCGACAAAGATCTTTTTTGTCTTAGGTCCATCTTTTGATGACATTTCCTCTTTCGGAACAGTCCTTTTGACTTCAACCTTGAAGCATAAAAAACGCAGTTGAGAATATAGTCCAAAATTAAGATCGTGATTTTTGGATATTTAACATAGAAGCCTTACTGTTCTTCCATCTATGACATGATCATCCTCTAGAACCCTGTCAAGCACAGATGGATCGGAAAATGTAACAAATCCAAATCCACGAGGCATCCTAGTATGCTTGTCCTTCATGATCACAGAATCAGTGATAGCTCCATACTTCTGAAAATGTTTTGTGAATGTTTCTGCACATCCAAATGGAGCATATAGCAAAAGATAAGCGAAATAAACAAGTTATAACAAAAACTTATTGCTCTATGAGATCAGCAATCTATATTCTAATGTTTCTTTTGTAGCTGCAGATACTTGGCACTACTGACCACTAAAAAAGGTAGAGCAACATAACTCCTAAAAGGTTCACACGCAGTTCTGGAGTAGATTTGGAGGATCATTAATGGGAAAGATTCATCTTGAAGACAACTATAGTTAAGCTACAGAGCAATACCCATGTGAGATTGCAAACTAATAATGTGACATTAAAGACCATGACACTCCTATGATCTGAAGTTAGAAGCACAAAACTGACAAATAATTCTAGAACATCAATGCAAACACAGACTTAATTGCCATTCAATTTCTCAAATAAAAGACTTCTCCTATTTTCCAGTTCACCCACATTGTCATTGAAGTATTGAAATGAAAGTAATTTACTGTTTTCTAGTTCACATATCTATGCACACTGAGTGACAATTATTATTCCTAAGTTATCGAACAGATCAAAGCAGAATCGCTCCTACCAATACACCAAAGGAAGCCCAATCTGTATTGGTCAAATGACATACAGGATTACACGAAATAAAGCATATAGATTAATAGTTTATTTAACATGACTGGCATCAATATGATCATCGCAGCACAATAGGTAGCTGATCAGCACGAAAAACAACAGAGCAGACAAACATGGAACAGCATCTCATAACCAGTTTAGTAATTAGACAAAGATTGTGTAGAAACTGTCCTTAAAAAACCTAAATGTTCAGAATGGCTATATTTCTGAAATCCATTAAGTAGGCTGTGGCACAAATCACCAAATAGCAATGTTTTATATTACTATTTAAGAACACGCCAACAAGAAAACAAAGCACAGGCTTGCTTCCATCAATATAATGGAGGTAGCAGCAGCTCCCAATTCTAAGCTTAGCCTACCTAAGCAAAATCATAGTGCATCAGTGACTCATCACTCATCCAACCAATGCAGAACTTGATCAGTAACACATGAAAACAGAAACAACTATATCTTTTGCAGTGTATTTTGCTTTTATGCTAACAAAACACAGCTAAGAACTAATTTGCCGTTGTACTGTGCTGTTTTCCCAGAATACATCGTGTGTTGTACAACATTTTACTTGACATAAACTAAAATAGCCTCATAGTTAGATCCCAAAAGAATTGCTCACTACCTTCGGTTGTCTCCCAGGCTACACCCCCTACGAAAATCTTCCTGCAAAATCACATACAAGGATGCACCAAGCCAAAACTATCAGCCACACCTAATCCAATACAACAGACCGGACCATACACGAAAACCCTAGATACCAAGGAACTCACCCCGAGGCATCACCGCCACCAGAATCTGCATCCCTCCCATCCTCGCCACCAGCATCAACATTCCCAGCGGCCTCCGCCTCCGCTAGGCCCCGGCCTCCAACGACGCTTCTCGTCTCGGCCGCCATCGCCGCTGCCTCGGCGGCTGCAGCCCCCTCGTCCGCTTCCCCGCCCCCGTCCCCCTCCTCCTCCTCCTCTTCGTACACCTCCTCGACCTCTTCGACCTCTTCTTCCTCCTCTTCCTCCTCGTACCCGTTCATGGCGTTCTGGTCCTCCTCCCCGTACCCCGCCATGCCGCGCCGCCGCGACCCGAAGCTGAGCTCGGAGATGAGCTAAACCCTAGCTCCCAATCGGAGCGGGGAGCGAAGCGTAGCCGCTAGGTTAGCGAACGGCGGCCGGCGCAGTGGGAGGGAGCAGTAAGGCCTAGGTTTCGCGGCTGTCGGAGCAAACCCTAGCGTCGCCGCTTCGGCTCTGTGCTGGACGGCTGGTGCGGGGGGGAGAGAGAGAGGTGGGAGATGGCGGCGAGGGGTGGGATCGGTGCCGGTAGACGCTCAAATGGCTTTGGTGTGGCTCGGCTGGGTTCATAGGACACGTTGGGTTCGCTGGCTCCGTTGGATGCGCGCTGCGATTCGTGCTATTGAGTGAAATGCTGCTAGTGTGACGGTGACCGCGGCGCCGGCTTCACCTCAAGGACACTGCAAAATGTTTCACGTCATTAAGGGCGTGTTTGGTTCGCAGCTTGAAGTCGCCACGTTGCGCCACATCTCGTGTGTTTGGTTAGCTGCCGAAGGTTTGGCGCCACTGGTGCTCGTCACGCACAGCCAGTTTATTTTGCCGCCACGGCTTGCCAAATGTGGGGTGGATGAATCGTCCACCACACTTGCAACGCAGCCGCATCTGCGGCGTGGCGTGCATAGGCGAGGACCAGATAGGTCCTAAATATTCCTTCTTAAATATCATCCTTAAAAATTCTTAATTAAAATAAAATTCTGCCTTAAAACGTTTATTTTAAAAAAGTTGTGCTTAGAAATTAGCTAAAATATTTTAATTGAAATTCCTTTTCTTAGAAATTCTAAGTAGGGCCACCAGCTGCTCCCTCTCTTCTGAAATAGCTGCACATCTTGTTCTTTGAGAAGTCAAAAGGTTCGGTTTGATCAAATATATAACCAAAAAAAGTACTACTTCCTTCATTCTAAATTATAAATCGCTTTGACTCTTTTGGTACATCCATTTTGTTAGATATAATAACATGTTTAGATACATAGCAAAATGGATGAACGAAAAGAGTCAAAGCGACTTATAATTTGGAATAGAGGGAGTAATAATTATTATACATAATAAGTATTACTAGATTATGGCATATATTTTAATAATAAACTTATTTTGTGATACAAATATTGATAATATTTTCTATAAAGTTAGTTAATTTTCTCGAGAAGTGGGATGTGCACCTATTTTGAGACCGTGGAGTACTCATCTAACAAACACATTAAAAGCATTTTTGTAGGTTAAAAAATACTTCTCTAGTGAATCAAAATCATTTTATGGAATTTTTTGACTAGCTGGCTGGACTCTTGGAAACTAGAACTGCAGAATTAGGTGAGACTAAGGTAAGGTCGTTTCTTCTCTAACAATTAAAAAAATAGAATTGGTTCTAATAGTTTCTCCTTGACATATTTCCTATTTGCCCATTCTAGTATCACAACGAAAGAGCAAAGCACGACTTAAGTCCCACCGCACAATATGTACACACAATATGGAACATTATAGAATGAGTAGTCATCTTTTCAGATATGTTACCTTTTTACATTCATATATTATGTTAAAGTATGAGTGTAAATAAGTAGTAGAATGGAATAACTTGTCTTTTGCATTGATGTGATGATTAAATATATACATGGTGAAGTAGTATAGTGAAAGGTGTCTTGTCCTGAAAGGATAAGTCAACCATTCTCACTCTCTATACCAAAGGATATGCACCTTTAATGACCATGTTATATGTCTAAGATAGTTACTAACTAAAAGGATCTAGTAACCGGTGGCTAGAGGGGGTGAATAGACGGTGATCACTAAAAATCAAAGACACTAGGAAATTCTGATTAGAAATACAAATAGCCATAAATAAAGTTATTTCTATCTAGAGGTTTGCGGCCTAGTGTGGCAAAAGCAAATAATTCAGTTTTAAGAATGTAGACCACTCAAAATAAGTACCAAAATTGATCTGGGCACAAGAGATACCACACAATGAGACACATGTTAAGGTGAGCCCTCAATTTACTGCTTTTCTATCAAGCTTCCATCCCCACAACATTGTCTTGATACCTAGAGCGATTGATCTCAAGCTAGATAGTGTAGGAAAACACGGGTGGCAACTCACTAGCACAAAATAAAAACAGGATTACTTGCTTGTCGATGATCATAGATTATACCTTCCCAACGCGCGGCGCAGTAGAAGACTTGGCGGAACGCGCGTAGTCGATGTGGTCGATGTCAAGGAAGTAGTCGTACCGTACGATGATGTAGTGCACAACGCAGCAGCACCTCTACGGATGTCCACATGTACGGAGAGGAGAATGACGCGACGGAGTGTGCTAGCACTAAACGCTGCATTGGACAGCAACAATACCGGCGGCATGCACAAGGCACAGGAGCGGCGGCGTGGCTATCTGGTGGGTGGGGTAATTAGGGTTAATCTGCCCCTTGGTCGGTGACTAGCATATATAGGAATTGCTAATTGGGCCACATGGGCTGGACAGGCCCACACTGTGACTTGGGCATATTTCCAACAGATAGAACAACAAGGCGTTACTTAGTACCTCTGTTCTACTAGAGATGCTCTTTGCCTCCTCCAGATAAGATGAGCTCAATAGCTTAATACGAATCTTTTATAGAGCAACAACACAATCTTCTTTCTTGTGCTTCGATTGAGCCCCCAAGCTAATTAATTTTATCTCTCCACATGCCAAAAATTAGAAACCCTTCTAAATGTGACTTTTTGAACATGTGCCATTTTATATGTGGTGAATCATTATATATTTGCAAATTGAGTGTAATTTAGTTGATTTGATATTTTGTGGTGGAATATGGAGAGCGAGGTGCATATGGTGATTTCGTCGATCTCAGAAAATGTAGCACACTTAAACCTTGGTGAAGAACCATTTTAGCCATTAACAGTAGAAGTTAGCCTAGTAATGTGTCTACTAATGAACTGAACATTTCTTATAACTCAGTTTTATTTAAATTTGAACTTTGAAATGGGAAGTGTCCAATTGATTTTGGAAAACAAAATTGCCGAACTATGAAATTGTATTGATTCCTTACAAAAAATATATGTTAGAAGATTTGCAGCACAAATTGAGGACCAAGCAAATGACTTGATACCCCTCAAAAGTACTCCATCCATCCAAAATGAATACAATTCTCGTTTTTCGAGGAGTCAACAATTTGAAGTTTGACCAAAACTATATAAAACTTACTAACAACTATATAATACAAAATAAGTATCATTAATTGATTATGAAATATATTTTCGTAATAAACTTGGTTGAAGACATAATTGTTGATATTCACTATAAACTCGGTCAGAGTTAAACTAGTTTGACTTGCACGTATCCCGTATTGCATTCTTTTGTGGACTGATGGACTATTAGTGAACAATGATAAACAGTGTCAAACAGCGTTGCAGTGTCTTTTTTAACAAATTTTGAATGCTATAAGGTAATATCTTTTGCTTGCAGACCGACACTAAGTCGTCTGATGTTTTTAAAGAAATGACTTTTACTCAAGAGAGATTTCTTGGTGTTGGCCTGTGGAAACGCCGAATGAGGAATGTTTGCATGCAAAAACGTCATATGAGGAATGGTTCCGTAACGGACGTGTCAATCATAAAGATGGCAACGGATACCTAAAACCGATAGGTTTTTACTCTATTAGGGTAAGGATATGGGTCAAGTTCTCTACCTACGTGTTTGTTAATGGGCAAAAAGCCAGACCCAACGGGTTTATGGGCATGGACCTGGGGTGTAGTGAAAATTTCCTATTTTAGCCCTTTTACAAACTATTTCTACAAATAGACACCTGGCATAACTATTTGCAGAAATAGACCGAAAGCTCGGCGTACACAGACACCACGCCAAGATATGCGACTCGGTGTTCCTTTATGTAATGTTGACCATGCCATGTGGCTGCCAGCGTGGCGAACGCGGCAAAGCTCGGTGTGGAGTTGTTTAACACTGAGATTGGCTAGGTAGGCGTTGGACAAATTCCTAAAGATCACTATTAAAATGGTGGAATTCTCCTAGTATTTTTAAGTAGTATTAAAATACTATCACTAGTCATAGCACTAGGGAATTCCACTAGGAGACATTTAGTAGGAAAAGTTTATACTAAATATTGAATGCTAAAACACTAAGAGAAATTCCCCTCATTAGGAGAATTAGAAAATTTTGGTTGTGGATCTTGTGAAAGCTATGCATGTGCATGTTTGTACTTTATTGGTTCAATATTCTATGAATTTTATAGAAAAATTAAATGTTGACGTGGGATAGCTTGATTAGATTCATTATGTGGTTATCTATCTATTATATCTGAAAACTAGATAGTAAACTCTAGAAATTTTGTGAAATTTATAGAAAGATAAATATAAATCCAATTGACATGAGTAATTTTGTTAGAACCATAAAATTATTCCCTACATAGGGGTGCAAATGATACAAATATTTTCTGACGTTATCCGAGTAGGGATCCGTTTAGAGGAGTTCAGATCCGTCCGTATCCGAGTCTGGATATTCAATATCCATTACCATATCCGTATTCGAATACTTAAATCGCATATTTATGATGTCAACATCTATTCATATCCTATTGAACGTAGCTAAGTAGCTGATACTATTCATATTCGAATTCGAATCCAAATAGAAATATGAACACAAATGTAATATTAGTGATCGATTCGTTTGCACCTGTCGGTGTTTGATGACCGGCAACTCGTCACGGGGTTACCTAGAACGATTGTTCGTGGAGCCGGCGAACATAAAAACTAGACGATAACGCAAGAGACAAGCGATTGATACTGGTTTGGGCCCTCGTGATCGAGTAAAAGTCTTTACATCCCGTCGGTGTTAGCCTTTACGTTGGTTTGATGATATGATTGTGTGTACAAGGGGTGCCCCTAGCCTCTCTTTATATATGGAGAGAAGGCTGAGGTGCAATTTTAGTTCTAGTTAGTTACAATTGAGGAGTTCTAGATCTACAGAATCTAACTTCCCTAATATTCCGACTAGGTCGGTCTCTAACAGTTTAAAGTCCACGCCACCTTGGCCCGTGTCCTCCGATATTGAACATGGGCCTGACCTGGGCCCATGCATACCCATGCATAGAAGTCGACCTGATACAGAACCCGATAGATCTTGTATCAACAACACCCTGTTTACACCAAATTTTGAAATGGTATGCGGAAAATCTGAGATTCGAGAAGGCACCTGAAGACCGCGTTGCACGCGGAGTTGGTCCATAAGCATTTGGCATCGAAATAATTGTGTGCAGACATGCCCATCTAGACCGATTGGTGTTCTCGCATTTTTTTTAGAAAGGTCGGTATGCAAGGTTCCACAACCATTTCGAGGCACATGCAACGCTAGGATTACAAGCGACCAACAATCAAGCATGCTAGAACTGATAATCTCTGTCGCATTAGAAATCCCAATCACTGTGGGAATTGTTTATGGCAGAGGATTGCGTGACTCCTCTCCTCCACATTGAAAGGTCCTAATGGCTAGAGGGAGTGAATAGCCTATAAAAATTTCTACAATAACACTAAGCAAAACGGTTAGATAATTATGAGGCGAAGCGAATGTTGCACTAGCCTACTAAAAATGCAAGCCACCTACCACAATTCTAGTTTCTATAGTCTCTAAGCACACAAAGGCTATGTCACAATACTAAGTTAGTGAGCTCTCAAAGACTAACTAAAGAGCCTCACTAACCACACTAGACCGACACAAGCTAGCCCTCAAGACTAGTTAGACTGAAGAGCTTAGCTACACTAGGAAAGTAAATACACGAGAGGGATCGAGAGTTATACCACCGTGTCGAAGAATGAACCAATCACAAGATGAAGTTAGTGTTGACGGTCCTTAAGTATCAATTATAACTATCAAATAAATAGAGAAAAGGATCCAAATGAAACCAACACCTAGACTTAGGGTTTTATCTGACAGAATTCCACGAGTTTTGCTGTTTATCTATTTCTGCAGGGGGTTATCAGGAAATACGGAAGAAAGGCCCACATGTCGGATTAATGATGGGATATTAACCGAACACGTAATTATCTTGCATCTAGAAGACTCCAGAAGCCACGGGAACGAACGGGAGGCGTAACGGGGCCGGAGACAGGGTGCCCGTCCTAGTCCCCAGGGCGCCCGCCCCCTCTTGTGGACCAATCAGGCTCCGCCTCGAGGATTATGCTTCACCGACCTAGAGGATCAAGGAAAACCGTCCGTTCAATGTCGGTTTGATCCAACGGCCCAGATTCATCCGAAAGGGCTATATAAGCAAGGCCCCTGCCCCTGGAGGAGAGGCCCTCGTCTCATACTTCAAACCCTAATTCAGGAGGAGAGCCTCTGATCAAGCCCTAGAGCTACCACATCAACTAGATCTCTAGTTAGCATAGCTACATAGGATTAGAACTAGAAGGAGTTAATCTTCGATTGGTTCCCGGATCTGTCAAGAGGATTCTTGGTAATACCTTTCTTGTTCTTCAATTGTTCATCATTGTTCTTCAATATTATGAATATGACTTTGTTCTATTTCAATATATTGATTATATTTGCAATTATATTGTTCTTAGTTTATCATAGTTATATGCTTGGCTTAGTTAGATTGGAATTATATACATGCCTAGGATCGTATAGCGTTTATCCATGTGTACAGTGGGTGAATGATAATTATTGTGTAAACGTGGTGTCTATACCGTATTTATCTGCGATTGCACCCTATATGCCGGATTGTGGGGTAGTTCGCGATAGTGACAACTTCGTTGATTCTTATATAGTCCCCCTCTCGTGTATAGGGCAGGCAGAGCAACACTATTACAGGGGAGTGATTGCTATGTTCTTCATCTTCCTTGCTAATATTCACTATGCATGGATATAGTCTTTTCTCACCATGATTGCCAAGTATAATTGCACTAACTATGATATGCTAGACTTTATAGTTAATAATAACTTAGGGAATATCTTTGTAGTTCATCCTAATTCCATGCTAATGACGTGCTAGAATATCTGTTGAGGTGCTTATCATTATTATATGTGGCTAGCTGATCAGATTAATTATCTTTGTCACCATTATCACTTTACCTTTACTTAATGTGACATTTATACCTGTATAAAGAGATTGTTAAATACTCTCGGTTATACATGCAATGATGTGTACTCAGTTCCATATTCTCATTCCATTATCAACCATGATACTTAGAAATCCCTTCCCAGTGGTAAAAATATAAATAACGATACCTGGAATACTTCCCGGTTAAAATGCTACATCGGTATTAATCTGTGCGCTTGCAGATCCCTTTTATTATTTATCTTGATGAGCAAATGCATATTTCAATACCGCGTCTCTCATGTCATGCTGGGGATGACAACTTGGCTTAAGTGGCATGAGGGATAGGTTTGGCATTTTTGGCGCCGTTATCAGAATTAGAAAACTAAGTCTACTTTTGGTAGTGACGTTAAGAATGCCCAACAAGCATTTTTGGCGCCGTTGCCGGGGAAGGTTGATTACTAAGTAAGAATGAATACGGAACTTTGAGTCATCATTTGCATCACTAATCTGATCGAGCTTATCAATTCTCTTATACAGTTTTACCCCTGTATTTTCCATTTTGATTATTTATTGCAGGGTGATGCATGAATAGAAGACATCTTCCAGACAACTTTGTTGATGATCCCGAAGCCTTATTCAGAAGAACAAGAGCCAAGCTCAAGAAGACATCGTCAACACTTCAGCACAAAGCTTCATCCAAATCCGAAGACCGCCGAAGTTTCATCCGAAATTTGTCGACTGAATTCGAAGCCATGGCGAACAAGACGATCCGTGAGTTCTCAGCTCCCACTACGGACAACATCCGCACTGGACCTGCCGCGGCCATCGACAAGAACTTTGAGCTCAAGCCAGGGCTCATCAACATGGTGCAAGCTAACCAGTTCTGTGGGAAGCCACACGAAGACGCTAGTGCTCATCTTCAACACTTCCTGGAGATCTGCAGCACTTTCACCATGGCTGATGTCCCCAAAGACGCCATACTACTTCACCTTTTCCCATTCTCACTGTTGGGGAGAGCGAAGCAGTGGTTCTACGCTACAAAGGAGAAGAACGCTACGTGGGCACTCTGCTCCACGAACTTTCTGGCCAAATTCTT
The DNA here is from genome assembly GCA_022457205.1 of Saccharum spontaneum. Lineage (NCBI taxonomy): Eukaryota > Viridiplantae > Streptophyta > Magnoliopsida > Poales > Poaceae > Saccharum > Saccharum spontaneum. The sequence continues at coordinate 41,994,765 of CM039617.1, read as the reverse complement.
TCCCATGGGCAAGATCAATGCTCTCCGTGGGAAGATTACAAGTTTTCAGCAACAACATGATGAATCCGTTCCAGAAGCATGGGAGCGTTTCTAAGACTACATCCTAGAATGTCCCCATCATGGAATGGAGAGCTGGCTGTTGATGCAGACATTTTATCATGGGCTCATTAACAGTGCCCGTGAAACCATGGATGCTGCAGCTGGAGGAGCATTCCTATCACTCACCATACCTCAAGCCACAGCTCTTGTGAAGAAGATGGCATCCAACCAAGGTTGGAATGAAGAAAGAACTCAGACACGCAAGAAAGGTGAAGGTATGCACCAGCTCAAGGAGGTAGACATGCTGTCTGCCAAGCTAGACCTACTCATGAAGAAGCTCGATGATCGAGCTGGAGAAAAGAAAGAAGTCATGCACGTCTACGACTCCCACATGACTTGTGAGGAGTGTGGAGGTACTGGACACTCGGGCAATCACTGTCCTGAGTTGCTGGAGGACGTGAACTACATCAACAATAACAACAACTACTACTACAACCGTCCTCAGCAGAATCAAGGTTGGAATCAACAGAGGCCTAACTACTCAGGTAATTACCAAGGTAACAATTCTTTCAATAATAATAATAATTATCCACCTTTGAGAGAGTTAGTGTCCAACCAAGGAAAGCTAATGGATAACCTGTCTAAGAAATTGGCATCTAATGATAAAATACTAGAAAATATAAATAATAGAATGGATAATTTCTCTACTGCCATCAAGAACCAGATTAGCTTTAATAAAATGATTGAATCTCAGTTGAATCAAATAGTTGCTGCTGTTCCTGCTACTAACCCCGGTATACCATCACAACCGGAAGGACTAGAATCTGCAAATCTTGTAGACATGTTTGATGCAGGAGATTACTGGAGTAACCCTATCGTGGAAGTAAGTACTGACCGTCTGCCGGTCAAGAGAGGCGATCCAGGACGCCCCGTCATCCCGATCTCCATCGGCATGCGAGACTTCCCAGAAGCACTCTGTGACTTTGGCTCCCGCGTCAACATCATGCCCAGGGTACTCTATGAAAAACTCTTTTCACAACCATTATTAGAAACAACCATGTGTTTGCAGCTTGCAGATAGGACACTGAGTTTCCCGAGAGGAATATTGAAGAACATCTGTGTCCGAGGAGACCATTCCTGAACACCGCGGGAGCTGTCATCTATGCTAGTGCTGCCAAGATCAGTTTCTACATCAAGGGGAGGAAGGAAATGTTTTCCTTCAAGAACAAGACCGCGCAAATCCCAGAGCAACCCTAATATGAACCAAGGAAGAGGACCAACAGGAGGAACAAGAGCAAGAAGCAAGTATGGACCGAGACAGCTAAGATGGTCACTGCCGTGCACAAAGGTCAAGATCGCCAACTCAAGTCACCGTTCTTGCCTAAGAAGGACGACCCAGGTATGCCAAGCATTTATTGCTCCATTAATGGGTCTCACTTCTACAAGACACTTTGCGACACTGGGTCGGGCGTCAACATAATGGCCAAGGTCACCTATGAACTTCTGTTCGGAACCATGCCCTTAAACCCAACATATATTCAGCTCCAGATGGTAGATCAGACATTCCGACAGGTCGAAGGTACAGTAACTGACGTCCCTGTCAAGATAGACGATCACTTTGTCCATACAGACTTTCAGGTTATTGACATGGGAGAAGATGAATACGATCCACCCATCATCCTTGGAAGACCATTCCTTAGTACTGTCAAAGCAATCATTTACATTGGAACTGGAGAAGTCCACATGCACTTCCCCTCTGAGAAGGTACGTCTTTACTTTACTGACCCTAACTATGTATTTGAAGAATCCAAGCAGGTCAGGACAAGAAGAAGGCGGCGTAACCATAATCAGAAGCAACAGGTCATCAAGGACGGATGGGCAGATTATGAAGGAGAAGTGGTAAGATCTGAAGACATACCACTCAACCAACACTGTCCTGAGGAGACCAAAGCACCGAGACAGGTATGGAAAGAAAAGACAGTTGTACATAAAGAGGAGGCGCCGCCGGAACCACCGACTACGCCATCCACCAAGTCCTAGGACGACTGAACGAATAAGAGTCCCGTTCGGAGGACTTAAAAACACCGAACGCCTTGCCAAGAGGTAACTTGGTAGTTATCCTTTCCTTTTAATTATTTACTTTATCTTAAATAGTTTGCTTAGTTAATCATATTCATACTATCTTAAAAAGAAAATAAAAATGTTAAAAACCCTAAAACCATGTGAGTATGCGAGTGGCATAAAACCCATAAGTACATTCACTGTGGTGGCATAAAAAAATATATATATATAATAAATACATAAATATTTTCTTCTGCTTTATAAAAGAAAAAAAAACAAAACATAAAAAAATCAAGGAGGCTCAGCATGATAAAGGCTAGATATTTATGCTAACACTTAATCAGTTCCACAAAGCTTTGTTGTCTATTTGAGCTTCACAGAATTCAAGGAGACTAGCAGACGGAGGACATTCTAATCGCTGTCAGGGTGCTGCCGACTTTCAAATACACCTCCGCCATCTGCTAGCTACATCAGAAGAGATTATGTCAAGATCCAGCTTGGGGGAGAGCACCCCCATTATCTTGCTAAGTATTTCTATCTTTATCTTTATATTTATATATACTTCTACCCTATAAAAATAAAAATATACATAACTATGAAAAAAAAACCAAATAAAGATTTTGTGCTTATATATATATATACCTTTATCTTTTGCTTAGTGTGTTTTAATAAATAAATAAAGTGGCTATGCTAAACTGAATCTAGATAATAATAAAACTCTAGCATGGATATGATGAATAGTTGCTTTGCTTAATTTTCAAATTTGAAGTCCTCTCTCTAAGTTTAGACATAACTGTTATCATTTAAAGCTTGCTCTAAACCTGAACTTGTGGGAAGAGAACTTGATCTAAAGTCTAAGTTGTTAACGGATATGATATGGGAAGGTTGAGCTGCTGTTTATCTATTCCTAGAGATGCTAGAATTCTGGAGAATTTTATCTTTGAAAATCTTAAAATGCTACATGATGAGTTCCTGTATGATGAGAGTTTAAGTTCCTACCACAGCCATACATACATGCTTGCTAGACTTTAAGCCATACCTTTACTTTTTACTGCTTATGAGCATTGAGTGTAGTCAAGCTGTGTAGACCCTTAGGAGCTTGTCATGCGGTTAAAATCAAGATTCACTTGCACGATCAATCATACATGCTGCTTCTACTCCGGAAGTACGCATCCACATGTATCCACTCATTCTCATCTCCAGATCCACATAAAATTATTCTACTCCTAATCCGGGAGAGAATAGCCAAAAATATTTTCCCATTCTTGTTATCCCCTGTGAAATAAATGCTCAAACTATTTTGGTTACTACCACTTGCTATATTGTTCTAAGGAGATGAGTGCTCTATACGAGGAAATAAAAAGGGGCAAGTGCCCGGAACCTCAAAAAGAAAAAAGATACGAGGAAATAAAAAGGAGCAAGTGCTCGGAACCTCGGTGAAAAAAAAAGAAAAAATGTGAGAAGAGAGGTAAAAATGAACAAGTGTCCGACAGTAGAATTAGGGGTACAAGATACCCACCTGAGAAAAAAAAAGAAAAAGAAAATATAGAGCACCTCATTCTCCTCAAGAGCTTTAAAAGCAAGAAAGGTACGTATCCCCTCAAAAGAGCAAAAGTAGAATTAGACTTTCACCATTGTTATCATCACTATCACCATACACCATTCATTCGCCACACATGCACATCTTGATTTGACTTATTGGCTTGTTTCTCTGGATCCATGGTTTGACTATGCAATAAATGTCTTGTAAGTATGTATACTTTATCTCCCACCGATGAGCTCCAGATATCAAAAGCCTTATTAGAATAGGATGAGAGAGAAGGCAATGTCACTCTGCCTTATACCACAAATACTACATACTTTGCTTTGAGAGAAGGCAGACATCATTACTGCCTTGGTGAGGATCCAGAAATACCACAAAAGAGAGACCTGAGAGAGTCATACAAGGAATCTCTGAGTTTTATTTGAAAATCTGCAAAAAACTCCAAGAGCTATAGCTAATCAAGAATAAGAGACATGGCGCTTGACTAGACTGTTCTATCTTTTAACCGCTCAAGACAAAGGTGACGGTTGCAAGCCCCATGGTGAAAGGTATAATGAGTAAGTTTTAAGTCTTGACAGTTTACTTTAACTCAGAGATGAGACTCTATTTGAAAGCATGTGTACCGTCAAAATTCAAAGGCATTTCAGCAACTACTGAGTCTCTCCTTGCTCAGGGACGAGCAAGAGGTAAGCTTGGGGGAGTTTGTTGATGGTCCTTAAGTATCAATTATAACTATCAAATAAATAGAGAAAAGGATCCAAATGAAACCAACACCTAGACTTAGGGTTTTATCTGACAGAATTCTACGAGTTTTGCTGTTTATCTATTTCTGCAGGGGGTTATCAGGAAATACGGAAGAAAGGCCCACATGTCGGATTAATGATGGGATATTAACCGAACACGTAATTATCTTGCATCTAGAAGACTCCAGAAGCCACGGGAACGAACGGGAGGCGTAACGGGGACAGAGACAGGGCGCCCGCCCTAGTCCCCAGGGCGCCCGCCCCCTCTTGTGGACCAATCAGGCTCCGCCTCGAGGATTATGCTTCACCGACCTAGAGGATCAAGGAAAACCATCCGTTCAATGTCGGTTTGATCCAACGGCCCAGATTCATCCGAAAGGGCTATATAAGCAAGGCCCCTGCCCCTGGAGGAGAGGCCCTCGTCTCATACTTCAAACCCTAATTCAGGAGGAGAGCCTCTGATCAAGCCCTAGAGCCACCACATCAACTAGATCTCTAGTTAGCATAGCTACATAGGATTAGAACTAGAAGGAGTCAATCTTCGATTGGTTCCCGGATCTGTCAAGAGGATTCTTGGTAATACCTTTCTTGTTCTTCAATTGTTCATCATTGTTCTTCAATATTATGAATATGACTTTGTTCTATTTTAATATATTGATTATGACTTTGCTCTACTTGATTATATTTGCAATTATATTGTTCTTAGTTTATCATAGTTATATGCTTGGCTTAGTTAGATTGGAATTATATACATGCCTAGGATTGTATAGCGTTTATCCATGTGTACAGTGGGTGAATGATAATTATTGTGTAGATGTGGTGTCTATACCGTATTTATCTGCGATTGCACCCTATATGCCGGATTGTGGGGTAGTTCGCGATAGTGACAGCTTCGTTGATTCTTATATAGTCCCCCTCTCATGTATAGGGCAGGCAGAGCAACACTATTACAGGGGAGTGATTGCTATGTTCTTCATCTTCCTTGCTAATATTCACTATGCATGGATATAGTCTTTTCTCACCATGATTGCCAAGTATAATTGCACTAACTATGATATGCTAGACTTTATAGTTAATAATAACTTAGGGAATATCTTTGTAGTTCATCCTAATTCCATGCTAATGACTTGCTAGAATATCTGTTGAGGTGCTTATCATTATTATATGTGGCTAGCTAATCAGATTAATTATCTTTGTCACCATTATCACTTTACCTTTACTTAATGTGACATTTATACCTGTATAAAGAGATTGATAAATACTCTCGGTTATACATGCAATGATGTGTACTCAGTTCCATATTCTCATTCCATTATCAACCATGATACTTAGAAATCCCTTCCCAGTGATAAAAATATAAATAACGATACCTGGAATACTTCCCGGTTAAAATGCTACATCGGTATTAATCTGTGCGCTTGCAGATCCCTTTTATTATTTATCTTGATGAGCAAATGCATATTTCAATACCGCGTCTCTCATGTCATGCTGGGGATGACAACTTGGCTTAAGTGGCATGAGGGATAGGTTTGGCATTTTTGGCGCCGTTATCAGAATTAGAAAACTAAGTCTACTTTTGGTAGTGACGTTAAGAATGCCCAACAGTTAGTCAATCACAATAGAATTCCGGTGGCAAGAGATGACACAATGATTTTTCACCGAGGTTCACTTGCTTGCCGGCAAGTTAGCCCCCGCTGTGGTGATTCACTCACTTGGAGGTTCACGCGCTAATAGGCATCACATGCCTAACCCGCAACTAGGTGCCGCACAACCAACACAAGATGAGAATCACATAAGCTACGAGCAATCCACTAGAGTACCTTTTGGCTTTCCGTCGAGGAAAGGTCAAGAGTCCCTCACAATCACCATGATCGGAGCCGGAGACAAGCACATTCCTCCGCTCGATGATCCTCGCTGCACCAAACCGTCTAGGTGGTGGCAACCACCAAGAGAAACAAGCTAAATCCATAGCAAAACACAATCACCAAGTGCCTCTAGATGCAATCACTCAAAGCAATACACTTGGATGCTCTCAATTCTCACCAAATGATGAATTAATCAAGTAGGATGAGTGAGAGAGAGATGGCTATGCTCACTTGGATGTATTCTCAATAGAAATGACCAAGAGAGTGAGAAAGAGTCGGCCACACGACTTAAATAGGGAGCCCAAAGGAATAGAACCGTTGGCCCCCTGTTGCCTGCCTCCACGAGGTGATCGGACGCGCCGGTCAGATCGACTCGACGCAAGCCACCCTGCGTCCGGTCGCTGGATGCGCGCCATGTGTCCCCTGCGTTCAACGCCGACCACATATCTCCAACGGTCAGATTCCATCGCACGAGCGCTTAAGTCAAGACCGGACGCGCCAGAGACACGATTGAATGCACTGGTGCCACTCCAGCTCATGCGCGCACCCAAGCCACCAAGCGCTGACCGGACGTGCCGCTCCACTTCACCTGACACTGAGCCACCGTGCGTCAGGTCACTTCCAGAGAGGGTCCAGAGCATCAAAACCATGACCGGACGCGTCCTCTCACCCACGATCGGACGCACGCCAGAGTCCGGTCCTCCTTTGCTTCTCATCGACGCTTACGTCAGCGTACGTCAGCCCTGACCGGACGCAGGCCCTCGCATCTGGTCACAATTATTGTGCTGCGTCCAGTCAAGATCTAGACAGAGCCCGAGCGCGCCAGCTTCACTAAAAATGACCGGACACTCAAACACCGAGTCCGGTCACTTCGGAACCTGAGTCCGGTCAGTGAAAACGACGCCTCCTCTTCTCCAACTTCGCTACCCTTGATCAAATGTGCTAACCACCAAGTGTTTCACCTTGTGCACGTGTGTTAGCATATTTTCACAAATATTTTCAAGGGTGTTAGCACTCACTAGAATCTAAATGCATATGCAATGAGTTCGAACATCTAGTGGCACTTTGATAACCGCATTTCACGACGAGTTTCACCCCTCTTAATAGTACGACTATCTATCCTAAATGTGATCGCATTCGCTAAGTGTCTCGATCACCAAAAGACAAAAGCTCCTATGGATATCACCTTTGCCTTGAGCTTTTTATTTTTCTCTTTTTCAAGTTCGAGCACCTTGATCATCACTATGGCCATCACCACCATTATGATCTTCATCATTTGCTCCACCACTTAGAATGTACTTAACCTATCTCATATTCACTTAGAGCACATAGGTTAGTACCTAGGGTTTCATCAATTCACCAAAACCAAACTAGAGCTTTCAATCTCCCCTTTTTGGTAATTGATGACAACCCTTTCACAAAGATATGAATTGAAATTCATTTGAATTCATGTTGCTTGCCCAAGCATATTTACCATGTGTAAAAGAATATGGACAAGTTTCATGAACCCGAATTGATAGCATTGTGAATGTCCTATGTTTGGTGTTGGTAATTAGTGACAATGCCTAAGTACTAATCCTATGCCTAAGTTGTATGTAGCATATGAGGATTAGTACATTCCAAGGTTGGTGGCAAGATGGACATGGTGATCATGATGGCCACACTTGGATTTGGACGCAACCCTACATGATCAAGGCAAAGGTATATGCTTAAGGGTTGTGTTTTAGTAACCAAGACACCTAGTGGGTGTGGTTACATTATAGGATAGATAGCCGTACTATAAAGAGGGGAATGACGCGGCTATTGAACTCCTAAGTGCCTCTAGGTGTGCATTTCATGTCATATGCATTTGGATAGAACTAATAACGCCTCAAAAAAATGATTGTGAAAATGCTAACACACATGCACATGATGATGATCACTTGGTGATGTTAGCACGTTTGCGAAGGCGGTGGAGTTTAAGCGGTAGAGAAGGTTTGGGGTCCTCTCTCCCTCCCGTCGAGCGTGCGAGCGCAGGATTCAGGCGATTTCAGGGAAATGAAATGCCTATTTTCTACTACGCCGGAAGTCGGAAATCAAACGGAAAAGAAACGGAAGCGAACGGAGGTCACAGTGGTGACCGGACGCTGGACCGGACGCGGTCACTGTGTGACCGGACGCGTCCGGTCAGTGTCCAGTGTCTGCGCGTGATTCGGTTGTTTGATCGGACGCGAGGCGCGTCCGGTCACAGGCGACCGGACGCGTCCGATCGTCCAGGGAGCTTACTGGACTCCGACCGGACGCGGGCACTGTGGCGTCCGATCAGTTCTTCAGCGCGTCCGGTCACTAGTTCGTTTTGCGCGACTCAGTGTTGACCGGCGCGTCCGGTCAGTTACGGGACCGGCGCGTCCGGTCGTTGCGACCGGCGCGTCCGGTCAGTGCTTCGCGAAACTAGTCGTTACGTGACCGGCGCGTCCGGTCAATTGGACCAGCGCGTCCGGTCAACGCGATTTCAGCTGGATCTCGTTCCTAACGGCTATATTCGAAGGGGTACGTCTATAAATACTCATTGGCCGGCTCAAGGCTCTCACTCTTGGACATTTGACATACTTGTGAGCACTTTGAGCTAAGCAACTCCCCTCCCACTCATCTCTCTTGCTTCTTTGCATATTCGAAGTGAGATTGAGTGATCCAAGTGCATTTGCATTGTGAGATTGCATCTAGTTGGCACTTGGTGGTTGATTTGCTGCGGGATTCTTGTTTCTCTTGGTGGTTGCCGCCACCTAGACGGTTTGGAGCAGCTTGAAGGCGTTGGCAAGAGTTGGTGATTGTTCTTGGCCACCTCCGGTAATTGTGAGAGGTTTGTGCCTACCTCGGCGAAGCACCAAAGGCAACATTAGTGGATTGCTCGTGTCATTTGCAACCTTTTGCCATTTGGTAGGTTCTTGTGGCGCCTTTTGAGAGGCTCGGTGTGAGACCGATTAGCCACTGAACCACGTGGTGAAGAGGGACACAACGGGGACTAGCGTGCCGGCAAGCACGTGAACCTCGGGATAAATCTTTGTGTCATCATTCTTATTGTGATTGATCGATCCCGGTGGTTGTGTATTGTGGAATTCATCTCTTGATCATATCGTTTGGTTGGCTCAATACTTCGCCCCTCGGTGATACCCTTCTAACTCTCTCTTGTATTAATTTCTTAGTTACTTTGCTAGAGTAGCTCTTTAGTGTAGCTTGCTAGTTGTAGTTTCCTTCTCGGTTTGACTTGTGCGGTTGAGTGCCAATATACTAGAATTGTGATTTGGATAAGTGGCTTGCAAACACCCCATAGGCTAAGCAAAACTCGCATCTAGCTATTTGTTGTATTGATAAACTTGTTTAGCTTGTCATTGTAGAAAATTTTAAAAGGCTATTCACCCCCCCTCTAGCCATCAAGACCTTTCAAGTGGTATCGGAGCCGTGGTCACCGTTTGTAAGGCTTAACAACCTTGGTGTAAGATGGCTCAAGTTGTGTTCAACCATGTCGGGGGCAAGCCTCCATTCTTTGATGGTGTCTCATCTTTTGATCATTGGAAAAGAAAGATGAAGCAATATCTTGGCTGTATCAATGAGAAGGTTTGGGAGGTGACACATCATGATTATGCTATCATTGATCCCGACAACCTCACCAACAATGACCGCATCAACAACCAATGCAACACTATGGCTCTCAACACTCTCTACAATGGGATTGATGCAAAGGTCTTTGAGCAAATCAAGGATCTTGAGATGGCAAGTGAAGTGTGGACAAGATTAGAGGAAACATATGAGGGCACTTCAACGGTAAAGAGTGCCAAGCTCTATATGCTCAAGGATAAGTTTGCAAGCTTCAAGATGAAGGATGATGAGTCCATACCGGAGATGTTCTATAGGCTACAAGTTATTGTCAATGATCTCAAGAGCCTAGGAGAAGATGTCAAGGACAAGGACTTCTCACATAAGTTCTTGATGAACTTACCTAAGAAGTTTGCTATCTTGAGGAAGATGATCCAAAGAGAGGGTTTGGACAAGGTGACTCCAAACCAAGTGCTTGGAGATGTCATGACCGATGCTCAATATGATGATGATGAAGATGAAGATGAGAAGAAGGAGATCAAGGTCAAGCAAGAGAAGCCCATTGCATTCAAGGCTTCATCTTCTAAGGGCAAGAGCAAGGTGGAGAGCGATGATGATGATCCATTCAATGATGAGACCATGGCCCTCCTAGTGCACAAGATGGGAAGGTTCATGAAGAAGAAAGGATATGGTGCAAGAAAGAGAAGGGACTTCATGAAGGCAAAGGAGATGCTTTGCTACAATTGCAATAGCCCCGATCATGTAGTGGCAAAGTGCCCCTATGAAGACAAAAGATATCATGATGGGGAGTTGAAGTTGAAGAAAAACAAGAAGGACAAGAAGGAGAATAAAGAAAAGAAGAGCTTCACTATCAACAAGAAGAAGAAAGGTGGTGGCTATGTGGTCACTTGGGATAGTGATAACTCCGATAGTGATGATGAGAGGACCACTCGGCGAGCCATTGCAAGCATCGCCCTCTCCAACAAGTCATCCATCTTCGACACTACATCGACATGCCTTATGGCCAAGCCTACCAAGGTAAAATATGATGATAGTGATGATGATTCTTGTGCTAGTGATGGTTGTAGGAGTGATGATGAGGAGGATGAGGACTACTCCAAAGATGATCTATTAGGCATAATAGATCAAATGAGAAAGGGCTACAAGAGAACAACCAAGAAGTGCAAAATCTTGGAGCAAGAGCTCATTGTCAAGAGCAATGAAAATGATGCCTTGATGGAGGAGCTTGTTGCTCTAAAAAAGAGTAAGGAGTGCAAAGGAATTGAACAAGAGCTCAAAGCTCTTAGGAAATCCTTTGATGAGCTAGAGGCCTCTCGTGAGTGTCTTAAGGAAGACCACGAGGACCTCGAAGTTGCTCACACTAGGCTTAAGGAAGCCCACTCCTCTCTACTTGAGCTCATCAAGGAGAAGGACCTCAAGTTGGAGAAGCTCATGAAGGAAGCTAAGGAGGAGCAAGTGATTGTCACTTGTGATATTGGACTAACATGTGATATTATTGATGATTCTTTATTTGTTGGTCCTACTAATGCTTCATGTAGCTCATCATCATCCACCACAATCAACTCTACATCTACTACTAGTGAGTCATCACTTGTGGTTGAGAATAAGACTCTCAAAAGAGAGGTGGATGATCTCACCCGCGCATTAGGCAATGCCTATGGTGGGGATGCCCGCTTGCTAAAATGCTTGGGTAGCCAAAGGTTCTCTCTTAACAAAGAGGGTTTGGGCTACACTCCCAAGAAGAGCAAGGCGGCCTTTGCTACTCCAAAGTCTCGCTTTGTGAAGAGCAATGGTCGTTATTGCAATAGATGCAAGCAAGTTGGGCATCTAGAGATTAATTGTAATAAAATGAACAAGAACAACAACAAGTTTCATGCTAAAATAGATTACATTCCTTTTGATTCTTGTATGTGCTTACCAAGGGTGAGAAATGTGTGCATGCTAGGTTTGTTGGTACACCAATTGTGGGTCCAAAGAAGAAGGCCATTTGGGTACCAAAGAACTTAGTTACTAACCTCCAAGGACCCAAACAAGTATGGGTACCTAAGAAACATTGATTTATTTTGTAGGTAAATTACAAGGCCGGAGGAAGGCATTGGGTGCTTGATAGTGGGTGCTCTCAACATATGACCGGTGATTCAAGAATGTTCAACTCTCTCAAATTAAATGATAGTGGTATTGATAGCATCACATTTGGTGAAAATAGCAAGGGTGATGTGAAGGCTCTTGGAAGGATTGCAATCTCAAATGATCATAGCATTTCCAATGTGCTCTTAGTTGAAAAGTTGAACTTCAATCTTCTCTCGGTTGCTCAATTGTGTGATCTTGGTTTCAAGTGCATATTTGGTGTTGATGATGTGGAGATAGTTAGTGTTGATGGCTCCAACTTGATCTTCAAGGGTTTTAGATATGAGAATCTATACTTGGTTGATTTCAATGCTAGTGACACTCAACTCTCAACATGCTTGTTCACCAAATCAAGTATGGGTTGGTTATGGCATAGAAGACTTGGTCATGTTGGCATGAAGCAATTGAACAAGTTAGTGAAGCATGACTTAGTTAGAGGCTTGAAGGATGTCACATTTGAGAAAGATAAGCTATGTAGTGCATGTCAAGCCGGAAAGCAAGTAGGCAACACTCATCCATTGAAAAGCATTATGAGTACTTCCAAGGCATTTGAGTTGTTGCACATGGATTTATTTGGGCCAACTACATACACAAGCATTGGTGGCAACAAGTATGGCTTTGTGATTGTGGATGATTTCACTAGATACACATGGGTATTCTTTCTTGGGGACAAGAGTGATGTATTTGACATATTCAAGAAGTTCATCAAGAGAGTGCAAAATGAATTTGAGACCACAATCAAGAAAGTGAGAAGTGACAATGGAAGTGAGTTTAGAAATACAAGAATTGATGAGCTATGTGATGAGCTTGGAATCAAACATCAATTCTCGGCCAAGTATACACCTCAATCTAATGGCCTAGTTGAGAGGAAGAATAGAACCTTGATTGATATGGCAAGATCAATGTTGAATGAGTATAACCACAATCAAGAAAGTGAGAAGTGACAATGGAAGTGAGTTTAGAAATACAAGAATTGATGAGCTATGTGATGAGCTTGGAATCAAATATCAATTCTCGGCCAAGTATACACCTCAATCTAATGGCCTAGTTGAGAGGAAGAATAGAACCTTGATTGATATGGCAAGATCAATGTTGAATGAGTATAATGTGAGTCATTCATTTTGGGCCGAAGCAATCAACATGGCTTGCTTCTATAGCAACCGCCTCTATTGCCACAAGTCCCTAGAGAAGACACCATATGAGATCTTAAATGGAAGAAAGCCCAACATTGCATACTTTCGGGTATTTGGTTGCAAATGCTACATCTTGAAGAAGGGCACTAGATTGAGCAAGTTTGAGAAGAAATGTGATGAAGGATTCTTACTTGGTTACTCCACTACTAGCAAAGCTTATAGAGTTTGGAATGTGGCTAGTGGCTTACTTGAGGAAGTTCATGATGTTGAGTTTGATGAAACAAATGGCTCTCAAGATGAGGAAAATAACTTGGATGATGTGAGAGGAACTCAATTGACCAATGCTATGAAAGAAATGGATATTGGTGATATTAGGCCAAAGCAAGTGATTGATGTGGATGACAACAAAGATCAAGTGCTCCAAAGTCCAATTACACAAGCTAGTGGTTCTCTAATGCAAAATCAAGCTAGTACATCATCTCAAGTGCAACAAGATCAACAAGTGGCTAGTTCATCATCTCCAACTCATGATCAACATCAACATCCAAGCAATCAAGTCCAAGTGCTTCAACCAACTAACATTGCAAGAGACCATCCATTGGATTCCATCATTGGTGACATACAAAGGGGAGTTCAAACTAGATCAAGATTGGCATCATTTTGTGCTCACTCTTCTTTTGTGTCAATGGAAGAACCCAAGGACATTGATAAAGCATTGAGAGATCCGGATTGGGTAAATGCAATGCATGAAGAGCTCAACAACTTCAAGAGAAATGAAGTATGGGAACTAGTTGAGAGGCCTAAGGATCATAATGTCATTGGAACAAGATGGGTCTTTCGCAACAAACAAGATCAAGATGGGATAGTAGTAAGGAACAAAGCAAGACTAGTGGCTCAAGGTTACACACAAATAGAGGGTCTTGACTTTGGTGAAACTTATGCCCCGGTTGCAAGATTAGAAGCAATTAGGATCTTACTTGCCTATGCTTGTGCTCATAATATCAAGCTATATCAAATGGATGTGAAGAGTGCATTTCTAAATGGGTACATTCAAGAAGAGGTGTATGTGGAGCAACCTCCCGGTTTTGAAGATGACAAGAAACCCAATCATGTCTACAAGTTGAGAAAAGCTTTGTATGGATTGAAGCAAGCACCTAGAGCATGGTATGAAAGATTGAGGGACTTCTTGCTATCCAAGGGATTTGTCATGGGCAAAGTGGATACTACTCTCTTCACCAAGAAGATTGGGAAAGACTTATTTATATTGCAAATATATGTTGATGATATCATCTTCGGTTCAACCAATCAAGATTATTGTGATGAGTTTGGGAAAATGATGGCAAAGGAATTTGAAATGTCAATGATCGGTGAACTTAGTTTCTTTCTTGGACTTCAAATCAAACAAATGAAGGAAGGAACATTTGTGAGCCAAACCAAGTACATCAAAGATATGCTCAAGAAGTTTGGCATGGAAGATGCAAAGGGCATTACAACCCCAATGGGCACTAGTGGAAGTTTGGATAGTGACAAGAGTGGCAACATGGTGGATCAAAAGCTATATAGATCAATGATTGGTAGCCTACTCTATGTGACGGCATCAAGACCCGATGTGATGTTTAGTGTATGCATGTGTGCAAGATTTCAAGCCTCACCAAGAGAAAGTCATTTGAAGGCAACAAAGAGAATATTGAGGTATTTGAAGCATACACAAGATGTTGGATTATGGTATCCCAAAGGTGCAAGCTTTGAGCTAGTTGGATATTCGGATTCCGACTATGCCGGTGACAAAGTGGAGAGAAAGAGCACTTCTGAGACTTGTCAATTGTTGGGAAGATCACTTGTCTCATGGTCGTCCAAGAAGCAAAATAGTATTGCACTATCTACCGCCGAAGCCGAATACATCGCCGCGGGTAGTTGTTGTGCACAAATCTTGTGGATGAAGGCAACATTGAAGGATTTTGGAATCAACTTTAAGAATGTGCCATTGCTATGTGACAATGAAAGTGCCGTGAAGCTAACCAACAATCCGGTTCAACATCAAAGAACAAAGCATATTGATGTTCGTCATCATTTTATTAGAGATCATCAACAAAAGGGTGACATTGCTATTGAGAGTGTGGGCACAGAAGATCAACTAGCCGATCTATTCACCAAGCCACTTGATGAGAAGAGATTTCACAAGCTAAAGAATGAGTTGAACATAATTGACTTCTCCAACATGAGTTGATGCACCTCCATGATATGACATGCCTCTTCTTCGAGCCCCAAGGTACAATTGGTTGACATGTCATACATTCTATGCTAAGGACTTGTATAGTGCATCTAGTCATAATTTACATGTTCTAGGCTCATTCATGAAAATCAAATGACTTTGAAGTTTATATGGTGCCACTATTGTTTCCATGACTTGTATGATCTAGTGGTAGCATATAACTTGTTTGCGAGCTTGTGATCCTAAGTGTTTGATCTAGATAACTTGTTTAAGTATTTGCTTCAACATGGTGCATGATAACCCTTCTAGTGAGGTGTGAAGAAGCTTGCCCTTGGATCAAACCGAAGCATTTTATTTATGCAAGCAATCTAGGTTGAATCACAAACTTGATCCTCACCCCATAAGTCAACATGATAATCTATCTAAAGTTAGTCCCTTGTGGTCATTGGTGCCAAAGGGGGAGAAAATATTATTCACAAAGATAGAACTCAAAGGGGGAGAAGCACAAAGGGGGAGAAAAATGTTGTTCACAAAGATAGATTCTAAAAAGAAGAGAATTTGATAAAAGAAGGGGATCAACTAAAATTTTGAGCACACAAGTAGGGGGAGCAAGCTCTTAAACATGAATGTTGCATTTCTTTGTGCACTCATATGTATGATGCATAGTTATGCATTTCTTTTTCTCCAATACTTTGCTTGTGTGGTGACTTGCTAGTATAATTTGAATGATGTATTGAGGTACTAGCATGAATAGGAAGTAGTTAGATTTTTCTTGCTTCATGTTTTTCAAAGCGGTACTAGAACCTTGTTTATAATGTTGATCTCACGAGGTTTCTAGTTATGTTTGTGCTTTTCCAAGTGGTATCTAACTACACAAGGTGCTAAGATGGTGTTTATCGCTACTCCGATGGTATCACGCTTCAAAGGTCTATAATCTAAAACACTTAGCACCTATTGGTAGTCAATGCTCCTAATCTTTCCTATCTAACATGTATGCTTCCTAAATCCAAACATATAGCATACATGTGGGGGGAGCCATTGCTATCAATTTGAATTCATGATCACATGTCCATAATTCTTACACATGGTAATATACTTGGACAATGTGACATGGGTTCAATCAAAATTTTATCATAATATCTTTGTGAAAGGGTTGTCACCAATTACCAACAAGGGGGAGATTGAATGTCCTATGTTTGGTGTTGGTAATTAGTGACAATGCCTAAGTACTAATCCTATGCCTAAGTTGTATGTAGCATATGAGGATTAGTACATTCCAAGGTTGGTGGCAAGATGGACATGGTGATCATGATGGCCACACTTGGATTTGGACGCAACCCTACATGATCAAGGCAAAGGTATATGCTTAAGGGTTGTGTTTTAGTAACCAAGACACCTAGTGGGTGTGGTTACATTATAGGATAGATAGCCGTACTATAAAGAGGGGAATGACGCGGCTATTGAACTCCTAAGTGCCTCTAGGTGTGCATTTCATGTCATATGCATTTGGATAGAACTAATAACGCCTCAAAAAAAATGATTGTGAAAATGCTAACACACATGCACATGATGATGATCACTTGGTGATGTTAGCACGTTTGCGAAGGCGGTGGAGTTTAAGCGGTAGAGAAGGTTTGGGGTCCTCTCTCCCTCCCGCCGAGCGTGCGAGCGCAGGATTCAGGCGATTTCAGGGAAATGAAATGCCTATTTTCTACTACGCCGGAAGTCGGAAATCAAACGGAAAAGAAACGGAAGCGAACGGAGGTCACAGTGGTGACCGGACGCTGGACCGGACGCGGTCACTGTGTGACCGGACGCGTCCGGTCAGTGTCCAGTGTCTGCGCGTGATTCGGTTGTTTGATCGGACGCGAGGCGCGTCCGGTCACAGGCGACCGGACGCGTCCGATCGTCCAGGGAGCTTACTGGACTCCGACCGGACGCGGGCACTGTGGCGTCCGGTCAGTTCTTCAGCGCGTCCGGTCACTAGTTCGTTTTGCGCGACTCAGTGTTGACCGGCGCGTCCGGTCAGTTACGGGACCGGCGCGTCCGGTCGTGCCCGGCGCGTCCGGTCGTTGCGACCGGCGCGTCCGGTCAGTGCTTCGCGAAACTAGCCGTTACGTGACCGGCGCGTCCGGTCAATTGGACCAGCGCGTCCGGTCAACGCGATTTCAGCTGGATCTCGTTCCTAACGGCTATATTCGAAGGGGTACGTCTATAAATACTCGTTGGCCGGCTCAAGGCTCTCACTCTTGGACATTTGACATACTTGTGAGCACTTTGAGCTAAGCAACTCCCCTCCCACTCATCTCTCTTGCTTCTTTGCATATTCGAAGTGAGATTGAGTGATCCAAGTGCATTTGCATTGTGAGATTGCATCTAGTTGGCACTTGGTGGTTGATTTGCTGCGGGATTCTTGTTTCTCTTGGTGGTTGCCGCCACCTAGACGGTTTGGAGCAGCTTGGAGGCGTTGGCAAGAGTTGGTGATTGTTCTTGGCCACCTCCGGTAATTGTGAGGGGTTTGTGCCTACCTCGACGAATGTTGGGCATTCTTAACGTCACTACCAAAAGTAGACTTAGTTTTCTAATTCTGATAACGGCGCCAAAAATGCCAAACCTATCCCTCATGCCACTTAAGCCAAGTTGTCATCCCCAGCATGACATGAGAGACGCTGTATTGAAATATGCATTTGCTCATCAAGATAAATAATAAAAGGGGCATCTTCTCCACAAGAGTTGTGTCTGAGTTCTTTCTTCATTCCAACCTTGGTTGGATGCCATCTTCTCCACAAGAGCTGTGGCCTGAGGTATGGTGAGTGATAGGAATGCTCCTCCAGCTGCAGCATCCATGGTTCACGGACACTGTTAATGAGCCCATGATAAAATGTCTGCATCAGTAGCCAGCTTTCCATTCCATGATGGGGACATTCTAGGATGTAGTCTTGGAAACGCTCCCATGCTTCTGGAACAGATTCATCATGTTGTTGCTGAAAACTTGTAATCTTCCCACGGAGAGCATTGGTCTTGCCCATGGGAAAGAATTTGGCCAGAAAGTTTGTGGAGCAGAGTGCCCACGTAGTGTTCTTCTCCTTTGTAGCGTAGAACCACTGCTTCGCTCTCCCCAACAGTGAGAATGGGAAAAGGCGAAGTAGTATGGCGTCTCTGGGGACTTCAGCCATGGTGAAAGTGCTGCAGATCTCCAGGAAGTGTTGAAGATGAGCACTAGCGTCTTCATGTGGCTTCCCACAGAACTGGTTAGCTTGCACCATGTTGATGAGCCCAGGCTTGAGCTCGAAGTTGCGGTCGATCTCCCCAGCAGGTCCAGTGCGGATGTTGTCCGTAGTGGGAGCTGAGAACTCGCGGATCGACTTGTTTGCCATGGCTTCGAATTCAGTCGACAAATTCCGGATGAAACTTCGGCGGTCTTCGGATTTGGATGAAGCTTTGTGCTGAAGTGTTGACGATGTCTTCTTGAGCTTGGCTCTTGTTCTTCTGAATAAGGCTTCGGGATCGTCAACAAAGTTGTCTGGAAGATGTCTTCTATTCATGCATCACCCTACAATAAATAATCAAAATAGAAAATACAGGGGTAAAACTGTATAAGAGAATTGATAAGCTCGATCAGATTAGTGATGCAAATGATGACTCAAAGTTCCATATTCATTCCTACTTAGTAATCAACCTTCCCCGGCAACGGCGCCAAAAATGCTTGTTGGGCATTCTTAACGTCACTACCAAAAGTAGACTTAGTTTTCTAATTCTGATAACGGCGCCAAAAATGCCAAACCTATCCCTCATGCCACTTAAGCCAAGTTGTCATCCCCAGCATGACATGAGAGACGCGGTATTGAAATATGCATTTGCTCATCAAGATAAATAATAAAAGGGATCTGCAAGCGCACAGATTAATACCGATGTAGCATTTTAACCGGGAAGTATTCCAGGTATCGTTATTTATATTTTTACCACTGGGAAGGGATTTCTAAGTATCATGGTTGATAATGGAATGAGAATATGGAACTGAGTACACATCATTGCATGTATAACCGAGAGTATTTATCAATCTCTTTATACAGGTATAAATGTCACATTAAGTAAAGGTAAAGTGATAATGGTGACAAAGATAATTAATCTGATCAGCTAACCACATATAATAATGATAAGCACCTCAACAGATATTCTAGCAAGTCATTAGCATGGAATTAGGATGAACTACAAAGATATTCCCTAAGTTATTATTAACTATAAAGTCTAGCATATCATAGTTAGTGCAATTATACTTGGCAATCATGGTGAGAAAAGACTATATCCATGCATAGTGAATATTAGCAAGGAAGATGAAGAACATAACAATCACTCCCCTGTAATAGTGTTGCTCTGCCTGCCCTATACACGAGAGGGGGACTATATAAGAATCAACGAAGCTGTCACTATCGCGAACTACCCCACAATCCGGCATATAGGGTGCAATCGCAGATAAATACGGTATAGACACCACGTCTACACAATAATTATCATTCACCCACTGTACACATGGATAAACGCTATACGATCCTAGGCATGTATATAATTCCAATCTAACTAAGCCAAGCATATAACTATGATAAACGAAGAACAATATAATTGTAAATATAATCAAGTAGAGCAAAGTCATAACCAATATATTGAAATAGAACAAAGTCATATTCATAATATTGAAGAACAATGATGAACAATTGAAGAACAATAGAGGAATTACCAAGAATCCTCTTGACAGATCCGGGAACCAATCGAAGATTGACTCCTTCTAGTTCTAATCCTATGTAGCTATGCTAACTAGAGATCTAGTTGATGTGGTGGCTCTAGGGCTTGATCAGAGGCTCTCCTCCTGAATTAGGGTTTGAAGTATGAGACGAGGGCCTCTCCTCCAGGGGCAGGGGCCTTGCTTATATAGCCCTTTCGGATGAATCTGGGCCGTCTGATCAAACCGACATTGAACGGACGATTTTCCTTGATCCTCTAGGTCGGTGGAGCATAATCCTCGAGGCGGAGCCTGATTGGCTGAGCCAGCAGGGCGGGCGCCCTAGGGACTAGGGCGGGCGCTCTGTCCCCGGCTCTGTTACGCCTCCCGTTCGTTCTCGTGGCTTCTGGACTCTTCTAGATGTAAGATAATTACGTGTTCGGTTAATATCCCGTCATTAATCCGACATGTGGGCCTTTCTTCCGTATTTCCTGATAACCCCCTGCAAAAATAGATAAACAGCAAAACTCGTGGAATTCTGTCAGATAAAACCCTAAGTTTAGGTGTTGGTTTCATTTGGATCCTTTTCTCTATTTATTTGATAGTTATAATTGATACTTAAGGACCGTCAACAGCGAAGCGCCAAAGGCAACATTAGTGGATTGCTCGTGTCATTTGCAACCTTTTGCCATTTGGTAGGTTCTTGTGGCGCCTTTTGAGAGGCTCGCTGTGAGACCGATTAGCCACTGAACCATGTGGTGAAGAGGGACACAACGGGGACTAGCGTGCCGGCAAGCACGTGAACCTCGGGATAAATCTTTGTGTCATCATTCTTATTGTGATTGATCGATCCCGGTGGTTGTGTATTGTGGAATTCATCTCTTGATCATATCGTTTGGTTGGCTCAATACTTCGCCCCTCGGTGATACCCTTCTAACTCTCTCTTGTATTAATTTCTTAGTTACTTTGCTAGAGTAGCTCTTTTGTGTAGCTTGCTAGTTGTAGTTTCCTTCTCGGTTTGACTTGTGCGGTTGAGTGCCAATATACTAGAATTGTGATTTGGATAAGTGGCTTGCAAACACCCCATAGGCTAAGCAAAACTCGCATCTCGCTATTTGTTGTATTGATAAACTTGTTTAGCTTGTCATTGTAGAAAATTTTAAAAGGCTATTCACCCCCCCTCTAGCCATCAAGACCTTTCACATTGGCTCCCCCTACATATGTGCTGAGAGTTTGGATTGAAGCTTACACATATGCATGGATAAGAAATATGGGAGAGCAATGTCTACCAAATGATGCTAAGGTATAAGAGATGGACTTTTGAAGCGTGATACCAATCGGAGTGCACCAAATATACCATCCTTAGCATCATTGGTTAGTTAGATACCACTTGGAATTACTTGCAAAACACAAATGCTAGATACCTCGTGAGATCAACATTATATACAAGGCTCTAGTACCACTTGTGAAAGCAAAACAAGGCATATCTAACTATCACCTATACATGCTAGTTTTTCATTTCATCAATCAAACCTACAACTAGCATACAGCACACAAGCATGTATATTGAATTTAAACTTTTCAAATGTAAGCAAGCATATGTGAATGCACATTCAAATGCATCATACAAGTGTCTTTATCACCAAAACACAAAAGCTCCTATGAATATCACCTTTGCCTTGAGCTTTTTGTTTTTTTCTCTTTCTTCTTTTTCAAGTCCGAACACCTTAATCATCACTATGGCCATCACCACCATTATGATCTTCATCATTTGCTCCACCGCTTGGAATGTACTTAGTCTATCTTATATTCACTTAGAGCACATAGGTTAGTATCTAGGGTATCATCAATTCACCAAAATCAAAGTAGAGCTTTCACACGTGTGATTTCTTCTCTCCCGCCCCATCCCCCGCCACGGCCAAGATCCACGAGGACGAGGAGGCGACGACCAAAATACCGCACTACTTTTTGTTGCATGCAATGTTTGTTGTGAGAACTAGCGATGAAAACGGATCGGATACGGACGGATATCACTGATATCGTATTTGTTTTCATATTTATGTCCGGATTCGGATTCGAATACGGATAGTATAAAAAATGCCGGATAGGATACGATTGGATATCGACATCATAAATATGTGATTTAAATATTCGGATACGAATACAGTATCGGATGTTAAATATCCGGACTCGGATACGAACGGATTAAAACCTCTCTAAACGAATTCGGACGGATTAAATATCCGTACCATTTTCATCCCTGGTGAGAACGCCTAAGAAATGGGTTCAGCGGAAATATTCGTCAAGGGCAACTCTCCCCACGAGAGGACGATATTAATAGTAGCTCAATTGGATTATAGCTATTGCGAACATATGTTTAAGATGTGCCCATGCGTGTTGTTATGATGAGTAATTGTCAAGAAATGATCAAGCTGCTATGTAGGCGTTGCACAAATTCACGCCAAGCTAAAGATCTTGTGAAAGCTACTTATGCATGTGCATGTTTGTACTTTATGCGTTCAATATTTTATGAATTTTATAGAAAATTAAATATTGACGTGGGATCAGCTTTGATTAGATTCATTATGTGGTTACCTATCTATTATATCTGAAAACTAGATAGTAAACTCTAGAAATTTTGTGAAATTTATAGAAAGATAAATATAAATCCAATTAACATGAGTAATTTCGTTAGAACCATAATGTTATTCTCTACATAGGGGTGCAAATGGTACAAATATTTTCCAACATTATCCAAGTCCGGATCTGTTTACAGGAGTTCAGATCCGTCCGTATTCAAGTCTGAATATTCAACATCCGATACCGTATCCGTATTCGAATACTCAAATCGCATATTTACGATGCCAACATCTATTCATATCCTATTCGATGTAGCTAAGTAGCTGATACTATTCGTATTCGAATCCGAATCCGAATAAGAATATGAAAACAAATGTAATATTAGTGATCGATTTGTTTGCACCTTGTTTACACCAATTTTGAAATGGTACGCGGGAAATCCGAGATTCGGAGAAGGCACCTGAAGACCGCGTCGCACGTGGAGTCAGTCCATAAGCATTTGGAATCAAAATATCTGTGTGCAGACATGCCCATCTAGACCGATTGGTGTTCTCGCATTTTTTTAGAAAGGCCGGTATGCAAGGTTCCACAGCCATTTCGAGGCATACGCGACGCTAGGATTACAAGCGACCAACAGTCAAGTATGCTAGAAATGATAAGCTCTGTCGGATTAGAAATCCCAATCACTGTGGGAATTGTTTATGGCAGAGGATTGCATGACTCCTCTCCCTCACGTACGATTCCATCTCTCCCGCCCCATCCCCCGCCACGGCCAAGATCCGTGAGGACGAGGAGGCGACGGCCAAAATACCGCACTATTTTTTGTTGCATGCAATGCTTATTGTGAGAATGCCTAAGAAATGGGTTCAGAGGAAATATTCGTCAAGGGCAACTCCCCCCACGAGAGGACGATATTAATAGTAGCTCAATTGGATTATAGCTATTGCGAATATATGGTTAAGATGTGCCCATATGTGTTGTTATGATGAATAATTGTCAAAAAATGATCAAGCTGCTAGGCCGGCTAGGAAGGCGGCTAAGCAAGCCTCGGGCTCCTGTGCCAGGCTATAGCGGCCAAGCCCGCTCTGCAGTCGGCTAAGGTGACTTGGGGTGAAGAATCGGCTAAGCTGGGTTGGGTACCGGCCTAGCCGGCTTGTCTGCTGCTAGGTGTTGCTTCATTGTGATTTATGTGTTCCTCGTGTGCACTTCACCTCGGTGTTTTGAAGTTTATGTTGGCTGTATTCGGACAACGCTCAATTTCGTTAAAAATTTGAATTGGCTCTCATTCAACCCCCTCCAGTTGTCTTTCTCGATCATTCATCTGTCCTATAGAATTATTTTATCTACTCCCGTTTCTAATTTTATATTACAATAATATTTTTGGGAAAAAAATCGGAACCTTATGTATTTGTATCAAACAAAATAGATGACACATTATGAATCTAAATCAGGCCGATCTCACGTCAAATATTTAATTAATTTTCTATAAAACTCACAAAATATTCAATACATAAAGTACAAACATCTACTCCGTATGTGCACTATTAGCTTTCATAAGCTCTTTAGCTTGGCGTGAATTTGTGCAACGCCGAGCTAGCCATCCTCGGCGTTAAAGAACTCAACGCCAAGCTTTGCCGTGTTCGCCGCGCTAGCAGCTACGTGGATCAAGGAACGCCAAGTCGCATACCTTGGCATGGTGTCTGTATGCGCCGAGTTTTAGGTCTATTTCTGCAAATAGTTATGCCAGGGGTTAATTTGTAGAAATAGTTTGCAAAAAGGGCTAAAATAGAAAAAATTCACGGTGGTGTAGTACCCAAACCCGTAAACTCATGGGGTTTTAAAACCTGGTTCCATCATAGTAGAGCAACTCATATCAATCCATAATATCCTAAATTTTTCAACTAAACTACTACATTCAGAGACATATATAAGATGATATGTCCATTCAGGTGAATAATGGGAAGAATGAATACAATTTTGAAATGTACATGGTACAGGCCTACAGCCTACATCATGTGGCCCAGATTAGAAGTTTACACGGTTGTACAGAGAGGTTAGTTTACACCAGATACGTTGCCTTCTTGTCCGAGCTGTTTGTCCCTTGCTTTGTTCTGTTGTGTTGTCGACTTGCTCCTAATGGGCTTAGCACAAGTTGGTAAATGGCCCGCTGCAGCCCACGGTGTCAGCACCGCATCAGCAAGTCGTAGTGCAAATAGCATCAACCCCCCCCCCCCCCTCTCCGAGTGGGTGACAGAAGAGCATCTCCAACAGTTTGTCAAAATTCACTTGGCAAATATCGTGATTTGGCAACTCGCTAACATATATGGCAAGTGAAAAAATAGACTCTCTCTAAGAGTTTGCCATTTGGACTTGGTAAAATAAGAAGAGGCCCGCTAAGCGAACGAAGAGCCCCGTTAAGAAACGAAGAGACCCGCTAAGAAACGAAGAGCCCCGCTTAAATATGCACGTGAAGCCGGATGCGCGCTCGCGTTCAGCGCGCAAATATGCACGTGGAGAGAGGAGATTTGCCAAGTTGCTAAAATTTGCCAAGTTAGATGCCAAACTGTTAGAGCACAATTTTTTCTGTTTTACCAAAAATAGATGGATGCCAAGTTGATTTGGCAAACTCTTGGAGCATCTCCAGAGTTTGCCAAATTAACTTGGCATCCATCTATTTTTGGCAAAACAGAAAAAATTGCGCTCCAACAGTTTGGCATCCAACTTGGTAAATTTTAGCAACTTGGCAAATCTCCCCTCTCCACGCGCATATTTGCGCGCTGAGCGCGAGCGCGCATCCGGCTTCGCATGCGGGGCTCTTCGTTTCTTAGCGGGGCTCTTCGTTCGTTTAGCGGGGCTCTTCGTTTCTTAGCGGGGCTCTTCGTTCGCTTAGCGGGTCTCTTCTTATTTTACCAAGTCCAAATGGCAAATTCTTGGAGAGAGTCTATTTTTTCACTTACCATATATTTTAGCAAGTTGTCAAATCACGATATTTGCCAAGTGAATTTTGGCAAACTCTTGGAGATGCTCTTATAAAATAGCAAAGGCACTGGTTGCTGGTTTAATAGTGCAGTAGCTGAAAACTGTATTAGTGGCAGGAATTTCTGGAAATCTATATACTCTTATAAAGCTAAACCTCATTAGATGTTTTCTCTCTTTATGTAAGGTGTCCACATCATTTCCCACAAGTGTCCCACTAACTTATAATCCTTTCATGCAAGCTATCCATATCATCCCTTACTAATTACATAAAATATCCACATCATCGCTATTATGTGGAATACTTTTAATCTTTACTCTATTAACGTAAAATAATCTACATATGTTATTTGTTTCATCACCTATTCTTCTATAATACGATCAAATATTCTATTGGTTTTTCTTCTGTTCGCTTACCGATTTTTTAACAGATCCAATATAATAAAATAGCATGCAAGTTAAATTCATATATACACACACGGTATACAGAATATCATATAGTAATGTTATATATAAAAACAGATTTATTTTTAAGAAAATCCTGCCACAGAGTATGCTTCTATCTAGTAAATATAAATATCGGATGGGATACGGCAATAGGGTCAAGAATTATTCAAAATTATTTTCCTATTTTCGAAGGATTTTTCTCTATATTTTTTGTAACATGGTTGGTAATTATGGTACCAGTCGAGACATTTTCCTATTCTGTTTTTGTGTTGCTATATGTGGTTGTGGCCATGGGCGACCCGTAACCCGAGTGGGCATAGGTTTGGGCACAAAAATAAACCTGTGATGGGTCATGAATTTTTTAGCGCGAAGATTTTATATTCGTGGGCATGAGTTTAGGCTAGCAAAACCCAACGGGTTTATACCCGTTGCCATCTTTTCGATCATGTGATGCAAACCAAACGTCTTGCCCAAGGTTGGATTTTGGATCGGATGATTCCCCACAACTTCGTGACCCAGGGTGTGTTTAGTTGAGAAAAATTGGGGGAAAAGTTACTATAGCACTTTTCGTTGTTATTTGGTAAAATTTATCCAACCATGGATTAATTAGACTCAAAAGATTCGTCTCGAATTTTACAGACAAACTATGCAATTAGTTATTTTTTACCTATATTTAATGCTTCATGCATATGTTCAAAGATTCGATGTGATGGGTGGAAGAGGAAATATTTTGGGTTTGCATGAGAAGTAAACAGAGCCCCAAATCAAATGTGCCGTAGAACTTTGGCAAGGTGAGGCAACATCATGACTAGCCCGGGTAAAATAAATTCAAATATAGATAGAAAAGAAAACAGCTACTATTATCAACACCACAGTAAACATCGACGTCAATCGATTACAATACATCAATGGGCAACAATCAAAATTGCAGATATACATATGTTGTCAGCTATCTCAATAGGTTGTTTTCCCAACTGAAAGGAGCTATACTTTTTACACGGCTGGCTTTGGAGCTTCTACTAGGGTGAACACCACCAATTGCACCCCCAACATTTCTTACACAAATGGAGAGAAAAAAAAAGAATCCCAGGGAAAAAATAAAGAAATAGGAAAAAAAGAAAAGAATTTTGCTATATTGCTCAGAGAAGCTAAAACCACTGCCTTGCAGGAGCAAACAAGGTGGCAACTACTGTTGATGAGCCTGTCAGGTGACCGAGATTCCTAAGATACCGTATGGATTGTTAAAGATGGGCCTTTCTTATGCAATTTCCCCTTGATCTGCTTGATCTTTGCATCAACCCTTGCAGTGAAACCAATCTTTGTCTTCTGCCTGGCCTTTGACCGCTCCCTCTTCCACATTGTCTGGTCTTCGACATCTTTCTTTAGGTACTTGATCTCTTGAATCACATGGTGATCAAGTGGTTTGCACGACCTCTGGTAGGATATGTGTATCAGGTAGGGGATGTTGCAAGCAGCAGTCACCAGAAGCGTCGCTGCCCAGTATATGGGAGCTGGCCCAAGGACTTCCAACAGGATCTGGTAGTTGTCGCGGGATCTCAATGTCATCCCGTAGGCGAGGATGAAGAGATACCAAGTTGTTATGCTGCCCCATACAAAGAGATGTTGAATCCATGTGAAATGGCTCATTGTTAGGGCAATCTGCATGTTGACAGCCCAGATGATGCAGGTGAACATGGCAGTTCCCACCGCAGCCATGTCCGCAGTCTGCCCCCCAGCACGGATTGCCTGATCATAGAATATGCAGAGATTGAGGAAGAATATGGCCAGAGAGGAGTAGAGGCCATTCCCCATCCATCCAAGGATCCGGTACCAATCAAAGAAAAGATTCTTTGGCCCTTGCTGGTATAATGCTGGGAACTGCAACATGCAAGTCATGCCATGTCAATATAGATATATGAAAGGTTAGAAGCAGCAATGTGGATGATCAGAGAAGATTGCCCAGTTCCTACAGTGCAAAGGGCCCGATGCATGAGTCTTCTAGTATCACCAAAGATCGCAGGAAATTAACTAGCATAAAAGTTTACTTGGCAACATGTATTTTTTTTACAGACGTGATTTGTTCCACAGATGGGGGCCACACAAACACAATGTTGTCAAGAAGCAAACTTCTGTGCATTTGCATTTCCTTGAAACTTCGGTCAGCTTTAAATATGACACTACCAAGTGACTTCAATCTGCTTAAATGGTTCCTCAATCCATGTGCCTTAACTATTTTATAGATGCTATGCAAGTCAAACTATTTAAGGAAGACATTAAACCAGATGAATTTGCACTACATTATTTAATAAACTAAATTTATGGGATGATATGTGTTGAAAAACCGTCAGTCATGTTTCCCAACATAATATCACAACTGAGATAACTAACACAGGTATCTTTTTCAATACCCAATGCGTATTTCAAACCACTGTATTTTTACATAGTATCCACATAAAAGTCACTTTTTTTGAGCGGGCAAATAAAAGTCACTTGCACATTTCATTTCAGTGAATGAATACCTGAAGCAGATAACCTAGAGACTGAATAGCATTCTAATGGAACATTATAGTATCCACATAAAAGTGACTTGCACATTTCATTTCAGTGAATGAATACCTGAAGCAGATAACCTAGATACTGAATAGCATTCTAATGGAACATGGAATGGAGAAGTAAATCGTTCCTAATTCTGAAACTATCTTTTAATGACAATAATATGTTGCTTCATACAAATGATTTGCATGAAAGAAGAAGCAAAGGTAGATACAAGTTCATGCCTAACAGAACAAATGGATAATACAAATCATAGTAGCATGAACTAAGATATGCTTGTACATTGAGGCAATATCCATGGTTATTTTTAGTTTACTAATCTATTATGAACCATGCCAGATAATTGTGTTGTTGTACTTGATGCCATGCAAAGTAGCCTGAGAAGGAATACCTGACGGACATCTGAGTACAGTATAGTTCTCTAATCTACACCCAGTTGCTAATGATTGTGGTTCCATGGGAGTGTCGGCCTCCTCAACAAAAAAGGTTTAGCAAATGATCTTTTGGGTATCCACTTATTCATTAGCTTCTTTGCTGGAAGCATAATGATATGGACACAACACAACAAAAACTTTTACCATGAAAACACACACCACATTCCAAGACCAAGATTTAATTTCAGTTCTAAACATGCCTAGTTTATCATAAGCAGTATGGTTAAACTAAGTTAGATGTTCTATCATATACCTGTAAGCAGATTTCGGACGAAACATCTTGCTCAAATACTCCGAGTGATATAACAGGAAGCGAGGTAAGAACAACATTGAAAAGCAGCATAAACCAATCATCGTATACAGATTGCCCAGAAAACCCAGCGAATGCTTCAAAGTAAAATATTGTAAGCCCAAAGGCAATATTCTTGTAAAAGAAGTAGCAAATCTGCAATTCAACAAAAGATTTAGTAAAGTTAAAACATAAACATAACAGAATCAGATGCAATAGAATGAATAAAAGAAGTGCTTCGAGCAGCACCATTTGGGCGATTCTCTTGTAGCACCAATGTCCATGGACGACAAGAAGTCGCTCAAGAAACCGAAATTGAGAAATGGAAAAATCACTAGCCATCACTGCCTGGTAAAGGAAAAGAACCAATTTTAGTCATACCTAGTCACTGATCCTTGATGTTATATGAAAGTAGCAGTACACTAGATAGGTTCTGTAGATCATGATAATCTGAACAACTCACCTGCATGCCCTCTACCCCACTTATACCAACTCCAATATCAGCTTCTTGAATCATGCCCACATCATTTGCACCATCACCTACTGCTAAAGTGGTTTGTCCTATACCTTCTTTGACGAGCCGAGTCACCTACAAAGTGAAGGAGAGCAAACTCAACATTACTTTATGTAGAAACTACAGAGTCCAATGGAGAGAGGCAAAGCTACCAGTGCTTTCTGCTTTGGAGACACACGGCAACATATGACAGAAGCACACTCGATTGCCAGGTTCAAGAACATATGCTTCATGTCATCCTCCAAAACAAATGCCAGAGCTTTTCCATCAATAACTAGAGCAAATGCTGCATCTGGATCCTTCTCGAGTTTGACCATTTGTGACCCATTTGCGATTTGCGACAGGAGACTCTCCTTTGCAACCTGTTCAGTTGTCAAAGATGAAAGTAAAGCCTACCATAAAGAGAATTACCGTCTAGATTAAAGCTTCCTATACAGTAAAAGAGAGAAAAAAAAGTTAAGGTACCTTCTTTGCATCCTGGGCTACCTGCTCACCAGTGGGTATGGACAAACAAATTTGTTTCATGCCTTGCCTCAGTAAACTGCATGCATATCTGCAAAAGAAATAGAAACATCACACGATGTTGATGGATGTGATGTGCTAACGAGGTACAAAAAGCTACTTGTACATGTTAAGAATTTCTACTTGGCAACAGCATACCCAATGTTAATTGCAGTTTCCATCTTATCACCTGTCAGAACCCAGATTTTGAGACCTGCTTGCGCCAAACGATCTATGCACTGAGGAACCTGATGGAGCACAAAGCATAACTTATAAGTCAGAACAACTCGAAACAGTTACTAGCACAATACTAGGAACCAAGAAACATATCTTAACAATACGAAAAGTCAGACACTGTATTTTACCCCTTTTTGTAATTTGTCCTCTACAGCAGTTGCACCAACCAGGATCAGCTCTCTTTCAATCAACTCAGAGACTCGTTCAAGTTGCAACTCTCTATCAGGCCCAATAGAGGTCTTTGCTTTAAGAAACTCAGCATTCCAAGAAGAATATTCTGATTCATCAAGCACCCTGTACGATAGTGCCAATGTTCGCAAGCCTGCCTCACCATATTCATTCAAATGCCTAGTTGTATCAACTTCATACATCCTTCCATTTTTTGCCAGTCTATCAAATATGATGCTGCTCGGTTGGGAACAAAGAACAATCAAAGATAGTCAAGCTGAAGCCAAAAAAAGTGGTGACATTGAAAAAGATAGAAGAAACAAGCCAAGCATGTTGACAGCACCAAGTAATCAGGTGTAAAATTTGCTTCTTAACATTTTTAAGCTAATAACAAAATATCAAAATCTGAATGCAGATGGCTTGATGTACAGGCTTAGCCAAAAATAAATTCAAAGAGCATCACCAAATTTTAAAAAATGGTACAAATCCTACCTGTCTGCTCCTTTGCAAAAAAGAAGAATTTGACCATCTTCATCCTGCAGAATTACAGTCATTCGTTTTCTTTTGCTATTGAATTCCAATAGATTGAGAATCTTGAACTCCCTGAAACCATACTCACGTATTAAGACAAAATAATAATAATAAGGATAAGGAACAGATATGTGCAAATGGAGTAACAAATACTGATATGCAACCTCTCAATTGTGCCTTTCGAAGAAGTGTGTTTCTCCCTGACAAAGACACTTGATTGTGTTCGCTTGAAAAATTCGAATCCAAATTCCCTGGCTGCCACAAGAAAAGCCCCCTCATCAGGTGATTCTGCTTCATAGGCAATAGAACCAGTTGCTTCATTTATCTCCGGTATCGCTGTGTGACACAGAGCAAGTATCCTGAAGAAGAGTAGAATTGTGGAAGAATTTGGCTCCTTGGTCCAGTTCCCTTGCATGAGACGATCATCCACAAAACTGAAGCCTTTTATGGAGGGCTTTCGGTTGTTCCCAACACTAAAGGTGACTCCTTCTACCAACTCGATTTCATCCTCATTGTTCTCCTCCCATATATCTTGTAAAGGGATATCATGGTCATCAGCACCTGACGCCATCTGTTTTGCAGCAGCAAGTTCAACTTCACTAGAACCCACGCCATATGATACTCCAGCAATTGAACACTTTAGGAAGTCCATCTGATTGCAGGTCAGGGTACCAGTTTTATCCGACAAGATAGTATGAACCTGGCCAAGTTCCTCATTCAAGTTTGATGTACGTGCCTGAGCAGTATTGCCAGTCTCCTCATCAAACATATGAATGTCCTGGTTAATGAAATGTGCTTGCAATACCTTCACAAGTTCAATCGAGACATACAGCGATATTGGAATCAGATACCCATAAAGAATGAGAGCTGTGATTAGATGGAATATCCCAGAAAGAGCTGGGCGTGATGGATCATCTAATTTATTGCTTTTCTGTGGCTGCAAGTACCACCAGTTGGGCAAATCAAGCTTGATCCTCACAGCGAATCCAACTGAACTAATGATTGATATCAACACGAGTACAGTAAACAGGATGTATATAATTAAATCCATCTTCTTCTCAATCCTGCTCCTCTTGGATGGCGACTCAGTTGAGTTCTGCATGACTTTACTGTCATGGCCAGTAAAGATAACCACTCCATAGATAAAGGCTGTATTCCTTAGTTTTGAGTCCCTCAGAAGTATCTGAGACGGATCAAGGGCGTACACCTGCCTCTCATACTCAAAGTTACCAGTGAATGTGTACAAGCTCGGGTTGGGATCCTCGCAGCGTATCACTGCCTGGAAATCCTTAAACAACTCGTCTTCTTCCAGCGGCAGCGTAACCTCTAGTGACCTCTTCACCTTAAGGTTCGTCTCACCATCGAGGTTCATCGTCTCAACATAGCAAATGCCATCCTCATAGCTCGAGGACAGTAGCAGTAAATCAGCAGGGAAGAACTGGTCCTTCTCAACCCTGACGACATCGCCGACGCAGAGGTCCTCCCAGTGCCGGTAGTCGAACTCGCCATCACCCTTGTGCACGCTGACCTTGCGGTTGTTCACCTTCATGTCCTGGATGAAGCGGCGCCAGTCCTCCAGCCCCTCCTTGATCATGCTGAGGCCGACGACAAAGGCCAGCGGAGCAATCATGCTGACGGCCGAGAAGGGGCACACCGGGGTGAGCGAGAGGATGGCGGTGAGGAGGAAGTAGAGGTTGGCGACGCGCCGGAACTGCTCGAAGATGGCCTTGGGGAAGAAGGTGATGATGTTGTACTTGGTGGTGGTGATGTAGTTGGTGACGTACTTGAGCGGCTTCTGCAGGGCGGCGTTGTTGCAGTAGACGACGCGCGAGAAGCCCGGCCCGCCGACGGCGCCGGCCCCGTCGGAGGAGGGGCCCGCGTCGCCGGCGTGCCCGTGCTGGGCGCGGAAGCAGGAGAAGGTGTAGAGATTGCTCCACCGCATGCGGTCCCGCCGCCGGCGGCCGGAACGGGCCATCTCGGCGCCCGGTGTCCGTCAGCGCCCGATTTCCCGGCTATGCGGATGCCGGCATTGCAGCGTAGCCCCTCGATCGAATCTAGGATGGGATTCCTGCGCCGCGGGGCGAATTGGACCTGCAACTTGGGGAATCAGTTCGTGATCTCGTCAGCGAATTTCAAAAAAAAAAAAAAGAAAAAGAAAGGAGAAGACAAAGAAATCGAACAAAACACACGGAGAAATCTCACGCCAGGGAAACCTGGAATCCGCTAAAACAACGCGCAAATTACACCCGCGTGTATTGAAGGTACATTCATCACCTCCGAATCCACCCATGTGAAAAGAGAAAACGGCACAAAACGAACGAAAGGACTGCCCAAAAAAAACTCCGCAACGGGTGCAAACGAGCAACAAACAAACAAACAAAAAGGACGGGGGCGAGGGAAACTCGCAGGACCAGGAACCGAGGCGCCAGCATCCAGCTGGGGAGATTGAGACGGGGCGCAACCAACCTGTTGGGTGTAAAGGCAGAGTGAGGCGCGAAGAGAAGGGTCCGGCGAGCAGGCGGGGGATCGATCCCGGCCTGGGGATTCGCGCGCGGCGGCCGGGCCGGCGACGCTTTGGTGGGTGGTGGTGGGGGGCGGAGCGAGAAGGGTGGGGAGGAGACAGGGGACGAGGTGGGGAGCGACTAGCGAGGAGGCGAGGTGGAGGTGGAGGTGGTGAGACGAGACGAGGAGAGAGAGGGATTAGTCGATTAATTAAGCCCGATTATTTTAAATCCGCCATTTATATTTATATTTATTTAACCGCAATAATTACTCGTCGAGGCGAGGCTCCCCACGCCCAACAACAGCAACAACGCCGTCCGCAGTTTTGCTTCCTTCCTCCCACTTCATCAATTAGCCAAAATACTCCTTTTTTAAGCTAAAAAAATGTATAATTGTTTTGCATATAGCATGACTAATAAATGAAATTAATTATTCTAAAAAAAATTAATTTGCATATTTGAGCTGCAAATACTACGCGCTCGTCGATTTGCGCGTCGCGTACGTGGCTACGTGCTCGTGCCCAACAACCCCAAGTCGAAGTCGTGGGTTGTTGCTGGGGAGGGACGGCAAAGCTTGTCTCCATTCTTTCTTTTTTTCCGTAGAGAAGAATAGGAAAAAGAAAAAGAAAAGGAAAAGGAAAAAAAACTTGGCTCCATGCACCATGGCGGTGGTGTGATCGAGTCGTCTGCGGAAACGGAGGAGGAGGCGTGGGCAGGTGGAGGAAGCGGGTAGCTGCGGCCATGGCGACCGCCGCGACCGGGGGACACACACAAAAGTGACGGGAAACTGCTTCAACGGCATCGCACGTGGGGGCGCACGCAGGCGTTTAGTTGCTAAAAATTTAGTAAAATGGTACTGTAACTACTTTCGTTGTTATTTGGCAATTAGTGTCCAATTATGGTCTAATTAGGCTTAAAAGATTCGTCTCGTCCATTTCGTCTAAACTATGTAATTAGTTTTCTTTTTTATCTATATTTAATGTTTCATGCATGTGTTCAAAAATTCGATATGATGGGGAATCTGAAAATTTTTGCAAAATTTCTTGGGAACTAAACAACCCCTGTGTGTCTCTCCAAATGCGTCGTCAACATCGAGCGAGACGAGTTGGGCATGGTAGTAATAGCACATGGAAAGCATTCGAGAGGTACTTGATTACGAAGTTGATGTAACGTTGGATACAACGTATTTTGGGAAGTACTATATATCACCCCATCAAAAGCTTTAATAAACAAACCAAACCTTGTTTGGCACGAGTCCAAAATATTTTTTATCGACTCCTAATTCATTTTAAAAGAAATGATAAAAGCCACTCCTTACTATAAAGAAGCCCAAATTAACTGGAGCTCTACTAAAATGGTGCCAGAGCTGGTGAAAAGTAGTCATTGTTCATCGACAAAGCCAGTTTTGTAGAGAAAAAATGGCTTACACGGCTTGTATTAGAATTTCTTGAATCAATTCAATGTTACATAAAAAACATAAAAGAGAGAAAAATTCCTACGTCCAGGCAAAAAGATATTTTTGCTGTACTTTCGACATTCCAATATAGTAGTTTTCTCTCCATTGCAAATTATAAGTTGTTCTGAATTTTTTAGATACATTGTATATTATGTTTGTATGCATATTAAAAGCAAATGTATCTAGAAAAACCCTAACGACTTATAGTTTGGAATAGAAGGATTACATCGAATAAGGCCTTGAAACATACTTTTGCTATTGTACTCATAGTCCGTCGCAATATAAACGTTTTCTTTGTTTTTATA
Source organism: Saccharum spontaneum (assembly GCA_022457205.1). Lineage (NCBI taxonomy): Eukaryota > Viridiplantae > Streptophyta > Magnoliopsida > Poales > Poaceae > Saccharum > Saccharum spontaneum. The sequence continues at coordinate 41,959,239 of CM039617.1, read as the reverse complement.
TATCCCAAAATACGAACATTGAACATGATTCACGTTCATGTGGAATTTAGAGACAAGACACAGGCATGTCTGAGCTAGACGTGGTAGATTGGCAGTAGTATGGTACCGACCGCTCCGCACCCGTACGTACTCTGGTCCAGGGACATGGCATTTTCAAATTTTGAACCTCTCGATCTTGTCCACATGACCACATCATTAGCATGAGCAGAGGATGGAAGATACTCCTATTTTGTTTTATGGAAATTGTTTTGTTACTATTACGCACCCTCATACATTGGTCTTATTAGTGTTTTTCTCTCATAACAGATCAGTGAACAGTACTTTCAACCATGGTATATGCAGTATCACGCAGCGTTATGTAATATTGCTACGACTTAATATATATGCAGCGTTATGTAATGTTGTGATACTCCTACAATTTATATTTCTACCTTGTATGAAAAGGTTAATAAGTGCACCAATCCAATAATGTCAGCTTTTACCCTTTTTAGCCGTCTGCAGACATAGCCTGCTTACTTTTGGCATCACCTTTGAAACAGGAAGTTTCTTCCATTCGAATCAATAAAAGGTGATAGCAGGAAACTTCCTAACCACATAGTTTCAGCAAGGAATACCACTGCAGTGCCGCACATTACTTTTACTTCGCGCTTGCGCCTTTGTTATCTTCATTCAGAGAACATGCTGCAGTATATATTATGATATGATGCTGGGATATCAGGTTCTAGTGAAATAAAAAGATAAAAGAAGGACCCCGTTGCAAAAAAAATATGTTTTTCTATTAACTAGATAGAGTATATATCCACGCAGATTGCTTGGTTTGGAAGGGAATGTTTGCTTAATGTCTAATGGTAAGTACACGTGTAGGGCCATTTGTCAGGCCAGAATTAGGTATTATTGGCAGATTATGAGATTAGCATGAACAAAGTACGGACTACGAGGAAATAAAAATTCAGTCTGGCCACCAGCTGGAGTCCTAAACTAACCCTCTCCTCCAAAAAAAAAAAGACAATGCAATTTGGTGGTGAGCTAGAGCTCAGATCTCTACCACGTACTCTCACTTGTTCTGGGTCATCGACTCATGACTCATCGTGGGTTCCACATGCCAATTTGGTTGCTGGCATAGTTTGGAAACTGTGGAGCAGCCGAAGCATTAACAATGAAATTGCTGTGTCCTAATATACGCACACATGATGAGGAGTTTGTTGTCGCCACATGTTTATCTAAAAAGTCGTAGTGCAAGAAAAAAATTATAATTCAATTTGCTTATATATCTAGAAAATTTAGTTGTCCTGGTTTTCGTTCTCAATGTTGACTTCCAACGAACAGAATCACTGATTGATCCAATAGGGCGGTTGGCATAGTACAGCTTTAGCTAATTCTTCAAGTAAAGGTTTACCAGCTGATGCATTTCTGTTTTTAATATCAGTACTGGTACCAGTTGGATATTGGTCATTCGGTGAAATAGAATACTTATTAGGCTTAATTACTACTCTGTGCTCATGCTTCACAATAAACTGTGAATACTGTTTGAGCTGTGGACCACTGATGAAACAATAATTGAGCTGCCCTAAAGGCTGGTCTGCTTGCACAGTATGATTAGGTTTTTGTCTGTAAAATATGGCCTTGCTGCTTCTGCTCTAGTAACATTATATTATCGCGTAGACACAGTAATGCACTGGAAACATAAACATAGTTACTTCATTTGCAGTTATCAACATATGTGTAGCGTTTTTTTTTTGAAGCTTTAATTGCGCCATCCTTAGACCTTAAACATATATACATGCGTAATGCGTTGATTCTTTCGAAACATACATGCATTGCTGGAAATAAGGGTGGGCAAAATACCCGATACCCAATTCCCGAACCCGAATTACCCGAACCCAGACCCGAAGTACCCGAACCCGAATTACCTGATCACAATTTCGGATAGTGATTGTAAAAACCCGAAATTAGTTTGGGTAATTCGGGTAATGTTTTCCGGTACCCGAACTACTCGAATTACCCGAAAATATCTCAAATATTTGCTCTTCTATTCCTAATATGAAGACATGAGGCAGTTCAATGCCACATAAATATATTATTTGGCATATTTATGCTAACTTGATAAGTGATCTGTTGGTAATTGATATAAAGACATGATGTGATTTAAAGGACTATTGTTTATTACTTTAAAATGGTACTTGAATTCTTTCAGAATGGTTGGTTTTGTCAATTTCGGGTATATCGGGTAAAACCCGAACCCGAATTATCGGGTACCCGAATTTTCGGGTAATGCTTTTTCAGGGCAAAAATCGAGTAGCAATTTTTAATACCCGAATTACCCGATCCGAAATTTTCGGGTAACCCGAATGCCCAGCCTTAGCTGGAAACTAAAAAGTTCCTGTCAGTTTGCCTTCAACCGACAGAAAAATTATGCGTCGTTAAAGCATGTAACCATTTGCGCTATTTTAGCTGTGGAGGCTGTCTCCTTTCGTCTAATCATCTTTAGAACAGCAGTAAGCAGAGAGAGAGAGTGGCATGCTACTCTTCCTTCAATGCTAACTTTTTTTCCCGGCCCCTTTGCTTCGTCTTATCAACTTAGGACTGGTAGGCACGACGAATTGTTAATTAATAACAACGAAATAGCAAGCATGGTGGTTGATGACTTGATGGGCATGCCTGTAATAGGAGAATCTATTCTCTTTTTGTTTCAAGTTAACATATGTCATTGTCCAAAGCAGATTCCGCAGGCTTATCTCGATAGGATTTGGAAAAAGCAAGGGTTATTATATATATGTTCTTTTAATAAGGCCTAGATATACCACATGCACCTACACTCTCGTATTATATTTTGAGAAATTTTACGAGTTCTAGCGCAAGATCTTGCCCAAACAAGGAGTAGGGGCTAGTTTGTAAGCCACGGTTTAGTACTACGAGGATAGAAAGAGGACCCCAGCCCTAGACTCAGTGAATCGGATGGCATGTGGAACTACCGACATCGGGTATTACTTATTGATCGAAAGTATGGTGGGAATGCTTTCTTCTTCTTTGACCTGAGTGTTCTTCTTATACGAGTTTTGTTTCCCAAAGCCTTGAGACCCGTTTGATATGCTTCTGCGGATCCATCCAATAGATGCACTATTCATGCAATTTAGGATGTGTTTGGTTGCTAGATGTTAGTGGTTTTAGCTCCACCCCGATCAATCTAAAATATCAGGGGTCGATCAAGTTATCCTTTTTTTGCATCATCTTCTCTGATCATTTTTTTGTATCACCAACTCCTGCTACAATATACTCCTACTGTAATAGTATTGAAGCTGGAGTCGGCATAAGTCGTGCCTTTAGGGGGTGATTGGTTGCTTTGGTGATGGGGAGCCGGGATGGAGAGTCGGTCCAGGATGGTGAGATGCATGCTCAAACCGTGCACCCAGTCATGTTTGGCTGTCTTTGTTGTTGGTCCAGTACGAAATGAGATCTTGTTTGGTTGCATGTATAGATGGGAGTTTTGAGTGTATGACATATGAGCCTTTGTACCATGGGTGTATCACGTTGTCCTGCATCGCGAGGGAAGTGGAAATCGAGAAGATGGAGCCATGCGGGACGGAGGGGTGGAGATGAATGAGACGGAGCAGGGAAGGGATGCGAGGCAGGCATCCAAACACGGCCAAATGCACCGAGCGGTGCTGGGATGGGGCTCAGGATGGCCTCCTGGGCACAACCAATCACCCCCTTATATTCTCATTTCCAGTGGCTCTAGTGCTACAGTGCTAGATCCGCCTGAATCTCAGTTGGAATTTGTTTCCCCTACCACTAACCAATTCACCACCTACAGCTCATGTGGTGCCACTTCTGTCCTCTGCATTGCCAAGAAAACACATATATTTGCTACTCCTTTCCATTTGAAACTGTTCCTTTTAGCCTTCGTCTTAACTTGTTCCAAAATACATACCGTCCTAAAAGTTTTAAATAACCATTGCTCTTTTGTTCTTTTATTTTTCTTGGTAAATACTGTATATTTCTTTTATGTATTTATGACATTGGTATATATTCCACATATCCGTCAATAAGTAGTACTCCCTCCTTTTTCTAAATTATAGTTCACTTTGTTTTCATCATAAAGCCAAACTATACTTTAACTTTAACCAAATTTTAGAAAAAATATATTAACATTTACAAGTTTGAATAAATACACTATCAAAGTATATTTTATGAAAAATTTAATGATACTAATTTATGCCTTCGATGTTGGTACATTTCTCAATAAACTTTATCAGAGTTAAAGAAATTTACCTTAGAATAACTCAAATCTCTACACCTAAAAAATCGGAGCGTTACCATCTGCACCGCCCCGCATATCCACTGTAATCCCTTGCCTCTTACGAGCTTGTTTCCAACACATACTCCCACCCAGTAATCCTTTCTAGGGATGAAAATGAACGAAAATAGAGCGGAAGACCACACGCCCACTCCCATTTCCGTTTCTTTATATTTTGGCAGAAATGAGATTAGGATTAGAAAAAGCCGAGATAAAAAGGGAATCAAGATATGCAGACATATGGAAATGAACAAGCATGGATAGAAAGCTAGAAAATTAAGTTAGGATTATTCATGTATAAATTCACACAACAATATACGCCTATGAACATATTCACTTGCATACCATATGTTTAACATATTAACATGCACTAGTATAGTGCCCGTGCTAACGCTACGGGTTCATCTCAGAGATGCACATAAAAACAACCGAACGACGATATTTTTTTTTCATCCCAAACAGATGACCCGAACTGAGGATCTCGACCCACCGCTGTCGTGCCACTTTGGCTTCATCACGTCGCTCAACATGTACTCTATCCAAGTCTTCATCATGCAACCACCAATTCATGGCAATGTTACGAGAAGAGTTCAAGTAAAATTCATAGTGACACAAAATAGACAATCACAATGTATATGTGAATTGTTTACACATGAATTTGGAAGCACTATGGCGTTGAACAACTCCAACTCCTCCAACTCAGCACCTGTACTGCAACTCTGAAAATGAGTATCGATCCTGTACTGCTGGGCTGATGGGCTTCATCAATATTCAGGAGCTTTAATTGCACAAACTAAAGCATGCTTCACCAAAATGTTTTAACCAAATCAGTAAAGCTACATACCTAGAGCAATATACCTAAACCAAATCGTGAATCCTGATCAAATTGATTGCTATGAATTTTATCTCAAACATAAGGATCGGAGCATTCTCTATCTCAGCTGTTGTCAAGATCATATTCGCATATGTTGTTAAAAAGGTAAGCAAGTTCAGAATTTCAGACAAAAAGGTGAGCGAGGCAAAAGAAATTTAGGGAAAAAATTGAGACCACAGGTACAATCACCATTCTCTATCTCATGTGTTGGGTGTGTTGGGTGTTCATATTACCATTTACATATTTCAATGGATTTAAGTAATCCATCTATGAACCTTATTAGGCCACCACAAATTAATCCTTCTTAAAATAGGCATCCTAGCAGAGTGGGTGAGAGAGCATCACCTGGTCCTCCTGCCTGAAATCCACGCATGATGACGCCTTCTAGCTCTTGTCCGCCACATGACCATGACTCTCAGTTCCAGCTTGTCCGCACAACACCGGTTCTCGACACCGACATCTGCCACAACGACACCTCCTGGCTCCTCGCTCCTGTAAGGTGATCTATATTACATATACTTTTCTATTTTTTACTCCTAGTGCTACCTAAATGGAACAATAGAGCATCCATTCTGATTCACACATACTCTAGTATTAATTGAAACAAAAAATTTGGCCAATTCACATTGGTTATATTTCTATGGAATAAAAAGCTATAGGTCCAACCCTATCTTTTGCACAAAGACTATCCAATTTGGCTCCAGCCAAAGGTTTCACATTCAGGTTCAGATAGCCACAAGTTAATTGGTCTCGTATGTCAGGGCCAACTAAACAATAGTATGTGTTAGGCCATCTGTTTGGGAGTATCTTCATATGGCATTTACATTTCATCAAGCATTTCATATTCACAATACAGTAACCATTAAACAATGAAGGGAAGAAAGACAACTGATAGTCAATTTTTCAGGGCAGAGCAAAGCAGAAATTGGTGTTGCCTACCTCAGATTTCTTTAAAGGATGAAAACACAGGAAGCCAATAATAGTAAAACAAATGGCAAGGGGCACATTCTTCATAGTCAAAAATAACTCCTTGCCTTTCTTTAAAGGATAAAAACACAGGAAGCTCTGAGTTTCTAACATCCTCTCTAATGTACAAAAGCAGTCCCGAGTTAAGGAATGATCTTACCAAATACCGTGTCATGGGTATTCACAAGAGAAACTTGCACAACTGTTCGATACATTGAGGGCAAGGGATCATTAAAATTTCCAGGCTGTGAACTAATAGTTGAAGCAAATTTGGAATAAACCAATCAACCACTTTATTTTTTCATTATCAATTCAGATTCAGAAGGTCTTATTAGACTTAGCTAGCTGCACTTACTTTTTTTTTTGCAAGGCAAGACGTCCATACATAATGATATATTGAGCTGATCTGGTTAACGACAAATCTATTAGACTCTGTCTACGTGCATAGCAGTACATGAAAATCTGTTAGGCTACATCTTACCGACAAGAAATCGAGCTCTGGAACCTCAGACTTGAACAGGTCTCTCGCTAACACCACAAACCACATCACATAGACTTGCAGAAAGTACACATAAATCTCCTATGCAACAATGACATGAAAGGTTAGCAAAACAAACACAAACTACGATCACCTCAGTAATTGTTGAGACCTCCAAATTGGATTTCCCCTTCTTCCTTCTCCCTTCATGTGTCTGGTATTGTGAAATCCCTGAATGAAAACACAAAAAAATTCAGAAATGCTGACCAATACTGGCGTCCTGCTCCGATGCTCCACCGGCGTTGTGGGGCGGCGGGGCGTGCAAAGCGCGTGCGCGATCGCGGATCGGGGGCGGGGCCTGGAGGAGAGCAACGCCGGCCGCCGGAGATGTCGCGGTAGGTGAATCCGCGCCTCTCACTACTCTGGATTCTGCGCGCCACCCGTTGACCACCGCCGCCGCCGCTCCTCAATCGGAGATCCCCATCCACGGCGACGCCCTCGTCATGGCCGCCGGTGACGTCGCTGCGAACATCCCGCTCACCTCCAGCCGCACGCCGCCGCTTCTTCGCCGCCGAAACCCTAGCAGCAGTGCTGGCCCCTCGCGTGCGCACCAAGGTATAAGGAAGAAGAAGAGGGCGGGGGAGGTAGAGGAGAACCAGATCCGCCCATCACTGGCCGGCGAGCCGGAGGTGGCTGCCGGCGCAGGACCAAGGTGGCGACGGCGGAAGTCGAGAGGCGTGCGGCTTTTGCCGCTCAAGCGGATAGGAGTCGGATGTTTCATTTTTCCCCGAGAAAAAAAGATGGGTGCTGGGGGATCGAACCGTGGTGGGAGGAGTGTGGTCGTGGGGGGTTGGTTGCGGAGGGAAGCCTGGCGCGATGAGGCGGAGGGCACGGGGTGAGAAGCGGGTGAGAAGCCTCGCATCACACATCGAATCGTAGCCGTTGGATTTGCTCTAGGTGTTTTATTAGCCATTGATTTTGATGATGTAGGATTTATGTGTGCAATTTTCTGGGTACACAATGGTTGAAGGCTCTCAGCGGGTGATGTTTTACTGGGTGGACCAAGTATAATTCGAAGTGGTCAATTATAGTAGAGATAATTGATAATTAGTAGGTGTAGTAACATAACATAAGGACAAATAATTGTTAGACATATACCGAGCCATGGCGGTGGCGGAGGTCACTGACCTCGCGGAGGTCGACGCGGCTGGCTACGGCGCCGTCGGAGGCCCTTCTAAGATCCAGCGGTGCTGCAGAGCTTGCAGCGCCGGTGGCGTCATAGGCACGTGCGGTGGCACGGATCCATGGTGTCGCGCGCGGGTGTGGCGTGGCGGACCACGTGCCTCACGGATGGCTGGCAGGGTGGAGCCCGAGCCACACGGATGCCCAGTGGCATGGGTCCGCAGGGCCATGGAGAGGCCGCGGGGGTGCGCGAGAGCATGGGGAGAGGGCGAGCACGAGCCGCCGCCGCTAGAGGGTGCGACCGCGCGAGGTGGAGTCGATGAGGTGATGAATTTTTCTGCGTCTGGACGGCGGCGTGGCGAGCATGCTGCTGCTGCTGCGGGTACGATCGAACGGGCTCCGTTGGTTTACTATAGATGAATAGGATTCCGAGTCCAAGAAACGGACGGGAACTGTTCATGCAGTCACTATGTTTAAAGACTTTTATTTATATTTTATTATTTATGGGGGAACTGTTCATCAACGGTGGCAGTCACCATGTTTAAAGAGTTTTATAGGGGAACTGTTCATCATCAGTGGCAGTCACCATGTTTAAAGACTTTTATAGATACTGCCACTAATCGAAGGCAGCTTAAGCAAGAAGCAAGAGCGCCTGGTGAGCCGGCCGACCGTATCCGTATCGCGAGCTATATATCCTTTTCACCGATCCCGTGTAGGTAAAAGCCGTCACACGCGCTCACGCTACTGTCACACACTCACTCACCTGTCCCTGCTACGTCACCATCACCTTTTGCGCGACTGGGTCTGGGTGTGCGCAACGCAGGTGCTAGTGCGGCAAGGGTTAGCCCGTGTTTAGATCACCAAATTCACACCTAAATTTTACTATAAAAAAAATTCCTTATCACATCAAAATACCGATACATGCATGAAGTACTAAATGTAGATGAAATCAAAAACTAATTGCACAGTTTTGTTGTACTTTGCGAGACGAATATTTTGAGCCTAATTAATCAATGTTTAGACAATTATTACCAAATAAAAACAAAATTGCTATAGTGCCAAATCGTGATTTGGTGCTCCCCAATTTAGTGATCTAAACAAGGCCTTAGTTGGCGTGCTGCTTGTGGTCGGCGCCGGATTGTTACGCTCACTAAACCCCACTGATACTTATTCCCTGCCGCTGCCGGTGCCGGGGAACTTAAGTTGCAAGTTTCAACAAACCGCACTCCCTTATCTTCTCGGTGCCAATTTGCCAAATGCCAAATGATGGTTGCTTCCATTACTAACGATGATAGTGATCCTTTTGGACTGGTTCAATCAGGCCACGGCGGTGGTGCTTGATACGATACTTTGGTCTAGTTAGTCCAACAAGGGCATGCTGCATCATCATATGTCCAATGGTTTTCTTCCCCTGACTAAACACAAGAATAGAGAGGCCCTATCGATCTGGTACGCTGCAGTTGGGTGCCGATCTTTTCTACCGGCTCTAAAAGTTTATGCTATGCTCTTTCTTTAACCAACAAAACCGGCTACACTTTACAACACTTATGTTCTGCCTTTTGACATAGGAGTACACCCCCCCTCCTTCCGAATTCATCCAAGGCATTGTTTAGTTCACGAAATATTTTGAAAAAAAATAGAAATGTAGCGCTACTTCGTCTAAACTGTGTAATTAGTTTTATTTTTTTTATCTATATTTAATGCTTCATGCATGTGTCTAAAGATTCGATGTGACGGGAATCTGAAATATTTTGGGAAATATTTTGGGAACTAAACAAGGGCCAAGTGCAATGCCATTCTTTTATTCTTTGCCCATGATACTGTTAACTGTACCCATCACGGTGGATGCAGCAGGATGGCTAGCTCCTTTCTTTCTTCTTGTGCAACTGTGCTACCTCAATACGTACTTCGGTTAAGCTCTTTTCCATCAGGTGTAGCTAACAGCTGTTCACCCACTGCAAAATACTTTGCCTTGACCTGAAAAACACCGCAGCTGCTTCAGCTGAAAGTTGCAGCGAACGGAACCTACAAATGGTGTAGTGGTGGACTGCTGCCAAAATTAATTCTCCTATCCTAAGTATATGAAAAGGTACATTTACCTGTTGTTTTTTTAAAAGGCATTCAAAAACTAAGTTCACTCCGGTAAGGTACTCACTGCTCAGCGGGCATAGGGGTATGCATACTTGAAACAAGCCATAATACAGTTAAGTCACACCAGAATAGGAACAGGGACAGGGATATCTCACTCTTGAAAGAATAATATTGTATCTTGACCATCTATTCTTTACCCTTCATTTAATCTTGACCGTTCATTCATTTCTCTATCTCTGTCCCATCCCCTATATCCTTTTATCCAAACGTCACCTCGGTGAACGATGAATGAATTGATAGCACGCAAAAGCGAGTTGAGGTGCACGAACGGTACAGTGCACAGGGCAGGGGCACAGTCCTCATTCCTGCACGGTCACGTGCACATCCATCGCGCTCGTCCAAACCCGTTAGAGCATCTCCAGCAGTGCTATCTAAAATAAATTATAGTCAGTTATTTTTATACTGCCTATATTTTACCTCCAACTCAAGAGTACTGGTTAAATTTATTTTAGCAGTCTATGACGTAGCGGACCCTTTTTATTTGGAGATGCTCTTAGACTACCCGCACTCATGGACCTCTATATTCATCCTCTATACGTCCTAGTCAGCAAGATTCTCTCCTCTATACTCAATTTTCCCGCACCCATCCATCCTCTATATCATCCTCTATCCACTCTATTCACTGTGGGACCCACTTATCACTTTATCTAAATATATCCATGTGTGATCTAGTTTTGAAGGATTTATTGAGACGAATTTAATGGTGAAATCGAAATTTAATTTGGATTTTTGGTTTGTGAGTTATAGTATTTTTTTCTATGTTTAGCTAGTGGGGCCCGTCACTATAGAGTATAGAGTAAGCACAGTACTACTCTAAATATAGAGTGAGAGAAAGGATAGAATATCGTTTTAGAGTACCCAGTGCAGCAATTTTTACTCTATATATATACTCTAAAACTTGAGAGTATCGTTTTAGAGTACCCACTGCGGGTAGTCTTACCCGGCAGGCACCCTTTTTATTTGGCGTGGATGTGACATTCGTGGGGCCCAGGTGTCATCCAAAGCATCGACAGGGAGGGCTATCATCGTCATCATTTGATCACCTCGCAGTTTGCGGTATGGGTTCAATGTTGAAACTTCAGTAAAAGCGCACAAAGGATCCCATTCTCACCGATTACCAGGAATTTCAGGGTCACCTCGTAAACCCCCAAGGCCTTTTCCTCCTCTATCGTACATTCCACGAGCCCACACCCTTGCTCCTCCTGGCCGCTCCGGCTCTCCGCGCCATGGAGCTGGAGCTCCAAGCCGCGGGCGGCGGCGGAACCAGGTCGGTGTCCCTCTGCGTTGACTCCCCGACTGCCGAACTGGGCCGCGGGGACCTGGGCAGCCGCGGCGGTGGCGGCCCCTCCCTGGACCGCACCGTCTTGCGCCGCCACGTGTCCCTTCGCCTACTCGGTGTCGGCGGCGGGGTCGCATTCGAGGTCGTGGGCAGGAACCCCGTCGTCGTCCGCTCCCCGGACGGCGGAGGCGGGACCAGCAGGGTGTTCCGCCGCGGGGAGAAGGGCGAGCTCCGCGCTGGGGACGCGCTGTCGCTGTCGCTCAGGGCGCCTGCGTTCTGGGCGGTGCGGGCGAGGGAGGGGAACGGGGACGCGGATGTCGAACCTGCCGTGCTGGACGCCGTGGCGAGGCGGGAGAGGCGGACGCGGGAGCGGAAGGAGAGGCGAGCCGCGGAGGCTGCTATGGAGGTCACGGAAGAGGAAGAAGGGGGAGCCTTGGACTCTGATTTGGAGGGTTTCGACATTGATTTAGCAGACATAGATCCAGTTCGAGGTGACATTCTGTTCTTCGTTGCTGCATTCCACTACAAATTTGAATTCTGTAATTGCATAGCATTTTAGCAATATTTGACTTCAAGTATAAATTGATAGATTCAGAATACTTCTTGGCTGCCCTGTCGATTTCTAAACTCACGCTCATGTGGGGGTGCAACAGGAACAGTTTGGTGTAGCTAACGGAATTTCTTTACTCTATTTGTTGGAAACCTGAGGAAACTCTCTACTCCTATTACGATAGGCATGCCTTAGCGGTGAACGATTGCATTCCTATAACATTTGCAATGGCTTAAACTTGTATGATCTGCATGGGCATCGGTGAACAAAACAAGAATATTTCATATGGTTAATTGTAAAACTCTGGTAATGGACTACTCACAACCAGCCAATGCTCTTCATTAGTATAGCCAATGCTCTTCATTAGTAATAGAGAAAATTTGTTGTGTGCCATTGAAATCTATAACGATCTCTTCTTTGCCATTGGAAATTACAAGTTTGCCTAGTTGCCATTAGTTTTCATTTTAGTTCCCGTATCTGCCATTGCCGTTAGAATCTGTATGCTTGCGCCGTTAGAACTTAGAACGTGGTCCCTTCTCCCCAAAATCGGTCTCTCCGTCCAAACCGGTGACCGACTGGTCACCTCACCTTCGAGCCTCCGTGGCTCGGCGAGCAGCTGGAGGCGCCCGAGGCGGCCGCGTGCACGGGGAGGTGCTCGTGCGGGCTATGCGACGAGGCCTGCGTGGGCGAGGGTGAGGCGCACGCGGGGCCACTGGGCACTGGCGCAGCATGCGCAGGGAAGGTGGCCGTGGGGAAGCGGCCATGCGGGCGAGGCGGGCGCCAGCGAGTTCTGTGTAGGCGGGGCACACGCGTGGCCGTGGGCGCGGCGCCACGGGCGCGGCATGCGCGGTGGAATGGCAGAGCTAGCGAGGCATGCATGGCCACGCAGTTGAAATGTGTGCGGTGAATGAACGCCAGCGGTCTTACGCGCGTGTGGATGACGAACGCATGGTGGTGGCGAGCGTGGGACGGTGGTTGCGGCATGCGCGGGCAGCGAGCCGCTTCGTGCACCTCGTCTGTCCGCTCAGCAACGCCGCCAACGCGTAGTGTGCTAGTGGTGCGAGCTGCCGTCCGTGCGGGTGTTACAGCCGTCGTCGATGCCACCCACGCGACCTCGACAGTGACAGCTAGTTCCCCGCATAGAGACGATCGACCAGAGACATTGAGCGCGAGGAAGACGAGACGACCGGCGATGACGAGCGTGCGCGCACGACGAGCGCGCGGGTCGGTGGCCGCAACATGCACTGACGGTGAGCGGGGGGAGGCGAGGTGCTCGGGCGATGGTGCACATGCGCGGACGATGAGCGCGAGCTAGCAGCCACAGCATGCATGGGCGACGAGTGCTCAGTGGTAGCGAGCACTGGGGAGACGGCGGGCGAACGCCGGGAAGGAGAGGCGGCCGGAAGATAGCGACATGCGCGGTCACTGAGCACAAGGAGACGAACCGGCCACAGGTTTTAACGGTGTGTGCACGGGATCAATTTAAAAGTAACGGCAATGGCATGTAGAGAAATAAAAATTAAAACTGATGGCAATGAAGAAAAATTACAATTTTCAATGGCAAATAACAAAAGAGTATAGTTTTCGATGGCATTCAACAAATTTTCTCTTAGTAATATCTTATGTGAGCATTAGTAATTTTCCGGTGCGTAATATTCCGCTGTTGGCTGTTGCTAGGAAAAGGCATTAATGTTAAAATAGGTTCCCAAATGTTTCTGGCTTCTTGTCTGAAATACATTTCTGTTTAATTGAGCGGCAATTATGGTTTTGTCTGCAGAATTTGGCTTCTTGTCGATGGGCCATGAATTTGACAGTTACCCAAAGGGCAGGATTCGTGCTCCAAAGGATTGGAATTGGTTTCTAGAGGAAACAAAGAGGAGCTCCGACGATGAAGCTAGCAGCAAGAGGAGAGGTAGATCGAAAGGTCAGAGTTGGAACAAGAAGAAAGATGGAGAAGGCGAAGATGAAGACTGGACTGGTGAGAGTGAGGATGAAAAGGAGTCCCTGGCAAGAGTTCCTAGTGTGAAGAGACCAAAGTATGCAACAAGATCTAAAGGCCCAGAAAAGCTTAGAAAGGAAAACTCAAAGGTCGGAAGTGGCAAAAGCATCGATGAAGATGAAGGGGCCGAGGATGAAGAGGATGAGCAAAATGAAACTCTGGGAGGTTTTTTAGTTAACGATGAGGATGACGAGCCTATGGAAGACCTGAGCGATGAAGAGGAAGAATTCGACGATGAGGAAGATGATGATTGATAACCACGTCAAAAATGAACCTTCTCAGTCGTCAAAAATGAACCTTCTCAGTGATGAACTGATACTGACAAGTGACAAGTAGTGTCTTTGTTCTCCTTTGTACTTGTGTAAAAATAGTGTGTGGCAACTGTTGGGAGTGTTATTACTTCTGAAAAATGACGTTTTTGTCCGCTCAGCTGATATAGCGTGATGCATCTATCTGTTTGTTCCCTTGGCTCCAATATCTGCATTGCCCATCTCAGCAGTGAACCGAATTTTTTGCTCACCTGTGCTGCCATGCTGCGACATGGGCCACGAGTTTGCATGAAAGCAATTCCGTTTCAGTTTGAAATCGGTTTTGCACTATCAACAGCAATATTATTGTCTTGATCAAGGTACGATGTTTCTCCATTTTGATAATTATTATTATATGGGCGATAGCGATGTCCAAATGCCCCAACACTGGTCCTTACGTTTCACCAGAGTGCCCCAACACTGTTTTTTACCAGGAGTGGCCGAGTAGGTGTAAATGTTACGGATATTTTCGACCGACCGAACGAAGAGCTTCACTATCCGTATCAAATATACCATATCCAAACTCGGAGGTTTACTATCCGTACTGTGTATCCAAATACTCAAATAATATACCATATCCAAATACGGAGTTTTCCTATCCGTACTGTGTATTCCAATACTCCAATTTGGATATACTTGACGTCGATATCCAGTATATCCATAACTTAATCCGAATATGAGGTTTACAGTACAATCTGTATTTGTACCGTTTACACCTAGTCGTCGACGGATCCATAAAACCATAACCCATCTGTGACTCTGTGAGGTCATCAAATTCTTAAGAGTACATCCCCCATCTGTTAGGTCCATTCTTAGAGTACATCAACCGCAGTCTGCTGAATCCATCACCACGGGTTTGTACGCGGCGCATCGCCATCATCGGATCCTACAAAACAGACGTAGAATCCGAATTAGCAGACCGTCTATATACAGATTTAATAATAATCCAAAATAACCACAATTAAATAGCGAGGCTAACGATACTAACACACACCAAATGACCATTAGGGTAGCGTTTAGTTGCCAAAAATTTGGCAAAATGGCACTGTAGCCACTTTCGTTGTTATTTGACAATTAGTGTCCAATTATGGTCTAATTAGGCTTAAAAGATTCGTCTCGTCCATTTCGTCTAAACTGTGTAATTAGTTTTATTTTTTATCTATATTTAATGCTTCATGCATGTGTCAAAGATTCGATGTGACGGAGAATCTGAAAAATTTTGCAAAATTTCTTGAAAACTAAACAGCCCCTAGGGTCCAATCCAGAGGCGGACTCAAGTACCGTACCACAGTACCAATGCCACCATTGTAACGCAGCCATCATATGCCACCGTCTTTTTTGTTTTTTTACCCTTTTTTTTTGAAAGATTATCTCAAATAGGCCCCTGACGGAAAGATTTCAAAAAATGGACCCTCAGCTTGGCGCCATGGTCCATGGTGCCAAGCTATAACGTCATGGCGCCATGTTTCCTGGCGCCAAGAGCCATCCGACGTGGCCAAGAGCCATCCGACGTGGCCACACGTAAATCTACGTGGCGTAGCTTGGCGCCATGGATCTTGGCGCCAAGCCTTGGAGCCATGATGCATGGCGCCAAGCACCCGTATTTTAGCCTGCCCCCTCTTCCTCCCCGAGTCATTCCCGTTTTCTTACTCATTCTCTTCGGGTTTTTCATTTAGACACTTCTGCCGTTGCTCTTTAATCGAGCAATTGGACCGTGAGAAGTTGGATTTTATCCGTGGATCTTCGAGAGGTAGGTATCCTGTCACCCTTTCTTAATTTATTCGAATTGATTTGGTAAAATGAAGACATATTTTTTACCTATGAACTTCACATTTTAAAATACGTATGTATTGTTCAACCGTAGGATGCCCAGGCGTGGAAAAGCTAGAAAACAAAGGTATGTGTACATTCGTTTCATCGTATAATAAACCTTTATTTTTAAGATTTATTGTTATTTGTTTTGTTATATTAGAACCGTATTTATTGAATTGTAGCTATGGACGGATGACCGAAAGTCCATACGTCCTAAAGCCGCTCCCTAGCGGTGTGCCAATACCCATGTGCTTTTGTGGTGATCCTTGCAAGGTAGAAATTTCCGAAGATGAGGCAACATATAAGCAGATGCGGTCTCCTTGGTCACCCACCTCACGCCCAAGGAAGGCCTCCACCCTAGCTCTCCAGCCCTCTGACCTACACAGCCCAGTCACCGCCCTCCCACAAATCCTCAGACCGAGCATCTTCTGACAGTCCTGTAGCGTGACTGTCATCTCTCCAAACGCCAGGTGAAAGCTGTGAGTCTCAGGTCGCCACCTATAATTTTAGGAAAAAAATGTTTATTAGAAACATTGCCGCGTCAACAAATGATTATTAATACAACCTATTTGATTAAAAAATACCTGTCCACCAACGCAGTCAAGCCCGCCGAGTTGAACAAAGGCAGGCCACGGCGAACCTGAAAAGATACGACGTCGAGGGCCAGCTCTCGATAGGTACGGGGTGTACCTGTCGTCGTACTGCATCTCCAAGAACCCTCCATGTACTCTAGAACGAAGGAGGGGAAGGTTCTGCATTTTAAACAAAATACAAATGTTACTTGACACACATATATGCACTTATAATTCGAAGTATGTGATATGAGAGTGTCAAATCTTACCTGCCCCGATGCTACGAGACGTCCTCGGTGGGTCTCGTCGTACACCGGATCCAGAAGGTGGAATTGCGCCATCCTAAAGAAATTATTGTCAGTAACTTATTAAATAAATAGCAATTAAACGTAAAGTAAGAATTGAACAATCAATATGATAAGTATTAAATAATAAAAACACCTACAAGTCGCACCTCACTAATTTTGCCAATGGCAGGTGCGCGAATGTGCCCAAGTCTACCGCACTTGGCCACACTCGTACTGCTCTGGGTCATTAAGAAATGGCGTCGCTCTACCACGTCGCGTTCTACCAGGTATCTGATCCATAACCATCCTGTGCATCGTCCTCTTTCTAGAGCCCCTCTTGTCCCAACAGTAGGCTGGATCTGCAACGTACCTTGGACCGTCGTATGGAGGCCACTCTCCAGGGTCTCGGAAAGGCACAAAGCGGGGCCTCCATGTCTCGACCAGCGTGTGGACACTGAACTGATGAGGTATCTTAGCCTCAATATCATAGTTGCGATGCCTAGCAGCTGCTACAAGGTGAGAGCATACAAAGTGATACTGCCTTGGTTTCCCACAAGTACATGAGAAATCTTGGAGGACTACAACATGAATGCTCGACTCTCGGACCTCGCCATCAGATGTAGTACCACCGGTATGCTTCACCTCATACCTTCCAGTCTCAGTCGCTCATACCTTCCAGTCGAATGGTCAAAACATGTGACCTCATGTGTCCCAGCCCTTTCCTTCGCCTTCTCTAAATGTGCCTGAGGTGTTGGGGCCCAAATCTTACCTTCACTCTGCAACTGCAATGCATGGGCGTGCCGATCGTTGAACCATGCAACAAGCTTATAGAATGTGAATTGAACGATAGCGTTCACGGGCATACCACGAATCCCCAGCAATAGCTTATTAAATGACTCGGCCATGTTGCTGCACTGAAACTCGTACCTCCAACCACCTACGTCATGAGCTCTTGTCCATTTCTCGGCATCTCTCATCAAACCTGTCAGCCATTGTCTACCTTCTGCATTAGATGCGGTTCTAACTTCCTCTAACTTCCTCCGAAAATACCTATCCTCAAGCTGTCTAGCAGCCTCCTGAAAAAGATCAAAATTATCCTTGACACCATCCTTTCGGAGTAGATTCTCAGCAAGGTGCCGAGTACACCAACGATGGTGCAAAGGCGCGTACCCCTCTATCTCCTCTCGCACAGCATTAAGTATGCCCTGGTGCCTATCCGATATGACGCCCACCTCCCTGCCAGGCCCAACCACATGTATCCGGACTAGCCTCAAGAACCATCCCCAGCTATCATTATTCTCCCTCTCAACCAAAGCAAATGCCAAAGGAACAAGCTTGTTGTTTGCGTCACACGATATGGCTATGAGTAGTGTGCCACGGTTACTTGCCAATCAAGAATGTACCATCAATGGGGGAAGCACCAGAAAGCACGGAAGAATATCTGCCTCCCATCTTTCCATGCGTCTGGCCTAGGGATATACTCGTAATGCATGCCGGGATTCACTGCTTGGATTGCATTGAGAAGTACTGAAAGCTGCTCGTAGCCATCCTCCCAGTCCCCATATATCATCTTCCACGCACGCTGCTTAGCCATCCAGGCTTTGCCATAACTTATGTCATATCCTCCATATACCTCATTAACTATTTTGATAATTGTCCTGACCTTCATATTCGACTCTCCCTGTAATACTTTCATCAACCACTTGCCGATGCTTTGTGCTGAGGTCATGCGAAGAACAGGTATGCGGCCCAACAACTCTTGTGATCTTCCACTTTCCTGAAACATTTTGCTTCCTTGCACAAACTCTCCATGGACAGCGTTCCTTGTCACACACAACCGTGTAACGCCGCTCCACATAGGAATGCAGGACCTTAAACGGTCTCTTGCGTAGCACTGCAAACGCTTGCAACCACCTCTTCAATGCAGGGAGGTCATTGAAAACCCTCCCCTTCTCTATCTCCATACTAGGACCAGCCTCTAGAGCTTCCTGCAGCTCATCATCACGTCCTTCTGCAAACGCCTGATCTGAATGAGTAAGATCACTGAACTCATGAACCATAGGATCACGACGGCCGAGAAAAATACGCCTAAGCATCTCAACGTCACTCTCCGTGAGCTCTCCAACGGGACGATCATCGTCAGAATCAACAGCCCTTGCGATCTCATATGGCTCTGAATCATTCATAATTTCAACACTATTGGAGGCGCGGATTCCATCTCCAATCTGGACTTGAGCATCAGCAGCAGGAGCGCCCTCATTATCGGGAACATCTCCTGCAACATTGCAACAACGAAGAAGAGATGATAAGAAGAGTGGATGAAAAGAAAAGACTTAAGTTTCAAAGAAAAAAAGGACACCTAATTGACACTTACTAGGATGATTCTGTGTCAAAGGGATCTCCTGAGGAGGATGTGCCACATCATTGGGGGCAGATTGTGCATCGGGAACCGTAGGCGGGACCTCCGCATCCACATCACGTTCCAGGACGGGAGGTTCAAAATATGCCTGCTCACCCATTGGCGGGGACAACCCAAGAGGGATTGGATCAACGAGCACCCGCTGCACAACCACATCCAAACTTTGGAACTGGCTTTTCATAGCCGATCTCACATAGTTGTCCCACTGATCTGCACAACCTATTGGGATCATCTTCCTTAGCATGTTAGGAGGGTAACCAAAGTGAAGTACACCCTCAACTATGATGCCATCATCCGTACGGCAATGTACCTCCTCACGAGCTCTTGCAGTCAACTCACTGAATGATGGCCTCTCATTGAATAGCACAGGCACACTTTGCATGTCAACAAGCTCAACATATCCATAGCGATCTCGTTCTACAGTTCCTCCATAATAAATGCTCACTAGGTTGTCCATCTAGTTCGAAAACATAACTAAGCATACTAAGCATAATTGTTTTACTCCAGTATATTTAAAACATAATAAGTAATAGGTCTCTAATAAATATGAAGTACATACTAAGTACTACTAACTACTAATTATTCACTACTAACTAACTAATTAATTAACTAAAAAATAGATATTAACTACTACTAACTACTAAAAATTACATACTCTAACTAAAAAATACTAATTAAGCATACTACTACTAACTAACTAAATAACTAAATCGAAATAAAATAATAACTAAAAAATAACTAACTAATACTAAAAAATAATTAGCTAACTAAATAACTAACTAATTAATAATAATTAGTTAATACATACTAAAACAATATAATCAAACTAAACTATAACTAACTAAACAATAAATAAACAATATATATAAAACTAAACAATAAATATTCAAACTAAACTATATAATCAAACTATACTATAAGTAACTAAATAATCAAACTAAACAATAAATATTCATACTAAACTATATAAAAAATTAAACAATAAATACTAACCAAACAAAATTAATACTATCTAAACAATATTAAAATATATATTAAAACTAAACAATCTAAATATTCATACTAAACTAAACAATAAATACTAACTAAAAAAATATATTAAAATTAACTAACCCTAACTAATAATAAAAAAACACATACCGACGGGCGGCGGCGGCCGGCGGCTGGGGGGGGGGGCGGCGGCGCCGGCGCGGGCGGCGGTGGGCGGCGGAGGCGGCGCCGGCCCGGGCGGCGTGGGCGGCGGCGGCAGCCGGCGCAGTACAGGCGGCGGCGGGCGGCGCGGTGACCGGTGGCGGCGTCGGCGGGTGGCGGCGGCGTCGGCGTGGCCGGCCGGACGAAGGAGATAGAATGAGGAAAAAGAAAGAGAAGGAAGAAGAAAAGGAAGAGCCGACCTTTTTTTGCAGGGGCTTGGCGCCAAGATCCGTGGCGCCAAGGCTTGGCGCCAAGATCCGTGGCGCCAAGCCACGGCGCCAAGATCCGTGGCTCCAAGCCCTTGCGCCACGTAGATTTACGCGAGGCCACGTCGGATGGCTCTTGGCGCCAGGAAACATGGCGCCATGACGTTATAGCTTGGCGCCATGGTCCATGGCGCCAAGCTGAGGGTCTATTTTTTGAAATCTTTCCGTCAGGGGCCTATTTGAGAAAATCTTTCAAAAAAAAGAGCCAAAAAAAACAAAAAAGACGGCATATGCCAATCAGCCAATGCCATTGCGACAGGCAATGTGCATGGCTCATAGTTTTTTTTTTCAATATCGTGCCACAGCACGTTTTTCATTAAGCAGAAAAGAAAGTTTTATTACAAAAATCAGGATTACAGTAAACCGAATATTACCAAAACCTACTGAACTCAGCCCTCAAACACTCGCACACGCCTGTAATTACACGAAAACCAACTTTCCGAGCAGGACTGAGATCCAATGCAGCTACTACTGCTACTGTAACTTAAGCAGTGGCTCGATTTCAGCCACCCGAAGACCATCCAACGGCCCAACGAACGAGCAATACTTCTTCCTCCTCCCTGCTGCCTGTCTCGCTTGTTCGATTGTTCAGCTAGCACCCAAGGCTACGTGAGCCGGCCCTCATTGCCACGGCGAACACCTCAAGTTACTTGGCGGCTGGCCGAACGCCAACCACGGACTCGCGGCAAGTGCTCGCCGGAGTGGACATCGTAACGTTGCCGCCGCCATGGTACTCGATGACGAACCTCCCGTTGCAGCCATTGTCCGCGCACATGGCGGCATGCCAGCATCGAGGTTCTGGGAGAGGGCCGAGGAGAAGGACGACCGGGCAAGGGTGACGGCATCGAGGCCGCACATGGATAGCGAGTCGACAGAGACGGATGGCGCGCGAGGGCGCAAGGCGAGGTACACGGCACCGACGAAGGAGGCAGCGATGGGGACGCGCCCAGGGCGGCAGCGCAGGCGCGGCGGAGCATGCGGCGATGGGCAGGGCCGATCTAGAGGCCACTATGCCTGTGCCGTCGTGCGGCTGTGGTATTCAGCAAAGTGCTGCGAGCATGGACCGTGGACTCCAGGGTGATGCGATGTGGCACGGCACTCGACAAGCTCTCTGCCTCCGTCTCCGGCGATGCCATGTCAGCAACAGGGAGTGCAGGGTCAGGATCAGACCGCTCTAGTGGTGGTGGTGATCGCCGCCACGCCAGCGCTCGCTGGCTCACATCGTGTCGTGCTCACTGGACAACCATGAACGCCAGCTGAACACCTGAACAAGACAGACATGCAAGAGGCAGCAGAGGAGGAAGTAGTATTCCTTGGTTCGTTTGGGCCGTTGGATGGTCATCGGATGGTTGAAAACAAACGACTGCTTAAGTTACAGTAGCAGTAGTAACTGCACCAGATCTCAGTCCAGCAGGGAACGGCGTCGCGAGTCAAGCGTCCCTAGATGCTTGTATCCGGCAGCGGCGCAGCGCACCACATGGCTAGTCAAAGCTCGTTGCTGAGTGCCGCAGGGAGCACCATTGCTGCTGCACCTGCACGCTCTCCACCTCGTGGTGATCACTGATCAGGGACTCGCCGAGCCAATGCAGTCTATCTGCTGCACAAGCTCCTCAACCTCTTTCTCGTCCATCTCCGCCCACGGCTCCGGCGCCGCCTCAGTGGCAGCCGCGGCCGCGACGTGCTCCTCAACCTCTTTCTCGTCCATCTCCGCCCACGGCTCCACCGCCTCAGTGGCAGCCGCGGCAGCACCGAGCTCCTCCACCTCGGCGTCGATCTCCACCTGCTCCTTCCCGAGCAGCTCGTACCATATCATGTCCGTGGCGTTAGCGGTGTCGGAAATCTGCGCCGCCGCCACGGCCGGCATGGGAGCCGCCGCCTCGACCTCGGCGCCCGCTGCCAGCGCCAGCTCCTCGAAGGCGAGGGCGTCCGCTGCGTCCGGCGCGGCCGCGGCGGCGTCGAGCAGCCGCCGCTTCCTGCCAGCCTCTACGTGCGCGCCGCCGCGGCCGCGGCGCGCCAGCAGGCCGTCCAGGAAGGTCGGGTTCCCGATGGCGCGCGCCAGGAAGGCGGTGCACTGCTCCTGCTGCCGCCGTTCCGTGCCCCGCACGCGCCGCTGCATGTCCAGCAGCTGCGCGCGGGCCGCCTCCTGCTCGCGCCGCAGCCGCGTCAGCTCCCGCGACAGCGCCTCGCGGTCCAGACGCAGCCTCTCGAGCTCGCTATTATCACGGTCGCCGCCGCCGGTCCCCGCCGAAGACGGAGACGCCGTGGATCCCGCGGCGCCCCAGCGGCGCCGCCGGATGTTCACGAGGAGGTGCCGCTGCCCCGCGAGGAAGTCGGCGTGCGCGAACTCCCACCTGTCAGGGCTCACCTTGCGGAATCCCTGCACGTACAGCATTGCATTGCACGCGCACGAACAGCAAGCACGTCACACTGACATTACAATGTTTGTTAATTACGAATTGAGATGCGATTACGGACGTAGGTGTTGAGCTGCCGGAGGAAGGTGGAGAAGTTGCCGTGCTTGAAGCGGCGCGGAAGGTGCCCCGCCGCGAAGGCGTGTGGATCCCACACCACGAAGCTGTTCCGAGCCGCGCCCCACGAGATCACGCCGTCCGTGGCCGAGTCCTCCACGAGCTCGAACGTCTTCGCCAGGAACGGCGGAACCGCGGACCCCGCCGGCGCCTGCCAAGGCTCCGGCGCCGGCGCGGCGCCGGTTCCCGCCGGCCAGTGCCCGCCAGCATCGCCGTCGGCGTCCAACACCACCACCACTTCGTCGTCCTCCTCCTGCTTGACCGTCACGGCTGGGCGCTCCATCCGGTGGAGGGCGGCAGGCCCGGTGCTGCGATGAGTTCGTCTCGTTGAGTGCTAAGAATGCAATTATAGGATCACACACAAACCAATGGTGTGCGAGAAATTACGAAAATGCCATCTAAAATATCAGTCTGGCTCCTCCGTGTGATAATGTGACCCAGTCCAACTACGCCAGCACCGCTCTAAAACAATGCAATTATAGGACCAGGCACACCAACTAGCTGTATGTGAAAAATTACAAAAATACCCTCAGAAATATCAGGCTGGCTTTTTCTCCTTAAATAGTGCGGCGGCCTGTATCCAGAGTTTGAGAGAACTCTGACTCTAAGGGCATGGTTAGATCAAAAGACTCATTCCTAAATTTAGATTGTCAAAATTTACTAGAGAAACACTGTAGTATTTTATTTGTATTTGGTAATAATTGTCCAACCGTTGACTAATTAGGCTCAAAACTTTCGTCTCGCAAAGTACAACGAAACTGTACAATTAGTTTTTGATTTTATTCACATTTAGTACTTCATGCATGTATCGCAAGTTTGATGTGACGAGAAATCTTTTTTGCACAGTGTACTTTTTAATGGAACTAAACACAGCCTCAAAAAGTTTTGTACAGTACCTGTCACATCGAATCTTTAGACGTATATAGAGCATTAAATGTAAGTAAAAAAATAACTAATTGCACAATTTATCTGTAAATGTCGAGACGAATCTTTTGAGCCTAATTACTCCATAGTTAGATAAATTTTGCCAAATAATAACAAAAGTGCTACAGAAATTTTTCCGCAAAATTTTTGCCAACTGAACACGCCCTAAGAGATACTCCGTATCCGTGAGAGAAATGGTGATGCTTTTTTCACAGCCGTACAGTGCAAGTAGGTCCCACTTGATCTAATCAGATTGAACAGTGTCTAGAATGGTATTTTTGGGATAAAATTTAAACTCTAGGATTGTAATTTTGTGTGGGACGGCCCATTTTAACTGTTCATCTGCGGTTTAAAAAAAATCCCAAAATGAAGAGTTCCTTGGCACATGAAGCAGAGCAGTTCCATTAGCTGCAAGTATAGGCGTGGAAATAAAAAAAGCTACCGGTTTGCTCTCATCCACACGTTTGAATTTCCACCGAGTGGAGAAAAAAAATCCCCACCGAGCACGTTCACACCTGCCAGGGTCTCCAGAAGCTTCTGATCCACTCATTCACAGATGCTCTTTTCGCCCTCTTGCACGGAGTCGTTTGTTCACCATCGCATACGAGGCTCACGACATGGAATTGTTTTTTTGTTTTTTCTCCATCTGAAATTGTGTTTATTTTTTCTCCACTCAAATTGTGACAGAAGATGCATCCTCTTTAAGGGGTATAATCGTCATTTTACACCTGTCTTGGTAAATATTGTGAGATGGAGGAAGTAGGCTGGTGGGTGGTTGGTTGGTGTTTTGGCGGGAGACCTGAGTGGTGTTCTACTATTTATAAAGAGGGGATGGAATGTTCTAGAAAGTACGAGAAGGAAGGGACGAAGGAGCAGCCGAGTAGGATCGGAGTCAGATATTCTCTTTGGAAGCTTCTCACTTCAAGATGGCAACGGGGACTCGATACCTGATTCCCCGCGGGGAATTCCCCTATTAGGGGCCGGGTGTGGGAGCACATCTATCCCCATGGGGAACTAAACGGAGCCAGATCTATCCCCGTCGGGTCTGGCGGGGCCGGGGACGGGGGTGCAGTCCCCGTACCCGCTCCCCGCGGAGCCCCGTTTAGCACTTCATCGAGATACATCTAACCGTCCAATCTAGCATATAACTCAATCCATACGTCCATTCCCTCTCGCAATCCTAGATGAATCCCCAGTTCCCACCCGACACCTGAGCGTCGCCGCACTCCCTTCTCTTCGGCGTCTCCGCGCCCGAGCGAGCCCGCCCCTTCCGTCTCCGCAGTCCGCAACCGAGCAGCCCGCACCTTCCGCCGCCCACACCCCTTCCGTCTCCGGTCTCGACCCCCACCCCGACAGCCAGCACGCGGACGCGCTACCATATGCTCGACGTCCGACCTCCGACGCCCCCTTCGTGTTTCCTTGGCGGCTCCACCAGCTCGGCAGCAGGTCAGGCAGTCGGCAGCGCCGGCCTCTGTGGCTCCGCTCGTCCGACGCCCCGATGACCCCTCCTCTGTCTCCTACCCAAGAAGGCAAGAAGATGCTGGGAGCTCGGGAGCAGGACCACGACCAAGAAGGCAAGAAGATGCCGGGAGCAGGACCACGCCCGCCGCCGGATGCAGCAGGAACGCGGCCATTGCCAGATGCTCAGCGAATCTGCATCGTCGCCCTTCAGATTTGTTGATTTTTTATTTGATTTCTTTTGAAATTCTTTGTTTCTGGATCGATTCATGAGTCTTATTTGATTTCTTTTCGCTGTGGAGGGCGCTGCATGCTTCGGCTTCCTCGGGGACGGGGATCCCCGTCGGGTATGAATCCCCGTGCGGGGGCGGGGACGGGGAGGAAACCTCCCCCGTGACGTTTGACGGGGGCGGGGACGGCGATTTCTCTCCCCCGCGGGGACGGGGATGGCGAGGCGTTCCCCGACGGGAAATTCCCCATTGCCATCTTTAGATTCTCACTGGCGCTAGAGCTCGCGGGAACGGCTGGGCCGTGAGATAAGTTTTGCTGCATTGCTGGCGGGTCGCCTGGTCTTTGGATTTCAAGTTTTTTATCCTTTCTTTGCATGATTTTTTTTGGAAAAGTACTTGGGCCTTGTTTAGTTTCCTTCTAAATTCTAAATTCTAAATTTTTACACTCTCTTCGTCACATTAATCTTTAGACGCATGTATATAGCACTTAATGTAAGTAAAAGAAATAACTAATTGCACAGTTTGGTTGTAAATCACAAGACAAATCTTTTAAGCCTAATTAGTTTATGATTAGACACTAATTACTAAATACAAACAAAAATACTACAGTTGCAAAATTGGAAAAAAGTTACCATCTAAACCAGGCCTTGATTTTGATTTGATTGATGGGATGTGAGTGACCGGCTGCCGGCCATTTGGCAGTTGGCACTTGGCAGTTGCCCAGCCCAAACTGCCGTGCCAGTACTAGTTGATTTGAACGCGAGTTTGGGCTGGGCTTGCCCGGGAGGCCGGGAGCTGGCCTGGTCCATGGATTGAAAGGAATTTAATGGAGGCAACACCCTGTTCACTTATGTTAAAATTTAGCTTATACCGATGCTTATACTAAAATATTATAAGAGAAAATATTATTTCATAGCTGAAAAGTAGTTCAAGCGAACAAGGCTACTCTATTAATTATAAAAATTAGATTTGTATATTTTGTAACTCCAATTTTGAAATTGATTTTGTAAGATATGGCGTCAGGTTGAACTTCTGCGGTAGTTCAAAAAAGTCAATTAGACTTTATAAAAAGAATTGTACAAATATTTTTTTGAAAATATTATCCAAATACTTTTTCTAGAATAAATATGAATTTAAAAAATACAAATACCTGATTCAATATTAGAAAATTTGTTTTAACTCAAATAAATATAAAACTAGTTACATATATTTTTTTTTCTAAAATCATGCTCTACCTTTTATCACGAGGATACAAAGATTTAACTTGAGATTCGGCCACACAATCAAGCCGTGCCTACACCCTTGTTGCTGATGAGGCGCATTGTTATTTATATGATAAAAATGAAAAAAGGATGGCATAAATCAATAGGAAGTTAAGGACAGATGCAATCGGACGTGGAAAAAGAGGACCATGAAAAAAAGGAAGCCAATCGCACATCGTAAAGCGGACAAAAAAGGGTAAATACAAAGAAACTTTTCACGCTAATAAGAAAACATGAAAAGAAAATAAAAAGGCCCAAAACCCAAAACTCATCGTGGTTTCATATTATGATAAGCTTTGACTAATTTCTATTTTTATCTTTTTCTATTTGAAGTAGGATTCCTATAGGATCGAAGGGATCTGTTTGGATTAGTATTCGTACCTATCCAGATTACATTATTATCTATGTGTATATGTCATATATAATACGAGAGACTTCTAGACAGTTTCCTTCGTAGAGTTAGTTAGGGAGGGCCGGACCAAAAAATAGATGGAGAGAAATTTTACCCTTTGAATATTAGGTATAGATATACACATAAAAAGATTGTAAAATCATCACCTGTCAGCCTGCACACGCATCCACATCCAATACAAACCATCCTCCAATCGGAGCTTACACATCTGCGTCCTATCCGGTTTCGATATGGACAATAAAACCACGTGTCTGTGTCCGATACGATTTTTGTTATTTTCTGCAAATCCGTTGTTGTAGGTGTCAATAAAAATTCTACGATCCCGGTGCAACGCACGAACATTTATCTAATAGATCAAAAAAATCAGAAACATTGGATATCCGGCAATAAAATCCCATGGTAGTAAATCAATTGAAATTTAATGCCCTCTATATTCTCCGATGCACTCAGGTGTGTAACGATTTTGTTTCTTGCCTCTTCTCTACATTAGCAATTGTATTTTTTTCATTTTCCTTTCTAAGTGCAATAAATTAAAATGAATTGTATTTAAATTGATCTTCAGCACAGAAGGTTGTGAACTTTTTTAAAGCATATTTGTACTTATATTATTTTTTATCTGTATCTGTATCTATATCTCTATCTCTATCAGTAATTAGTCACTAAACCAAATTACTTTAAACCCAATAACCCTAAGGTAATGTTGCTTTTTTTAGTTTCTTGACGCAGCCCGCAAGAATTGCCATGCATTCACCGATTACCTACGTGTCTCCATTGTAATATTCCGATTCTATAAAGTCCACCATGCCTACTCGCCTTCCACTTGACAAACCAATACAATTGAGATTGGCATCGACCATCGCTTACCGGAGCGACATCGTCATTGCTATTGATGGGACGAGGCGGCGCTAGCCTCGACAAGTTCCTTGAAGCTGCCACCTGTCAACCAATAAGTACTTCTTGTTTGTTAATTTAACTTTTTTTTCTCTACCGACATGCCTTCTCAATTGTCATTCTCATCTAGCTTCTCAACTCGAGTAATAATTTGTGTTATTGCCTAGATAAATGCTTGTGTGTTGCATAGGAGCTAAAGTTTTTTTGATTGAACCTCAGTAATTGGACGTGAACTTGTGAGCTATGAGGACTTTTTATTGGACGCGGACACATAGTTTCTTGTGTTCGTATTGGAATTGGGTAGGGTGCGAACGCGTGAGCTTTGAAGACTTCATATCGGACGCGGACACATATATTTGGTCTTCGTATGAGAACCGGATAGAACACGAACGTGTGTCGAGTGAAGGATAAATAGTGATCTTGACATGATTCCTTAAAATCGATTAAATTCATTTTATAGTGCAACACCTGTGTTCACCACAGCTATCTAAAGCCAAAGATCAAGTCCGATAGTTTCATTATAATTATATGGGTGGTACAAACCTTTCTAGAGCACTATATAAGAATTATTCCTCCTTAGCCAAGTAGAAAAATGTCACGGATTCTAGTGGGGATCAGATAAGAATCACTTTTTCATTTACACTGAGCTAAGAGTTAAAAAAACTCGCTCCAAATTGTTTTTTATTCAATCTCCACCTGAATCACTCCAGATTCATTCACACTTGCTCCCCATCCCGTCCCCACCAACATCACTCCATCAAAGAATCAGAGAGTTGCATTTAAGAATTAGGGAGTGGAGCTCGACCAAACATGTTCTAATTGCTCAACTCAACTCAAACCACACTCACAGGAATCTCAAATCGAAAGAAAGAGTGAGTAGAGAAGTTGAGAAAGTGAGAGAAGTGGCTATTGTCACGTGGTTGGTAAGAGAGTAATGAGCAGAGAAAGGAGAGGGGTATAAATATTCTCACTCTCTCACCTAGTCATTATTGCTGCTAGTGAGACAATAACTAAAAATTCCAGTTCACATCGAAATTTCCGACCTTAAGAAGATTAGCATATAGGAACAACACACACTACACATGAAACGCGACAGTTATAGAAAATTCTGGTCTACATAGGATTTTTTGTTTAGGAAGAATCAATTCAACCTCAACTCTTAGTTCGGAAAGCAATTAGCATACTAAGGGCTGTGGCTCGAAGTAAATTCTATGGTGTCTATAATTTTATTAGACTTCTTTGAGTGCATGGACACCTGCAAATCACTTAGCAATGGCCTTCTTAATTGTACGACATTCCTAAAGTCCATAGAAGATGAAATGAATGATAAAAAGATCAACTTTTATTCTTGTCAATCGTTGCCGGCCGTAGCGTTCATCCCTGGAAGATTTTTTTTATAAGACGAATCATTAATTGAAATACTTTATTAATCTTGTTAGTTCTTTATTTGCATTATGATTAATTGACGAAAACCTATGATAGGGTTAGATGCATTTTCAGCACTACTGTGGTTTAGATGACTTGTTCCAATAGAATAGATTCTGAAATTTATGTGTAATATGTTCTTTCAAAAGCAGATGTCGATGCCATAATTCTTGGCTTGACCAGTTTCTGTGATTATTTTTCTTTGACAACTTGAAAAAAAAGAACTTTTGTGCCATTCCCTTTCCCTGCTTGGAGGAATGTGCTCGACACACCGGGTTCCACTCATCATGTCTTTGTTTACTGCAAACGTCGCAAGCACTATCAAGGGCAACGAATGAGCCCTTCAAACATCCTGCAATCCCAGGGGACAAGCTGTGAATCTTGCGGATTCGCAGGAGAGAAAGAGCACAGCACCTAGGAAGAAGCTGGGATCAATGGAGATGGCAGGCGCCGCAGGAACGGAAGCATGGTTGCCGTACGTCACCGCGGTGGTGTCCTGCGCCGTCGGCGTCTTCTTCCTGCTCTACTTCTACGCGCCACACTGGGCGGTCAGGGGCGTGCCGGGGCCGCCGGCGTTGCCCGTCGTGGGGCACCTCCCGCTGCTCGCCCGCCACGGGCCTGACGTCTTCGGCCTCCTCGCAAAGGAATATGGTCCGATCTTCAGGTGGTAAAAGGCCACAACGATTCGATCGTGTGCTTGATCTTGCAGAATCGAGTGCTCTTTTTCAGCACTTCTCCTAGATTTCACTTTGTTTTCATCTGTTTGGAAGTAGCATTCGTGTGCGAATGAGGTTTAGCCATGGCTGCAGGTTCCATTTGGGGAGGCAGCCTCTGGTGATCGTCGCTGACCCGGAGCTCTGCAGGGAGGTTGGCGTCAGGCAGTTCAAGCTCATCCCCAACAGGAGCTTGCCGGCGCCGATCGCCGGCTCCCCTCTCCACCAGAAGGGACTCTTCTTCACCAGGTGACTGTTAGTTCGTCTTCGTCTCTCCACCGTGACGCATTTGGCGCCACGAGCAAGTGCGCCACATCTGTATCATCAATCAATACTATACCATTGCGATCTCATCAGGGACGAACGGTGGTCGGCGATGAGGAACACGATCATCTCGCTGTACCAGCCATCGCACCTCGCAGGCCTCGTCCCCACCATGCAGCACTGCATCGAGCGCGCCGCGGACGCAATACTGGCGGCGGGGGTCCAGCAGAACGGCGACGTCGACTTCTCCGACCTCTCGCTCAAGCTGGCCACGGACATCATCGGTCAGGCGGCGTTCGGCGTGGATTTCGGCCTCACGGCGAGCGGTCCCGGCGGCGAGGCAGCGGAGTTCATCAGGGAGCACGTCCACTCCACGACCTCCCTGAAGATGGACCTGTCCGCGCCGCTCTCCGTCGCGCTCGGCCTCGTCGCCCCCGCGCTGCAGGGCCCGGTACGGCGGCTGCTGAGCCGTGTCCCGGGGACGGCCGACTGGAGGGTCGCGCGGACCAACGCGCGGCTCCGCGCGCGGGTGGACGAGATCGTGGCGGCGCGGGCGCGCGGGCACGGCGGCCACCACGGCGAAGGGAGGAAGGACTTCCTGTCAGCGGTGCTCGACGCCCGGGACCGCAGCGCGGCGCTGCGGCAGCTGCTCACGCCGGACCACGTCAGCGCGCTCACCTATGAGCACCTCCTCGCCGGGTCGGCCACCACGGCGTTCACGCTCTCGTCCGCAGTGTACCTCGTCGCTGGCCACCCCGAGGTCGAGGCCAAGCTGCTGGCCGAGGTCGACCGTTTCGGGCCGCGCGGCGCCGTGCCGACCGCCGACGACCTGCAGCACCGGTTCCCCTACCTTGATCAGGCAAGTGACACGACAACGCAGCGTCATGTGGCATGTGGAGGAGTAGGACGACGGGCGCGAACGTAACTTGCATTTGCATCTTTGCAGGTCATAAAGGAGGCCATGAGATTCTACACAGTGTCGCCACTGATCGCCAGGGTGACGTCTCGACAAACCGAGCTTGGAGGACACACGCTCCCAAAGGTACGGACGGACACATCCCACCACCAGGTGTTGGGCATTGGCATTGGCATGGTGTTCGTCTGGTTCACGCATGGTTCACCGCGCCCAGGGCACGTGGCTGTGGATGGCGCCGGGCGTGCTGTCCCGCGACGCCGCCAACTTCCCGGACCCCGGCGCGTTCCGGCCGGAGCGGTTCGACCCGGCGAGCGAGGAGCAGCGCGGGCGGCACCCGTGCGCGCACATCCCCTTCGGCATCGGCCCGCGGGCGTGCGTGGGGCAGCGGTTCGCGCTGCAGGAGGTGAAGCTGTCCATGGTGCACCTGTACCGGCGTTTCCTCTTCCGGCGGTCGCCACGGATGAAGTCGCCGCCGGAGCTCCAGTTCGGGATCGTGCTCAATTTCAAGAACGGCGTCAAGCTCGTAGCAGTCGAGCGATGCGCTGCCATGTCTTAGTGTCGTGTACGGACGAATGGCAAGGGCAAGCCGCACTGCCTTAAGGGTGTAGTAGTGGTCACTTCACTTGGACGACTAGTTTCGTGGAAACTTTGGTGTAAATACTAAATAGTGTTCTTGAGAAGAACGATAATAATGGGACAGTAATAGTGCTGGCCGTCGATGCAACCAGGTGATCATGCCCAAGCATAGCCATGCTCAAAACTTCTTGGGCCAGAGGTTTCCAAGCAGAGTCTGTCTACCTGACTTTAATGTGTTTTCTGAAGTTCCAACACACGTTTTTTTTTCCCAACCGTCGGATGAAGATCCATCGGCCTCCGGCCTTCTTCTACCTCCAGAAGCCGCAGAACTTGCCCCGCCGCCGCCCACCGCCCCGCCCTTGGCCGTGGCTGTGTCGGCACAAATCACAGGCAACAACCCCCCTGTTCGGCTGAGCTTATCAGCATGGCTTATCAGCCGTGGAACAGTGTTTTTCTCTCACAGCAAATCAGCCACAACCGGCTTATAAGCCAAAAAACAGCCTGCCGAACAGGGCCAACAAAGCACAAAGCACAAATCACAATAATTTTTTTTATGAAAAGACAAGGACAAATCGCGGCTGTGTCGGCACAAACCACAGGTAACAAATTGCGGCGGCATGGGCACGGGCGGGCGAGGGCGCAACGGCGTGGGCACGGCCGGGGCAGGCATGGCCCGACGCTGGCGTGGGCGCAGCGGCGCGGGCACGGGCGGGCGCGGGAACGGATCAGACGGCGGGCACGGGAGCTGGGGAAGATCGGACGGCCTCAAAATCGGGTGTTGGATTACTCGAAAACACCTGGATGTGGTATAGCATTTCTGTTCCAAGTATGCGCAGGTGCAGCAGAAAGAAGACCAGATGCATTTCTCAAGGAGATGGATTGAGGGATCTGTAAATGAAGGTGAGGAAAATGAAAAAAAAGTAATAAACCTTCATTAAATTCTTAATAATGAGTCTGCTGTTCACTGCAATCAGAACAACGACGCATAGATTCAGAAGACCAGCATGGCTCTGCAATCAGGAGAACTGCTTAGTTTCAGGACTTCAATTCTCCATGGCAACCAAGAAATATGGCTTGCAAAATTAAGGATTCACTCTCAGTTAAAGTATAAGATAAAATGATATATGAAATACTGATATTATAATCAAGGTAGCATGGACTCGATTATGAAAGTGTAGTCCACTGTGTAATCCAGGAACCGTGTAGGAGGAATGTGATGTATAAATATCCAGGCAACTCACAGAGGATTATTTATCATCCAAATAAGCATTCATCTAAAACTCTACCTTCAAAACAGATTTAGAGTATGTGCAGAAACAACAAAGTCTAATAAAAGTATCACTAAAAAAAATGCATCTCATGTGTTTCTGCTGTAATTTAAGCCCTGTTAAGATTACACTGGGAAAAGGGCTCCTAGAGTAGCAAACAAGAATAATAAGTCAAATGACAATAAAAATTGTCCAATAATATGCCTAACCAGTTATTAAAACTTAAAAGTGGTCCAATAAAGCAGTATGCAGATGCACACAGTTATATGGGCAAGCATAGCCATGCTCGAATCTTCGTAGGCCAGAGGTTTCCAAGTAGGTGCAGGCGCAGCAGGAGAGCACCAATGGGCAAGCTTAACACCAGAAGCATTTCATCGAACAACTCATATGCACAGAGGAAACAAGTAAAACAAGCTAACAAGTCACAGGCATTCCGCCAAACAAATCATGCGCATGACAGAAACTAGCAGGCATTTCACCGAACGCCTCGTCTGCAGGAACAGAACAAAGAAGCTGATACGCAACAAGCATTTGAGCAAAAACGCACGAACCAAACAAACAGTTCACCAAACACCTCATGTGCACGAACCAAACAGACAAGACTTGGGCTTCAATTTCTTACTCATCATTCATCAATGCGTTCAACGATTAACAAAGACGGTAGCAGCGCATCCCAAATCACTAAGATAACTAGATAAGAGGCCTACATGGCACATACTTAACCCGATACTTAGAAACAGAAAAACCTAGAGCCTATTTAGTTGGAAATTTTTTTTGGGTTGGACCAAAAAGCTGCCAGTTGGTTGATGGTCCCCCACAGGTGCCAGGCCAAACTTTTTTGGGTGGTGTTTAGATGCAACTTTTTTTGGGCCTAATCTCAAAACTATAAACAGTTGCCCTTTTTGTTCCTTCTCACCACAACATCAATATCTGCTGATCTCAAACATGCTGGCTCTTTAGGAACACAACTGACATTTATGCAAATCATATAGTAATCACTGTTCCGCACACAAACAGTTCGCAACAATACACATGATCCGCACACAAATAATTGGCAATACACAGTTCTTCAGACAAACACTGTTCGAACATACCTTTCAAGTACGATAAAAAAATGATGCGCAAGTGAATCACGAAACAAATTCATGTCATCAGGATCATCTTCGACTTCGTCCGTGTCCGGCTGATCCTCGTACGCTTGACGAGGCACATAGTCCTCATCATGGTCACAACGACCAAAGTGTATATCTTGTAACCCACTACCCCTAACGAAATTATGCAACGCACAAGCTGCCTGAATGATTTGGCTTTGTTTCTCAGCTTCATACCTAGGTATCTCCTTCAATATCATCCACTTCATTTTCAACACACCAATTGACCTCTCCACCACATTCCTTAGAGACCAATGCGCATAGTTGAAGGTCTCTTCCATACCTTGTGGGGGTGCGGCACCGCGATACTCCTACATATGGTATTTCGTACCCTTGTAAGGTGCTAGGTATCCCACTGGTTGCGATAACCAGAATCCACTAGGTAATACTTTCCAGCAGCACAATGGATGAGATAGTCACACCACCTTCAACTACCTATGACAAAACGAAAAGCAGATACCAAGTTCACCTTGTGGAGGATGTGGAAACACATGGCTATATGTTGTCATTGCATCATTGAATGGTCTCATATCATGAACAGATCCTGGCCAGCCACTAAGCACAAATGTATACCTCATGTTAAAGTCAACTGCAACCATAACATTCTATGTGGTCATCCCCTTTCGGCACAAATGCTGCATGAACAAATTATTAGGCACCACACAGGGTACATGAGTGCCATCTATGGCCTCTATGCAATCCTTAAAGTATGGATAGAACCTACGGTTTGCAAGTAAAAGATGCATTTCCCTGAATTGTGGGTCCTTCGGTTTTATTATGTCCGCAGCTAGCTTTACTACACTTTTTAGGACTTTGCTAAACATGCTGCTAACAGTCCCCAATGACCTCTCAAATTTGTCCTCAGCTTGCCTAACTGATTGAGGGGCCCCAAGCATCCAAAGAAAC
This sequence comes from Saccharum spontaneum, assembly GCA_022457205.1. NCBI lineage: Eukaryota > Viridiplantae > Streptophyta > Magnoliopsida > Poales > Poaceae > Saccharum > Saccharum spontaneum. The sequence continues at coordinate 41,923,687 of CM039617.1, read as the reverse complement.
ATCCCTAAAGCCTCCTTCGAGGTGGATTTGGTACTAGATTTGAGGCCATAAGATTGGACCAGCAAGGAATGCAGCCTATTGAACATATCTGGGCTCATTCTAAACATATCGTAACATGTCTTGTTATCCCCCAACTTCATTTGTACCCATTCCAATCCAGATAATTTATGTTGCCTGTAGGGTGCTCTACTCAAATGCTTTTCAGCGTGCACGGCATATTCGTACATACCATTGAAGAATGTGTCCTCATCATCCTCATCATCTTTATCATCTAAGCAAAGTTGAAGCAGTTCGAAGATATCGGCATCCGCACTGGTGATGGTCAAACTTGTATGTGCCACAGCAGCCTGTGAAAACAAACATAGACCAAAATTGTGTCAGGCCAAATGGACACATACGCAGTATTAAATTGGTCCACCAGAAATTGAGAATTCAAATCACCCCAACGCACGCACTTGCCAAATATTACAAATCAGCCACAGTTCCAACACAGACGTAGTTCAACCACAAATTACTTCCAAAATAACCATAGCACATACCAGTTAGTTCAACATAATTAGACGTAGTTCAACCACACATATTCGAAACATAGACACATTACGAACACAGACGAAGTTCAAAGAAAGACTTAGATCAAACACAGTTGTAGTTCAAACACTAAAGATATTGCAAATAATTTAGGAGGGTCTAGTTGTCCACCCTCGAGCATTCGGCCAACATGAAGCGTCTGTCGTCATCAGTGGCGGCGAGGAACAACGTCAGTTGATGCTCTGAGTCCACAATGCGCATCAGTCCGCGAAACAAGTCTGGTGTCGTGGCTGAACTCACACCTAACTCCGATGCCAGCTTGTACGCTTCCTGGACCCTTGCCTCCTTTTTCCGGAATAGGTCTTGTATGAGTGCAGTCCTGTTACTCATCAGCTCATTCCTGTTAAGCATGATTTCATTGTGGCGGTTCATGCTGCAGATGGTGTTGCCAACAGCAGGACTCTGGGACCTTTTCCTAGGGCTATGAGCTATGGTGCTGGTACTGCTGGCTCTTTTGCTACGGTTGGAGCGAGAGGTGTTGCTGCTCCTCGGGGTGACCTGCTGATCTTCGTCTTCTTCACCCTCTTCATCATACTCTTGACTTGAGGAATCACACTGAATTGGAGTACTCTGAGGAGACACATTCGCAGCAGGAACAATGGATGTAGACCCATCAACGGTATGCTCGTACATTCTGTCCATTTCTTCCAAGTAGGAAGGGTAACCATCCTTGAACGCTAGCCATGCTTTGTGACCCTGAAAACACAAAGGGTAAATGAGATAATGACTTCTTGTAATCCATGTACAAGGAAAATGACCATGGAGTACCTTGGTGTGCCTTTTCCACCAATCGTCGTCGGTGACAGGTCTACCAGCTGCATCTCTTCCTATGCCCGTGGCATGGCAAGAGGCCTGTGGCTGCAAGGAACCCAGTGCTGATTTCGACCCACAAAGCCTTGCTCTTGCAATTGCCTTTATCTATTTGCTCGCAGTAAAGGTGACAGTAAATGGCCTTGTGCTGTGGACTCCAATTGGCCCTATTTTTCCTAGATTTGCGAACCTAACACGTTTGCAAAGACACAACCAGGGAGTATAAAATCACATCTAAAATGCATGAATAAAATGTCCGAAACAAAAAGGATGTGCATGGGGGGCAAGGATTTGTACTAGCGGTTGCGCTGGTGGGGTGTTCAAGTTATCGCCGGCGATGGTTTGACCGCGGCCGCGGACTCACGCACGACCGCGCCTCTGGCCCCCCGGATGAAGGCCACCAGCACTTCCCTGGACCTGACCATCGCTCCCTGCACCACTTCCCTGGAAGTGTTCACCCGTCGGTGCACCTCCTCCTACTGCATCACCGCTGGCAGGCGCTTGAAGCCCGGGCCTAGGGCCAGATGTAGGAGATTGGCCTCCCAGGAAGTAAGGGGGCGGCATTGCGTGCACCTGCTGCGCCAAGCTGATGTAGGAGGCGTAGGCCGCCATGTCCGGCCACGCGTTGTCGGCGTTGAGATGAATCGTGCTGAACGCGTGGACGGGATTGAACGCGTGGACAGGATTGGTGCTGCTGGATCCGCCTAGTGGATGGGAGGCGGCAGTGAGGCCGGCAGGCCCGGGACCTAAGGTCCACGAACTCGGCGGCGCCGGGAAAGCCGTCGATGCCGTGACCGTGGGGAAACCGGAGACCCCGCCGGAGGGGACGTCTGCGTTTGCATGGGAGGACCCGCCGTTGAATCCCTCGGCGTCGGAGCTATCCATCGGCGGATGGATGCAGGGCGAGCGGCGGCGGATGGATGCAGGGTGAGCGGCGGCGGATGTATGCAGGGCGAGCGACGGCCGTGGGAAGGGGATTTGGGGGACCGGCGGCCTCTAGTTCGCGATAGGGACGAGCGAATGGGGGATTAGGGTTGGTGACACCGGGGGCGGATCGGTGTAGATCTGAGTTACTGGTCCTGCTATAGTACAATTTCGTGGACGGTGGCAGGCCGAAAATTTTAGGGCCTGTTCAGTTGCCATGCATGCCAAGGCCGAAATTGTTTGGGTCGGGCCGAATTTTTTCTCCAACTAAACAGGCCCCTGGACTCAAAGATCTCCTCTAGTGAACCCCAACTATTCTCAACTAGCATCCCGATCGATCTCACCCGCCTTGACAAGATCCTCCCTTTCAGCGACCAAACAGGAGGATCGCCAACCCGACACCCATGACCCACCCTTCCAGAGCAGCCAAGGTGTAGTCAGCCCAGAGGGGCATCAACAGGCGGCGGCGGGCGAGCCACTCCTCCTCCACTGCGGCGCGCAGGCGGTCGCGCTCGCGCATGATGCGCCTCTCCTCCTCCGCCAGCATCTGGGCGCGCACCTCCCACTGGACCACCGCTGCCACCCACGGCTTCTCGCTCTCGGCCAGCCAATCCCTCTCGGGCTCCCTGGCGGTGGTGGCGACGGCCTTGGTGGTGGTGGTGGCGACGCCGCGGCGGCTGCTGATGCCCATCGCCCACCGAGTGGCCGAGCGCAGCGCGGACTGCATCTTGTTGCACGCTCTCTCTCCTCTCTTTCTCGCTCGCTTGCGTGGTGTTTCTCTCTCTGGTCGAAATGCTTTTTCGGTTGCTCGCTTGCAGTTGTAGGACTGGCACCGGCAGATAAAGGAATCGAGAAAAATTGATCGCCGGTCCCTTTCAAAATGTTATTTTTGTTCCTGAATTTGGTTTCGGATGTTATTTAGCTCCCTCTACTTTTAAATGCTATGGAGTCGTTCGCCTGTGCTGATAAGCCAGCTGAAAAACACTGTTGGCTGATTTGTTGTGAGAGAAAATACTGTTCCGGCTGAAAAAACAAGGTGAAAAAGACAGATTATAAGCCGAATGAACAGGACCTATTTTTGGATCTTTAAACTTGGCTTCGGGTATTATGTGGGTCCCTGAACTTGGCTTTAAATATTATCTAGGTCTTAACGGGTCCAAACCCACTTTGGATGTTGACATGATGCGGTCCTACATGTGGGGCCTACATGTCAGTTGGTTATATTTCTATTTATTTTTATTTTTATTTCTGGGTACTATAGCTACGATATCTAGAATATTTCAAAAATTATATTTTTTTATACGATCTCGGATGAAGATGATTTTTTATATAAAAATTGTAGCTCTCGACGAGATCTATAACTTTCTAGTTTTAAGTTTTTTTAATTTAAGGTCGTTAAGATGCTAAAAAATTAAATAAATTTTCAGCAATATATTAATCGTGTATAAGCGTTTGTCGCATTGGAAAAAATTATATATTTCTTATATGCTGTCAAAGGAAATACTTTCTATATAAAAGTTGTAACTCTTAATGGGATATATAACTTTATAGTTTTGAATTTTTTAATTTGAGGTCGTTAAGACCCTAAAAAAATCAAACAAATTTTCAGGAATTAATATACTGTTGAAAATTTATTTAATATTTTTTAGCGTCTTAACGACCTTAAATTAAAAAACTCAAAACTAGAAAATCGTAGATCTCATCGAGAGTTACAATTTTTATATAAAAATCATCTCCATTTGATAGTATATAAGAAAGATATGATTTTTCCAAGGCGACAAGCGCTTGTACGCGATTAATATAATGCTGAAAATTTGTTTAATTTTTTTGAGTATCTTAACGACCTCAATTTAAAAAAACTCAAAACTAGAAAGTTGTAGATCTCATCGAGAGCTATAATTTTTATATAAAAATCATCTTCATCCAAGATCGTATGAAAAATATACAATTTTTGAAATATTCTAGAGATTATAGCTACAGTACCTCAGAAATAAAAATAAATAGAAATATAACCAACTGACATGTGGGTCCTACATGTAGGACCGCACCACGTCAGCATCCAGAGCAGATTTGGACCCGTCGGACCTGGATGACAACCAAAGCCAAATTTATGGACCCAAATAACACCCAAAGTCAAGTTCAGAGATCCAAAAATAGTATTTTAAAAGTAAACGGACTTGGATAGCACCCCTAGGCAACTTGAGGGACCGGCCATGAATTTTTGTCAAAGGAATCCGAGTGAGAGGAGCCGTGCACTTCACGTCTGCTCGGCGTTCGATCAGAGCCGTTGGTTCCGGGTCGAGATGGTCATGGACCACTCAGATGCACCGGCCCATTCTGCAAGCATGTGAGACAAACTTTTTCGAGGCTTTTATAAAAGTTGCTAATTACCCATAAACCATTAAAAAAATTAAGTTCTCACAGGCACCACTGCTCTAAACTCTTTTGCCCTCCATGCCACTTTCGTCGATGTGCCTCTAACAGTGTTACACTGCAAATGTGAAAAGTCAAAAATACCCTCATGTCTAAATATGCAATTAATTTTTTTAGCATTTTAAAGATCTTAAATGAAAAAACTCAAAACTATAAAGTTATAGATCTCATCGAGATCTACAATATTTATATAAAAATTATCTTCATTTGATTCCGTACAAAAAATGTGATTTTTTAAGACATATTAATCATATCAAATCAAATCTTTTTTTGGTACGGAATTAAATGAAGATAATTTTTATACAAAAATGGTAGATATTGTCGAGATCTACAAGTTTCTAGTTTTGAGTTTTTTTTCATTTGAGGTAATTAAGATGCTCAAAAAAATAATTGCATATTCAACCTGAGGGTATTTTTGATTTTTTACACCCGCAGTTTGACACCGTTAGAGCCAAATCTAACGGAAGTGACGTGGAGGGCAAAAGAGTTCAGAGCAGTGGCACCTGTGAAACTTTTTTAATGGCTTATGTGTAATTACCAACTTTTATAATGGCACACAGGTAAAAGCACCCACTTTTTTCTAGGGTGGGCAAGGGAACAGGAGTTTTGTGGACCATCGGATCCCCCTTCACAGCAGGGGGTGCAGCACTAGAAAAATGCATCCACAGGACTAGAAAAATGCACGTAAAAACATGCCAAAATCAAGAAAAAAACGAAATATTTAAAGATCGTAAGAAAGATAAAAACAATTAGTTACTTGATGATATAATTACATGCTCTGTATCATCATTATTACATACATACATATAAATAAATAAATAGCTAAAAACTCATTACTCCATACAATACTTTGCTCTGAACATTAGTCTCAACATGGCATTCTTCAATTTTCTTCTGAACAAATGATGATGTTGTATTACTCCTGAAGCCACAAGAACTCAAGGAGAGCACAGCACAAACTGAAAAATTGCTTGAGGAGACACATCACACGTCATCATAGTATGTAATTACTAACTAGCAATGTTTATCAAAGTAAATGAACTACAAATACTATGTTGACCCAGCAGAGTCCTCCATTTCCTTCTGGGTGTTGCCTGACTTGACCTATAGTTTCCCTGCGTAACCATAACAGCATAGCTCGATGCTTAGGCAGTAGTTAGGCTACACATACAAAAACAAAATATATTTAGATCTTCTACTCTTTATAAAAATGGAACTCTGTAGAAATAGAACACTACATCATCAGGTCATCTTCTAACTATGAAACAGGTTGCAGCACCTTTCCATAAAACAAACGCTATAAGTATTAAACATGGACTGCAGCAACAAATCATGTGCATGCAACTGAGGCATAGCCATCCCATACTTGTCTTCTACTACCAGTAACTGTAAGTGCTGCTACAGGCAGGCTTATTGGCAATTTGGCATGCTACATGCAAGTACCAAGAACATATAGAGGGTCGTGGTCTGACCTTGCTGTCCGACAGTGAGAGCAGAGTTGTTGTGGTGTTGACTGTCAAAAGAAAGCACATTCAGTTGCCATGTTACACCTAACATCCAGCATATGTGAAATATGCTTAATCTGTGTAGTTGATGTTATTAGAAGCAATGCACACAACGACGTCCAGAAGCATGAACACGCAAGGCCGAGAAACAAGCTATGTACACAACTAATACAAGCTAAGTTCTTGTTCTACGAAAGAAACAGAACACTGAAGATGTTATTACCCAACTCATACATGCACCTGGCAAACAGCAAACTGCGCATGTACATGGCACACGAGTAATTTATTCAGATAAACCAGTGACTGAGCTAAATTCATAGAACAGTGACTCTACGGCTGCCTGGTGCCTGCTAGTGCTTCCAGAAACGCCTAGCAAATAGGACTATGCCACCAGACTACTGCGGCTGTTTTCACCCATGTACGAAGTGGTTGCTACTTGTTGGAAACCGATAAAAAAACTCATAAAAAATCAACAAAAAATCAGGAAAAATAATAAACATTAGTAGTAATAATCAAATCAGAAAAAATATAAAAAATTCTTTTTAAAATAAATGTCAAGGGCGTCAAACCCTTGGCTGGCCAGACCGCGGCTACGTAGCTCGTAGCCGTCGGCCGTCTTCTCCGATGAGGTTATGCCCCTCTACCGCAGGCTTAACAGAGGAGAGAAAGGATAGGATAATTTCTTGCATGATTTCATTGTCTCCTGATTACAAATATAAATAGCCAAGGGCCAAATCTTAGGAAATAGCAATCACAAATCTAACTTCCTAAACTTAGCCACTCAGGGCTGATCTCGCGCGCTCAGCCGCGCGGCGGATATCGTGGGCGCGCCTGCGCCTGGTATGGGCCCGCCCATACATGACATCTCTCCCCGCCTCGAAGTCCAGCTCGTCCTCGAGCTGAAAGGAAGGGAACCAGGCGCGGAAGTCCTCCAGATCTTCCCATGTAGCCAACTCCGGTGGTTCACCCTGCCAGTCCACAAGCACCTGGCGCACGCCCCGGGCCAGTCGTGCTCGGGTAACCTTTGCCGGGGCAGGTACCACAGCGCCGTGCAGGAGTGGTGGAAGCAGCGGTGGGGCGGTCGGTGGGGCGCCGACGAACTTTTTGAGGACACCGACGTGGAACACATCGTGGAGGCGGGCACCGGGAGGCAGCTGGAGCCGCACAGCCACCTCATTGATGAGCTCTGTGACCTGGTATGGCCCGATGTACCGCGGCTTGAGCTTCCCCGTAGCTGGGCGTGGGAGGGACGCTGCAGCCCGCTGCCGAAGGCGAAGAAGGGCCCAATCACCGACCTGGAAGGAGACCGGTCTGTGGTGCTGGTCATAAACGCGCTTCTGGACCGCCTGCGCCTGTTCCAGGTGATAGCGGACGTCGTCGTGGAAGGCAGCGCGCTCCTCCATTTCCTGAGCCACCGCAGCGACCCGAGTCTCGCCGGGCTCATAAGAACGGATGGTGGGGGGGGGGGGGGGGGTCCTGGCCATAAACCACCCGAAACGGCGTATCACGGAGACTGGTAGGCGGTGTTGTAGGTGTACTCGGCCCATGGCAGCCAATGGAGCCACTGCCGGGGGCGGTCGCCGGTGAAGCAGCGCAGGTACATGACGATGACCCGATTGGCGGCCTCGGTTTGGCCGTCCATCTGCGGGTGAAAGGCCGACGACATGTACAACTTTGTCCCAGTGAGCCGCATGAGCTCCTGCCAGAACGCCGAGGTGAACACCGGATCGCGGTCCGAGACGATGGACTGCAGCACGCCGTGGAGGCGAACGATGTCGGCGAAGAAAGCTTGAGCGACGGACTCCGCGGTGTAGGGGTGCCCGAGCGGAATGAAGTGGCAATACTTGCTGAAACGGTCCACGACGGAGAGGATGACCGTCTTGCCCTGCACCTTGGGCAGCGCCTCAATGAAATCGATGCCGATGTCCGCCCATACCGCCGATGGTACCGGCAAAGGCTGAAGTAGGCCGGCTGGTCGGAGGTGATCGGACTTGTACTGCTGGCAGGTGGCGCACGCCTTCACGAAGTCCTGCACCAAACGACGCATGTTGGGAAAATGAAAATCCCGCCGGAGCCGGTGGAGGGTGCGGTGAATGCCCTCGTGGCCGTCGTTGTGGACCGCGGCCACGATCTCCTGAAGCAGGGGTGACACCGCAGGGATGTACAGGCGGCCGTCGAAGGCGACCATGCCGTCCACCAGCGTCTAGGGAGCCGCACGAGTGCCCGCCCGTACGTCCTCATGGATGGCGACCAGGGCGGGGTCCGTGGCCTGAGCGTGGCGAAGGCGCTCGATGGAGTCGAAGCGAGGCGCCGAAATGGCCAGCACCTCGCCCTCGTCATTATCACGACGGGAGAGGGCGTCGGCGACGACGTTGGTGGCGCCCGACCGGTACTCCACCGAGAAGTCAAAGCCCAGAAGTTTGCCGACCCAGTGGTGCTGAGGGATTGTGGCGAGGCGCTGGTCGAGGAGGTATTTGAGGCTGTAGTGGTCGATCTTGACGATGAAGCGCCGCCCCCACAGGTACGGGCGCCAGTGCCGCACGGCCTGAACGAGACCGATAAGCTCGCGCTCGTAGGCGGCCAGCGAGCGGTGGCGAGGCGCCACAGGCCGGCTGAAGAAAGCCACCGGGTGGCCCTCCTGGACTAGGACCGCGCCGAAGCCAAACGTTGACGCGTCACACTCGACGGTGAACAGCTTGGCGAAGTCGGGCATGGCGAGGACGGGGGCGGACGTGACGGCGGCCTTGAGTGCTGAGAATGCCGCGGCTGCCGCGTCGTCCCAGGTGAAGCCCTCCTTCTTGAGAAGAGCCGTCAGCGGAGCCGCGATCACCCCATAATGTGGGACGAACGTTGCGGTGTAAGTACCCCGGCGAGGCCGAGAAAACCACGCACCGCCCGGGGTGAACGGGGGGCCGGCCACTCGTGGATCGCCTGCACCTTGGCCGGGTCCATGGCCACGCCTGCCGCGGAGATGACATGGCCGAGGTAGGAGACGGAGGTGGCACCAAAGGAACACTTGGTGCGCTTGACGAACAGCTGGTGACGGCGAAGCTCGTCCAGCACGGCCCGGAGATGGCGAAGATGATCAGCCCACGTCTTGCTGTAAATCAGAATATCATCAAAAAATACCAAGACGAAGCGACACAGGAACGGGTGGAGGACGTCGTTCATCAGTGCTTGGAATGTCGCCGGGGCGTTGCACAGCCCGAACGCCATCACCAAGAACTCGTACAGGCCGTCGTGGGTGCGAAACGCCGTCTTGTGGACGTCCTCCGGCCGGATGCGCACCTGGTGATACCCGGACCGAAGGTCCAGCTTGGTGAAGAACTTAGCGCCATGGAGCTCGTCGAGGAGCTCATTGACCACTGGGATCGGGAAGGCATCCTTGACGGTAAGCGCGTTGAGGGCCCGGTAGTCGACGCAGAAGCGCCACGAACCATCGGGCTTCTTGACGAGGAGGACGGGCGACGAGAACGGGGAGTCGCTGCGGCGGACGATCCCCTACTCGATCATAGCAGCACACTGCCCCTCCAATTCGTCTTTGTGCGCGGCAGGGTACCGGTAGGGGCGGACGGCCACCGGCTGGGCATCGTGCTTGAGTGTGATGCGGTGGTCGTGCGCGCGTTTGGGGGGTAGACCGACTGGGTCCGCGAAGAGCCCCCCAAACGAGAGCAGCAGCGCCTCCAGAAGTGAGTCCGGCGCTGTGGTGGTGCCCAAGGACGACACTAAGGGGCTGCTGACGCCGGTCCAGGAGACAGGGTGTCCCTGGTGCTGGAACATCATGCGCCGGCTGCCGAGATCCCAAACGATGGGGCCCAACGCGCCGAGCCACCGGGTGCCGAGGACGACGTCGTACCCGGCCAATGGCATGACGTAGAGATCGGCCAAAAACGCCACGCCGTCGATGAGCAGGGGCGCGTCGCGGATGACGCCGACACAAGTGACCCGCTTGCCATTGGCGACTAGGGCGGTGAGACGGGGGCGTTGGCGAAGGGGCAGCCCGGAGCGCCTCGCCGCCGCTTCGGAGATGAAGTTGTGCGTGCTGCCGGAGTCCAGAAGGGCGATGAGGGACGCGGCACCTAGAGCCACTGCGATCTGCATGGTGCCCGCCAAGGGAACCCCGGCCACCGCCTGAAGGGAGAAGCAGGGCGCCTCGGTCTCGGGCTCAGCCTCGCCGGCGACGTCCATGCCGTCGTCGATCTCCACCCCCTCCAAGAAAAAGATGCGCCTGCAAAAGCGATTGTGGCCCCGGGAATATTTCTCGTTACAATTAAAACAGAGGCCCAGACGACGCCGTTCTGCCATCTCCTCCGGTGTGAGGCGGCGCTGATTGCCGTCGCCGTGGCCCGGCTGGGCGGCCGCCGGGGGCGCAGGGAGTGCCAGCGGCTGCTGGGGCGGTGGCAAGGCGGCCCGGGGCGTGGGCGCTGGAAGTAGACCCCGTGCAGGTGCCCGAGGCGGAGGCGACGCCTGTCGATCGGCCTCCATCAACTCCACCTAGCGTGCGTGGCTCATGGCAGCCCCGAGCGTCGCCGGATTGTGTATGCAGACGGCATGGCTGAGGGGCGGCAGGAGACCTCCAATGAAGAGTTGGACCCGGTGCGCCTCGTCGAGGCGGCCGACACGTGGCAGGAGGGCCTGGAACCGATTGGAGTATTCCTCCACGGTACCGGTCCGCCGGCACTCTGCCAACTCGAACAGGGGCGCCGAGCGAAGGGGAGGACCAAACCGTAGATTGAGGAGGTCCTTGAAGTGCCCCCATGTCGACGTGCCTTCGTCTTCCTGGAGTTGGATGTACCAGAGCTGCGCGACGTCCTCCAGATGGTAAGAGGCCATCCACACGCGTTCCTCGGCCATGGTGCGCTGCTGACGGAAGTACGATTCACATTTGTTGATGAAGAACATCAGATCGGACTTGCCGTCGTCGAAGCGCGGAAAGTCCAATTTTTGGAACCTGGGGGGCGATCCAGGTCGCGCTGACCCTCCAGGCGGTGGCCATCACTGCTGTCCGACGAGGAGGCGGACTTGTCCTTCAGAGCCGCCATGTCTGCCTTCATGGCAGTCATCTCGGCGGTGAGGGACTTCAGGGACTCCAGTGGGCTCAGTCATGGCTGGCGGCGGTGCGGCGGAAACGGCGGTAGAGTGGGATGATGGTGTGGAGCTATTGTGGTGGGCGGCGGCTGTGGAGGATTGATCGGAGCGGGAAGGCGAGGATCGACGTGACCGTGATACCAGGTTGTCAAGGGCGTCAAACCCTTGGCTAGCCGGACCGTGGCTACATAGCTCGTAGCCGTCGGCCGTCTTCTCCGGTGAGGTTATGCCCCTCTACCGCAGGCTTGACAGAGGAGAGAAAGGATAGGATAATTTCTTGCTTGATTTCATTGTCTCCTGATTACAAATATAAATAGCCAAGGGCCAACCAAAATTGGAAGGCACTCCCTAATCTTAGGAAATAGCAATCACAAATCTAACTTCCTAAAATTAGCCACTCAGGGCTGATCCCGCGCGCTCAGCCGCGCGGCGGATATCGCGGGCGCGCCTGCGCCTGGTATAGGCCCGCCCGTACATGACAATAAACTTACTGGAAGACCATTTAAAATTTTAAAATCAGTACTATCTAGTATGAACATCACATGAACATGAAGGGCTCAAGGAAAAATGATTCCCCCTCCATATGTACACATTGAAATCCGGCGAACACTTTTTTTTTCTAGGCGTGGATGCATCCACATACGTTGCTAGAACTAATCATATCTCAACTCATTTTCATACAAACTACGGTGACCAAGCTCAAAGCAAAATCAGGAAAAATAGAGTGTCATGGTCCGACCTGGCTGTAGAACAGTGAGGGTAGAGTTGTTGTTCACAAACAATGGGTCCAAGAGTGACGATCTCCTCCTTGGGTTCCCTCGTCTTCTTTGACTATCAAAACAAAACACAATCAGTTGTTAGTAAATTGTGATATAAGGACTAATATGAATTATACAGGAAAGACATAAAGCACTGACAGATCAAATGAAAACAAGGTGAGTATTTGCTGCAGGAATGAGTGATTGTTTCGTTTGGCTGTCAGTTGTCCACACACCAAGCAGTTATATGGTAATGCTAAGACAGGCATCTATCACAAACAAGTCCTTCTAAATGCTAAAATGTGTGGACAACGGTGACTACCAAGGCTCATCAACTATTATACTTGGGTCAATTAGTCACTACAACCAATATATATAATATAATCTGGGTACTCCGAGTTATTAGAATAAAGACATGATCCTCTGCAGCCGCTAAAACTAGTTTTCACCTGCTTCCTATCAATTCTGGCACAATTTCTTTCAGAGGCAACGCAACAGCTTCTCGCATATGCATGTGCATGGTCATCTTCAACTTTTACTCTGTCTACACTTAGCAATTCTCTGCACTCCTAAAGTTCGGTGACTGCCTCATTTCTTTCACCTGTCCACCTCTCTGTTCCCCTCTTCGGCCAGGGATGGGACCGGAGCGCTGGCGCGTTTTGCCCCCCCTCTCTGTTCCCCTGTCCACCTGGCCGTCGGGGCAGTCGCTGGCAAACCGGTTGGAACAGGCCACCGTTACCCAATCCACCACGCCCTAGAGTTCGCCACCGTGTGACCTCAGCATGCGACCGCTTCTCACTTCCAATTTGGCCCCACCGCGCTCCAATCGGAGTTTTTCCGTTCCGACGTGCCTTTAAGGCCGCGCCGACCGTGACCACCGTGGTGGTCCGAGTCGTTGATCCCTCACCAATTGAGCTTACCAGTAGCCTTGCTATGCCCTCGGCCTCACCCTACACCCGCTCCCGAGCCCTAGTTTCCCCTGAGTTTCGCTAACGAGCTCGCGCCGCCACGGAGCGCCGCCTGACCCCCCCCGGGCGCACGTGGCCGGCTCGGCTCAGGTACCCTCCAACCTCCCTGTCACTACGGTTTGGTCCGTAGTGAGCTGCCGAAGCTCACCCACCCCCTTGGCTGCTCCCACAGAGCCCCTGTCCCCCGGAACGCCGGCGCCGCCCTCGCCGATCGACCGCCATCGCGAGGAAGCCGCGCCACTTCGTCTCTGGCCGCCGAATCGCTGCCTCGTGCCTCGCGTCTGCACCTAGGTGAGCGTCTCCCTCTTAGGTACGCGGTAGAGACTTTCCAGTGGCCGGCGAGACCGACCGGTGCCGGTCTACGCCACGCCGGTGTGCGGGGGGCGTCGGGGACCTCCCCTTTGAGAAGAAGGGTTTTTCTGGGGGCTTGTTTCAGTAAAGGCAGTCTGTGGGAATAGTCACGAGCAGCGTAGCGGTATTAATTGTTCGCTTGAGGGCATTTCTGTAAAACGTCCGGGGACGCGCGGGCTCCCCTGCCTGGGCCGCGTCCGCGCACGGGCCGCGCGTCGTGGGCCGCCTCTTGTGGGCTGAGCCGTGGGAGCAGGTTTTTCCTTTTCTAGAATTTTGATGTTGGTTTCTAATTTAAATCCGGTGCTAAACTTTGGTGAATTATAGCGTCTTGTGTAGAGGTCCAAAAATCATGAAACCACTTTTGTTGAGTTCCTAAATTTATGCTCTATCAGTTAGTAAGTTCCTTTCTTGCAGTGCTGTAGTGTTGCTCGGTCGTTTAAATCAATGCATAAAGCGACGTTTTTTTTAACGCAACCTTTTTGTAGGATTTTTCGTGGCAAGTCTAGAATAGCTTTAGCTCTAAGTTTTTTTTACAGTAGCTGCTTATTTTTGTTAGAAGCTTGCTGTAAATTTTATGGCCATCAAATAGCTTGTTTGTTAGGGTAGCTAAGTTGCCCTAGTAGTGCTTATAGTAAATCGGTAATCGGAAAGTGGTGCGCTTGCTAGTTGCCAGAGTTGGATTGCTTTGAGTTAACCTTGTTGGTAGAAGTACTGTTAGCTTAGCATATTAGCTATTAGGGTTGCTGTTGTCATCTTTTTAAGTGTGGTGTTTTCATTTATGCATATAGATCACGAGGGAGTCGAGTGTGTGGCCGCGGAGGAGCCGGACTACGAGGAGGTCATCGAGGAGTACGAGGAGGAAATCTTCATACCTGAGGAGTTCCAGGAGCCGCCCGCTACTGACACCTCTGACTTTGCGGCTGCCCAAGGCAAGCCCCGGTGCATAACCCTTATTTTTGCAAGTCTGATATATATATTTAAATGTTGTGCATTTAAGTTACAGGAATTTCTATGATACCCACATGCATATATATATATCTACCCATGAGTCTTACTAGTACAGGATCGCATAGTGGCTTCGCCTAGGATCATCGGTAGTGTGAGTAACCTGTCGTTACTCACAATAGGGAGTTACTCTAATGATTATTCCATTTTGGGTAAAATGGTGGAAAGGAAATGGCGACCGGGCAGGGATGTGGTATGGTTATTGGTGGGTGTAGCCAGTTGTGTCCCGCGGCCATGGGGTATAATTGGGTTGCACTGTTTCCCTGTCCGTGTCAATTAAGGACCATTCGTTGCATGGACCCTGGTCAAGTCACAGATCTCCTTATCCCGAGCATATACTAGCGGATGGGGGCTAGGAAGACTTGTTACTCTCTTGTCATGGGCTCCGGCTCTTTCCGGACCGACTGATTGGAGGCGGGGATAGGTGGAGGTCTTAGCACCGTACTAAGGCCGGGCCTCGGGTACGAGAGCTAGGAGTCCAAGTTTGGACGGGGACCTGGAAACCCGTGACAGGAGGGGAACGGGTTGGTCTTACTTGTGCCTGAGGTACAAGCGAGGCGTGTGTTTTTCGGGGTACCCAGCTAGGCATATTGATTCACGAATCACCGTTTCTGCGTGACGGTATGGCTTGACTACGCTCTGGCATTGTAGTAAGAATTGGAAATTGAAAGAGGGAGAAATGGTCCTGTTTTGTTCAACTCTGCTTGGTTATAGCATAGGTGCTTACATAGATATTTGGCTAATGAATAAAATGCGGCTTTTAAAAGTTACGAAATCAAGGACACACTCTTAGTGCTGCTTTATGCAAACAAGAAAACCCACAAGCCATAAAGCCTATCATGATCCTTGAGAGTCGGGAAATATATTTCCCAGTCGGTTAAGTCTTGCGAGTACATTGTGTACTCAAGGTTTATTTTACCCCTGTTGCAGGTGCGCCTTGAGCAGGTTTGTCTTGTGTGGAGGATTCTTCTGGTGGGCACAGACGGATTCTCATCGTTTCCGCTAGCTGTTATTTTATTTTCCGCTGTTATTTATTGCACTCTGAACCTCTGGTATTGTAATAACTATTTCAGAGACCCTGTGTTGTATGAAATGGACTAAGTATTGTGAGTTTGTACTCATTATTGGATCCCGGGTGGAAAATGTGGAGCGTTCGAGTTCTCCCGTCGGGTGGGCTCGACGGAAACATCTGGTTTAGCTCACTTTCAGGGCACTTAGTGTCTAATGGAAGACAAGCGCCCTGGAAGCATGCTAAACTGGGCGTTTCCACCACCGGTGGTACCAGAGCCAATAATGAGCTTACAAGCTTAATCACCTATTTCAAAAGGCTTAAAACTTTGACCAACAAAAGGTTTATAGAAATTAGGATGCGGTATAGCCGACGTAATTAAGTATTAAGCCCTAGCAATATGGTTTACTAGGATAGTGGCACTGGTTTTCCTAACCATCTTCTGCAGGTACACTAACCTACGTTGCGTAAGGAAACACTAGTTTCGGAAGTGAGTGTACGATGTGCCAAAGTCTAGCGAAAGGCCGCTATATTTCTGGCTTGAGTGAGCGTATAGGGCGATGCATGCGTCACAAAGATAAAAACCTGGTTAATTAAAAACCCCTTCACGGTAATCGTAGATAGTAACAGGGTAGAATAAGAATTAAAATGAATTGCTTCAATCCTTTTGAAGGCCGTGTCATCGTCCCAGTCTCGTTTTCTAAATCTAGAGAAGTATCCTAATGGTTGGTTCTTATCTGTTCAGATGAACTTGAGGTCCGGTCGTGGGGCAGCTGGGTCTGTTCACGGGAGTACCAGCGCTGGAGCGGGCCGTGACCAGGAGGGCCGCGACCCGGAGAATGGTCGCGAGAATGTCGGGGAGAGTCACGACGCCCCACGTTTGGCTCCTCTTCCACCGCCACCGCCGCCTCTGATGACTCAAGCGGAGATGATGGCGGAGTTGTTAGCTTCTCGTCGTGAGACGGCCCGTGCCCTGGAGCTGATGGCACAGGCTGTCGGTGGCCTCGCTCGTGGGGGTCCTGGTGGCAACGGTGGGGACGGGGGCGGTGCCCGTGGTCTTGAGAGGCCCTGTTCGTATCAGGACTTCTTGAAGACTAGCCCGCCCACGTTCGCGCCGACTGCAGAGCCTCTGGACGCGGAGCATTGGCTTCGTGTGCTGGAGCAAAAGTTTCTGCTGCTCACGGTGACTGACGAGCAGAAGGTGCGCTTCGCCGCACAACAGCTGTTGGGGTCTGCCAGCGCTTGGTGGGATACCTTCAACGCCATGCAGCAGGTGGACCACCGGGTGACTTGGCAGGAGTTCACTGCCGCTTTCCAAGAGTACTTCATTCATGTGGGTGTTCTGAACAGGAAGCTCTCGGAGTTCTTGGACCTGAAGCAGGGAAGCCTGTCCGTGATGGATTATGTCAACAAGTTCAACCACTTGGCACAATATGCTGGCACTCACGTTGACACAGATGAGAAGAAGAGGGACCGTTTCTACCGTGGCCTCTCTTGTGTTCTGCAGAAGGAGCTGTACACCGGGAACTACCAGACTTTTGGCACCCTGATGAATGCAGCCATTGCTATGGAGGGTCTGCAGCGTGACACTCAGGCTGAGTGGAAGCGCAAGCGGGGGATTTCTGGGTCTTCTGGTCACCAGCAGGCGCAGAAGATGCAGGCTGTTAAGAGGATGTCCTACCATTCCCCTGGTGGACAGCCGTCTCGACAGCCTCAGCAGACTCGTCAAGCTCCGACGACTCAGTACCGTGCACCTTCCCAGCAGATGCAACAGCCACAGGGACAGCAGTTTCCACCTCGTCAGGGGCAGATGGTCAAGTCTACTGGCTGTTTCAAGTATGGCAAGGAGGGCCACTTTGCTCGGGAGTGTCCCGAGAACCAGCCTGTTCAGACTGCCCAGCCGTCCGCCAACTCTCGTCTGATCAAGAGGACGGTCATCAAGAAGAAAGTCCCAGTGAGCCGTTCGGGACAGGTGAACTATACGGAGGCTGAGGAAATATTGCTGGATCAACCCATGATGGCTGGTATGTTCACCATCAACTCTCACCCAGCACTTGTGCTATTTGATTTTGGAGCATCGCATTCATTTATGAGCATGGGGTATGCGGAAAGGCATAATCTACCTATTATAGCCATCCCTAAGGCCTATAGAATCAGCACTCCGGGTGCGAACATGTTTATCAACACCCAAACAGATACTGTCAGCTTAGTGCTAGCCACCCACAGTTATCACCTTCAGTTCATGTTGCTACCCGGGCACGACATTGATGCAATACTGGGCATGAACTGGCTGAAGGTTTACGGGGTAGTGTTGGACCTTAAGCGGAGAGTTGTTGAGTTGCGACTTCCTGGGTCCGAGGATAGGATGTCTCTTCTCATTCCTTCAGAACTCACTTCGCCAGTTGCTGCAAATGTGGAAGCCTCTTCTGATCTCACCTCTATTCCAGTGGTCTGTGAGTTCCCAGATGTTTTTCCTGATGAATTGCCTGGGTTACCCCCGGATAGAGATGTGGAGTTCACCATTGAGTTAGAGCCTGGCACTGCTCCTATTTCCTGACGTCCCTACCGTATGGCACCGAAGGAGTTAGCTGAAATGAAGAAACAGTTAGAAGAGTTGCGGAATAAAGGGTTCATCCGTCCCAGTTCTTCACCTTGGGGTTGTCCTGCCATTTTTGTGAAGAAGAAGGATGGTACTCTTCGCATGTGTGTGGATTACCGCCCCCTCAATACGGTGACCATTAAGAATAAGTACCCTTTGCCTCGTATTGATGCTTTGTTTGATCAGTTGGCTGGGGAAAAGGTGTTCTCAAAAATAGATCTTTGGTTGGGATATCATCAGATAAAGATCCGGCCACAAGATATACCAAAGATAACTTTTTCTACTAGGTATGGGTTGTATGAGTACCTAGTCATGTCTTTCGGCCTCACAAATGCTCCTGCATTTTTCATGTATCTCATGAATTCAGTCTTTATGCTGGAGTTGGATAAGTTTGTAGTGGTCTTCATTGATGACATCTTGATTTATTCCAAGAATGAAGAAGAGCATGCACAGCATATCCGCACCGTCCTGACCCGGTTGCGAGAGCACAAGCTGTACGCTAAGTTCAGCAAGTGCGAGTTTTGGTTGGATCGAGTCCAGTTCTTGGGACATGTTCTGACCCCTAAGGGTGTGTCTGTAGATCCTAGCAAGGTTCAGGATGTGTTGAGTTGGAAGTCTCCTACTTCAGTACATCAGATTCACCAGTTTCTGGGTCTTGCCGGATACTATCGGCGTTTCATTCTAGACTTCTCCAAAATAGCTCACCCCATGACCAAGCTACTTCAGAAGGATGCAAAGTTTGTATGGAGTTTGGCTTGTGAAGAAGCTTTTCAGGCTTTGAAGAAGTTTCTTACCTCAGCTCCTGTTCTGGCTCAACTGGATATTGAGAAGCCTTTTGATGTTTATTGTGATGCCTCCAGGACTGGGCTTGGGTGCGTGCTTATGCAGGAGGGGCGTGTGATAGCATATGCTTCGCGCCAGCTGAAAAAGCACAAGGTGAATTACCCAACCCATGATTTAGAGCTAGCTGCAGTGGTGCACGCTCTAAAAATTTGGAGACACTATTTGTTGGGGAATAAAGTGCATATTTTTACGGACCATAAGAGCCTTAGATATATTTTTACTCAACCTGAGTTGAATCTGAGGCAAAGGAGATGGCTTGAGTTGATTAAAGATTACAACTTAGAGGTCCATTATCATATGGGAAAAGCTAATGTGGTGGCTGATCCTTTGAGCCGTAAGTCACATGTGCCTGATGAAGAGTCATTGCCTCTCTCTCACTCTGCAGTGTTAGCACAGATTGCTTTGGTCTCAGATTTACTTGAGCAAATCATTGCGGAGCAAAGGTATGATGACTTGGAGGTTCCCCACATCAAGAAGTTGATGGCTGAAGGGCGTGGTCCGCACTTTAGCATTGATGAGCAAGGTGTGGTGAAGTACAAGAACCGATTCGTGGTTCCCAGAAATGAAGAGCTTAGAAGGAAGATTCTGGAGGAAGCTCACCAATCCAAGTTATCTATTCACCCGGGGAGTAACAAAATGTACCATGATCTGCATCAGTTGTATTGGTGGTCATACATGAAGCAGGATATCACCAAGTATGTTGCAGAGTGTGATATTTGTGGAAGAGTTAAGGCAGACCACCTGCGGAGGCCGGGTTTTCTGCAGCCTCTGCCTATTTCGGTCTGGAAGTGGGAGGATATGTCCATGGATTTTATTACCGGATTACCCCGCACCGCCAAGGGCCATGATTCAATTTGGGTCGTTGTGGATCGCCTCACAAAGACTGCTCATTTTCTTCCAGTGGGTACGAGGTATACAGCCTCGCAGTATGCCAAGCTGTATTTTGATCACATTGTGACCCTCCATGGAGTTCCGCTTACTGTTGTTTCTGACCGCGGAGCAGTTTTTATGTCGCGTTTTTGGACGCAACTCCAAGAATGCCTTGGTACTCGCCTTCTCAGAAGTTCAGCCTATCATCCCCAGACCGACGGTCAGACAGAAAGGGTGAATCAAGTGCTTGAAGACATGTTGAGAGCTTGTGTCATCTCTTTTCCTGAAAGTGGGACGAGTGTTTGAAGTTGACCGAGTTTTCTTATAATAACAGCTATCAAGAGAGCATCCAGATGGCGCCTTTTGAGTCTTTGTATGGCAAGAAATGCAGGACCCCACTCAACTGGGTTGAGGTGGGAGACCGTGGTTATTTCGGGCCTGACTTTGTGCTTGAAGCAAGAGAGAAGGTTGGAATTATCTGCAGTCATTTGAAGGCAGCGCAAAACCGGCAGAAGACCTATGCAGACAAGAGAAGGAGGCCCTTGGAATTTGAAGTTGGGTAATATGTGTATCTCAAGGTGTCGCCCATGAAAGGTATGCATCGTTTTGGTGTCCGTGGGAAGCTAGCTCCACGCTATGTTGGGCCCTACAAGGTTTTGGCCCGGCGTGGTCCCGTGGCCTATCGCATTCAGCTCCCGGATATTTTGTCAGCTGTCCATGATGTCTTCCATGTGTCCCAGTTGAAAAAGTGTTTGCGGGTTCCCACTGAGGCAGTAGAAATTGAAGGACTTTCCCTTCAACCGAACCTTTCTTATGAGGAACATCCAGTAAAAATATTGGGCGAAAAAGAGAGAGTGACCAGGAACAGCGTGGTGAAATTTTTCAAGGTCCAGTGGCAACTCATTCGGAAGAGGAAGCAACTTGGGAACTTGAGAGTTATATCTTGAAGCACTATCCCCATCTCTTGTCTAGCCCCTGAAGGTAAACCGTTCAGTTGAAAGTTTTCCCTATCCTCTTTTCTCCACACTAGGCACGGGAAATCTCGGGTCAAGATTTTCTTTTAGGGGGGTAGAGCTGTAACCCCCTTGGTGTTACTACGTGTAACTTGCATCTAAGCTGAGCATGCGCATCTTTTTCTTGTGTTTTGTTTAATGTTGAAGTGCGTAGACCCCTTCCAGTAAATTAAAGATAGTAAATAAAAAGGTTATTCGAATTTTGACGTTTCAACCGGAAGTTAGCGACTTAGGTTGGAAACTAAATTTTTATAAACGAAACTGCTACAAGACTTATATGTGAACCCTAAACGAAATATGAAGAGCGAAGTGTGTAGTTGTTAGCGCATCTTGGGTTGTCAAGTATTTCGATCGCTAGCTAGTTTTTCCAGTAACCCGAAAAGTGAACTCGCATTGTATTTCAGCCCTAGACTTAGAAAAACTCCTAGTATGGGACAGCTTGGCGAGGCCGTCTTGGTGAGTTCGTTCTGCGTGATCTAGTTCTTAGGTGGCAGCACGTTTTGGCTCAGGTCGTTAGCCTGGTGTGCCCTCTTTGTGTTGGAGAAGGCCGTTCAGTTTTTAGCCCACTCGTTTAGCCGTGGCTGGGACTTTAAAATTCGTGCGTATGCTTAGGCGTGGATGGTTGGCCAGCCGAGCGCGGTCACCGTGTAGTCGCCGTGCGCGTCGCGCTACGCTGCGCCGCGGGCCCGCGCGCTGCCGCGGTTGGAAGCCGGCCGAGGCCGTCGTGCCTTGGTGCTGTGGCCGTTGACGTTGCGCGGATTGCTTTTCCCGCCCGCTGTTTTGCCCCCCCTTCTCTCTCTGCGCGCGCGGTGGTGTGGGCCGTCCGAGGTCAGCGCCCGTCGCGTCCGCGCCGACCCCAGCGTTGCCACTGGCCGGTCGGTGGCTGCGCAAGCACGCCACGCTGCTCCTCCGTCTGCTCGCGCGCACCGCCGTGACCCCTCTTCGGCCAGGGATGGGACCGAAGCGCTGGCGCGTTTTGCCCCCCTCTCTGTTCCCCTGTCCACCTGGCCGTCGGGGCAGTCGCTGGCAAACCGGTTGGAAGAGGCCACCGTTACCCAATCCACCACGCCCTAGAGTTCGCCACCGTGTGACCTCACCATGCGACCGCTTCTCACTTCCAATTTGGCCCCACCGCGCTCCAATCGGAGTTTTTCCGTTCCGACGTGCCTTTAAGGCCGCGCCGACCGTGACCACCGTGGTGGTCCGAGTCGTTGATCCCTCACCAATTGAGCTTACCAGTAGCCTTGCTATGCCCTCGGCCTCACACTGCACCCGCTCCCGAGCCCTAGTTTCCCCTGAGTTTTGCTGACGAGCTCGCGCCGCCGCGGAGCGCCGCCTGACCCCCTCGGGCGCACGTGGCCGGCTCGGCTCAGGTACCCTCCAACCTCTCTGTCACTACGGTTTGGTCCGTAGTGAGCTGCCGAAGCTCACCCACCCCCTTGGCTGCTCCCATAGAGCCCCTGTCCCCCGGAACGCCGGCGCCGCCCTCGCTGATCGACCGCCATCGCGAGGAAGCCGCTCCACTTCGTCTCCGGCCGCCGAATCGCTGCCCCGTGCCTCGTGTCTGCACCTAGGTGAGCGTCTCCCTCTTAGGTACACGGTAGAGACTTTCCAGTGGCCGGCGAGACCGACCGGTGCCGGTCTACGTCACGCCGGTGTGCGGGGGGGGGGGGGGGCGTCGGGGACCTCCCCTTTGAGAAGAAGGGTTTTTCTGGGGGCTTGTTTGAGTAAAGGCAGTCTGTGGGAATAGTCGCGAGCAGCGTAGCGGTATTAATTGTTCGCTTGAGGGCATTTCTGTAAAATGTCCGGGGACGCGCGGGCTCCCCCGCCTGGGCCGCGTCCGCGCACGGGCCGCGCGTCGTGGGCCGCCTCTTGTGGGCCGAGCCATGGGATCAGGTTTTTCCTTTTCTAGAATTTTGATGTTGGTTTCTAATTTAAATCCGGTGCTAAACTTTGGTGAATTATAGCGTCTTGTGTAGAGGTCCAAAAATCATGAAACCACTTTTGTTGAGTTCCTAAATTTATGCTCTATCAGTTAGTAAGTTCCTTTCTTGCAGTGCTGTAGTGTTGCTCGGTCGTTTAAATCAATGCATAAAGCGACGTTTTTTTAATGCAACCTTTTTGTAGGATTTTTCGTGGCAAGTCTAGAATAGCTTTAGCTCTAAGTTTTTTTACAGTAGCTGCTTATTTTTGTTAGAAGCTTGCTGTAAATTTTATGGCCATCAAATAGCTTGTTTGTTAGGGTAGCTAAGTTGCCCTAGTAGTGCTTGTAGTAAATCGGTAATCGGAAAGTGGTGCGCTTGCTAGTTACCAGAGTTGGATTGCTTTGAGTTAACCTTGTTGGTAGAAGTACTGTTAGCTTAGCATATTAGCTATTAGGGTTGCTGTTGTCATCTTTTTAAGTGTGGTGTTATCATTCATGCATATAGATCACGAGGGAGTCGAGTGCGTGGCCGCGGAGGAGCCGGACTACGAGGAGGTCATCGAGGAGTACGAGGAGGAAATCTTCGTACCTGAGGAGTTTCAGGAGCCGCCCGCTACTGACACCTCTGACTTTGCGGCTGCCCAAGGCAAGCCCCGGTGCATAACCCTTATTTTTGCAAGTCTGATATATATATTTAAATTTTGTGCATTTAAGTTACAGGAATTTCTATGATACCCACATGCATATATATATCTACCCATGAGTCTTACTAGTACAGGATCGCATAGTGGCTTCGCCTAGGATCATCGGTAGAGTGAGTAACCTGTCGTTACTCACAATAGGGAGTTACTCTAATGATTATTACATTTTGGGTAAAATGGTGGAAAGGAAATGGCGACCGGGCAGGGATGTGGTATGGTTATTGGTGGGTGTAGCCAGTTGTGTCCCGCGGCCACGGGGCATAATTGGGTTGCACTGTTTCCCTATCTGTGTCAATTAAGGACCGTTCGTTGCATGGACCCTGGTCAAGTCACAGATCTCCTTATCCCGAGCATATACTAGCGGATGAGGGCTAGGAAGACTTGTTACTCTCTTGTCATGGGCTCCGGCTCTTTTCGGACCGACTGATTGGAGGCGGGGATAGGTGGAGGTCTTAGCACCGTACTGAGGCCGGACCTCAGGTACGGGAGCTAGGAGTCCAAGTTTGGACGGGGACCTGGAAACCCGTGACAGGAGAGGAACGGGTTGGTCTTGCTTGTGCCTGAGGTACAAGCGAGGCGTGTGTTTTTCGAGGTACCCAGCTGGGCATATTGATTCGTGAATCGCCGTTTCTGCGTGACGGTACGGCTTGACTATGCTCTGGCATCATAGTAAGAATTGGAAATTGAAAGAGGGAGAAATGGTCCTGTTTTGCTCAACTCTGCTTGGTTATAGCATAGGTGCTTACATAGATATTTGGCTAATGAATAAAATGCGGCTTTTAAAAGTTACGAAATCAAGGACACACTCTTAGTGCTGCTTTCCGCAAACAAGAAAACCCACAAGCCATAAAGCCTATCATGATCCTTGAGAGTCGGGAAATATATTTCCCAGTCGGTTAAGTCTTGCGAGTACATTGTGTACTCAGGGTTTATTTTACCCCTGTTGCAGGTGTGCCTTGAACAGGTTTGTCTTGTGTGGAGGATTCTTCTGGTGGACACAGACGGATTCTCATCGTTTCCGCTAGCTGTTATTTTATTTTCCGCTGTTATTTATTGCACTCTGAACCTCTGGTATTGTAATAACTATTTCGGAGACCCTGTGTTGTATGAAATGGACTAAGTATTGTGAGTTTGTACTCATTATTGGATCCCGGGTGGAAAATGTGGAGCGTTCGAGTTCTCCCGTCAGGTGGGCTCGACGGAAATATCTGGTTTAGCTCACTTTCAGGGCACTTAGTGTCTAATGGAAGGCAAGCGCCCTGGAAGCATGCTAAACTGGGCGTTTCCGCCACATTAAGAGTCTCTGTGGTGAGGAGTGGCGTATACCGGTTTACCCCTTCTATGATCCCCTTCCTTCCCCAATCCACTACCCCCAAGAATCTCAGCCAAGAATCAATCTTAGCTTGTCATCTGCTCAGCCAATCTACTGATCTATCCATTCAGTTCCGCCTGAGACCGTCACCTGCCCAAGAATCGCTTTGGAAAGTTGGCGGTCTGCCGCTTCATCCCCTTCCTCCCTCACCACCAAATCCTTCATCAAATCCACATCTCGCTCGCATCCATCTCCAAATCCATCCCAAAATTGACATTTGCGGAGTTGATCTTCTCATCACTAGCCTGAATCGAAACATGGCGACGATTCTTCAATCTTCGGTGAAGAGAAGAGCATCCTTCCCTGGGAGACACTCGGCTTGGCTCCGCTTCTGCTCGGTGGCATCGCTCCTGGTTGGGGGGGCTTGTTGCACCTGGTACTAGTGTCCATGAGGTGCTACTCGTGTCAGATACACGCCAGATGCGGCGGATTCACTCTGATTTCATGGGGAGATTGCATGTTGGTGATCCTGCGTGCTGGAGCCAGTGAGTTTCCTTCTTTCTTCTCTTCCTGGGCAGCTTTTCGAAGGCTAGCGCCAGCGCTTCCGGCCTCCAACGGTTGAGTAGCAGCGACGCCCCTGTCATTCCAGAAGCTCGTATTCAGGCTTCAAAGTCAGCCTCCATGGCACCACGGGGGCCATGAGTATGCTCGCATGGAACTGCCAAGGCTCAGGCAAGAGCCTTTGTAGTTCCAAGATGACACACCTTGCCCGCCTGCTCAGTTCAACTAAAGCGTAGGTATGTTTCATCTCTAAAACTATAAACTCTTCCGTCAAAACAACTGCGCTTGTGAATCGTTTCAACACCTTTGATGCATTTGTATTTCCAGCGCAAGGCTAGTCTGGTGGCCTTTGGCTTATCTGGAATGATCAGATAGACATAACTATAGTAAACCACTGCCACCACTTCATCATAGCTATGTGCATAGATAAACTTAGCTTGAAGCAGTTTGGTCTTTTCTACATATATGGTGACCCTCATCACCGATTCATTGATGAAATATGGAGTCGAGTGCACCATTTTGTAGAAAATAACTGCAACTTGCCTGTCTTTTGTATGGGAGATATGAACAACATTATGCATGTTAATGAGACGCTAGGTCCCTGTAAGGCTGGTATTAGACGTATTAATGCATTCTGTGATCATGTTAAGCAATGTGGTTTTATCGATCTTGGATATAACTGACCGGCTTATACTTGGCCTAACAAGCGTTTCAGCACAACTCTGATGTTTTAGAGGCTTGACTGATGCTTAGCGAATGCTGAATGGTGTATGGCGTACCTAGCAACAACCGTCTACCACCTCCCCATGCTTTGTAGTGACCATGCTCCTATTCTTGTCGTTCTCAATTCTTCACGAATACGCACTAACAAACCTTTTCATTTTGAAAATTGGTGTCTCATAGAACATGATTATCAAAAGGTGGCTCAGGATAGTTGGAATCGCTCGGCTAGCAGGCCTTTCATCCAAAAAAACCAAATACCTTGCTTCAGACCTCCGCAAGTGGCGCAAAACCAAACCCAAACTATCCGACCAGCTAGCCACTATTGAAGACCAGATTCTCCAACAACAGTCCAAACCTCCAGATTAGCAAGACTACTCCCTGCAGAATCACTTGGCCCATCAACATCAGCAAATCCTTGCCAAAGATGAGGAATACCACCTGCAGAGTGCAAAGAAAAACTAGGCCATCAATGGTGATCGCAACACCTCCTTCCATCTATCCATCACCAAAAGGCAGCGTAAAAATAAGATTTCCTACTTACACCCAGATGGCTCTCACTCCACAACACCAGATCAGTTAGCCCAAACTCTCACTACCTATTTCCAATCCATTTTCACAACCCAAAACCCTTAGAGCCACAGACAGCTCATGGATAACTATCCTACTAGCCATTCTTATAACAATAATCAGATTGCAGGTACCAACTAGAACATGTCACATGATGATAACTATATTAATTCCATCCCTGACGTACAGGAACTGCACAATATTGTCAAGAGGATGCGCAGCAATGCATCTCTAGGACAGGATGGGTTCAACGCGGTGTTTTACAAGTCGGCCTGGCCATGGATAGCACAAGATGTTCACAAACTGGTAACTTATTTCTTTACTTCGGCTTCTTTCTAGCAAGAACTTAACCATACCTTCATTGCTCTCATTCCTAAAAAGATTCAACCGGTTGTGCCTTAGGATTTTAGACCTATTAGTTTATGCAATGTCATCTATAAAATCATAGCTAAATCTCTTGCTGACAGGCTCAAAACTATCCTTCCTAATTCCATTGATCCTGCTCAGGCTGCCTTTATTAAAAATAGACACATATCTTCCAATATTATTATCACCTAGGAGATTATCCACTCCTTCCATCTTAATAACTGGATCAGAGCGCTTTTCTGCTAAAGCTTGATCTAGCTAAAGCTTTTGACCGTCTTGAGTGGGACTTCATTGCGGCTGCTCTTACCCATCAAGGTTATCGTTGGAATTTTATCCGCCTCATTCGTGCATGCATTTTGACGCCGACCTTCTCCATCCTTGTCAATGGAGAGCCCTCTACCACTTTTCGTTCTCAGAGAGGAATTCGCCAAGGATGCTCCCTCTCACTCTACCTTTTTGTCATCGCCATTAACGAGCTCTCCCTTCACCTGCAGACGGAACTCCAGCATAACAACCTCTCTGGTATTACCCAAGGGCCTGGCTGCCCCCTAATCCACTCGCTCCTTTTTGCTGATGATTTGATCCTTTGCGGCCATGCCTCTGCTCAGGAGGCTTTGACCATTCGTCGGGTTTTCCAGGATTTCTCTCAGCTTTCTGGGCAAATCCCCAACTTTAATAAGTCTTCCATTCTTTTTAGTAAGAAAGTGGACGGCCATACCAGATCCCCGATCAAGAACATTTTTCCTGTCCCTAACCTTGTGCCCAATACTATGCATTTGGGTCACCGTATGATCTTCAGTCATAGAGACAGGAACAAAGCTTATATCATCAATAAGTTTCGGACCAAGCTTACTATTGTCAAAGCTATTAAGCTCAATCATGCTGGGAGGTTAACTTACATCCAGTCTGTTCTTGCTTCCATCCCTGTTTATTTTATGTCCACTGTCCTTTTCTCCAAAACTTTTGTTGAAAAAATTAACACTATCATTCGTAGATTCTGGTGGGTTGGTGTGCAAGACGACAACCCATCTAATCCCTATTGCTTTTTGCTCATGGGAAGATATTTGCCAGAGCAAAGAGAATGGTGGTTCAGAAATTCGGGATCTCTACCGTGTTAACAAAAGCTTTATCACCCATGTTGCTGGTACATACCAATAAAAATTCCTTCCTTACTACCATTCTCAAGGCCAAATACTTCAGCAATAATTCTTTCTAGACCGCCTCTGCCAATGGCCCTCGTTCCATCTTCTGGTCTTCCACCCTGCGGGTTAAAAAAGATCTCATCCAGAACACTATCTACCAAATACATGCTAGTAATAGTTCCATCTGGTCCACACCCTGGTGCTCTCTTTGGAATTCTATTCATGATCACCTGCTGCTTCATGTCAATATCCATCCTTTGCCAAATACTGTGTCCGACCTTTGGATTCCCAACACTCAATCTTGGAATTTAGACCTTCTTAACTACATTTTTGACCATCAAGGCGTTTCTATCATCTCCCAAGTTCAACCTGTTCATAGAGAACAGCAGGATATCCTTATGTGGATTCCCACAAAAAAGGGAGATTTCACAACTAAAAATGTTTACAGGCATTTCAGGGCCCAAATGCAGGTTCAATTGCCTCAACAAGGCTCACGCAGCATTCTACCTCAAGCCAACCAGATCCTTCATAGGATGTGGAAACTCAAAGAGATATCCCCGCTCATCAAGACTTTCACTTGGAGACTCATAAGAAGGGCACCGGCGACGGGTCAAAGAGCAGGAAGATATTCCACTAATATAGACAAGCTATGTACTGCCTGTGGAAAATTAGAAAATGATGCTCACCTTTTGTTTCATTGTGATTTTGCTAGAGCAGTTTGGTTCTCGGCGGATCCTCCTCTATGTACTGACACTTTGCCTCAAGAGGAAGATAGGGTTCATAGTATTCTCACAACTTTTATTTCTGATTCTACTCCAAATTTCTTGCTGCAAAAAATATTAGTTACCCTATGGTATTTATGGAAGGCAAGGAACGATCAAAGATTTCAGAGAAAAACTTGGACACTATGGCAACTGCACCATGCGGTTGCTGGATATATTGCCACACTGAATGCAGCTTTACATGCAGTTGAACAACAGGATCAGCAGAATGTGCATGTCGACTGTCCAGCGCAAGGTATAGCTTTTTCTACTGTTGCAGGTATGACAACTTACTAGGGATGAAAACAGATCGGATATGGTTGATATTACACTTGTTTTTATATTTCTGGTCGGATTCGGATTCGAATACGGATAGTGTCAGTCATGCCGGATAGGATACGATTAAATGTCGACATTATAAATATGCGATTTAAGTATTTGGATACGGATATGATATCGGATGTTGAATATCCGGACTCGGATACGAACAGATCTGAACCCCTCTAAATGGATTCGGTCTCGAATACGGTCGGAAAATATCCGTACCATTTTCATCGCTGCAACTTACCCAGCAGGACGCACCCAGAATGCGAAAGACCACAACCAGCCGCAGGCCACACTACCCTGTTCGCTTCAGCCGCTTATTTTCAGCCAGTCAACAATGTTTTTCTCTCATAACAAATCAGCCAATAGTACTTTCAGCCGTTTATTTTCATCCAAGCGAACAGTACTTTCAGCCGCTCTATTACTCCATCCAACTACCAGCTCGCCTGCAAGGATCCAGATGTTATACGGATGCTTCAACTTTGCCTGACCTGAGCTCTTTGTATCCTAGGAGAGCTGGCATTGGAATTTTCATTATTAATATGCAGGTAAATCCACCGCAAAGTGTCTACGTCAAGGCAGCCATCACATACTCATCCTCAGTTTTAATGGCCGAGGCTGCAGCTCTGGCTTTGGCGGCAACAATCACCCATCAGCTGCATCTGCAACACACCAATTTCTTGACAGACAACCAGGAACTGGTGCACATCTTCAATGCCTCAGACCACACCAATCCTTCGGATTGGAGAATCAAGCGCTACACTCTAACAATTCATCAACCATTCTCAGCAGTGAAGCACAAGCATTTACAAGATTACAAGGTGCCAAAACCAAACGGAAGATACTTTAGCGAGACAGGCTTTCACAGACTTAGATTCTCAGTCTACAAATGTATCATGTGTTTGTTCAAACACAGCACATGTCTCCCAGTGCCCTCTATTGATTGCACTGCAGTCTGTAAACACTACCACTGCACGGCTGCTTTCAGCTCGTTGCTGTTGAAATAAAAGCGTTTGTTGTCGCCCCCCCCCCCCCCCCCCCAAAAAAAAAGTAGCCTTTTACACCCCAACCAAATAATGTTACAAATTTGTCTTTAAAAATGCATTCCTTTTATCTGGCGTAATCCAAAGCCACATGCTTGCCAGTGCTAGCTCTCAATGATACTGAGCGAGTAAGGCGGTACTGGTATAATGGATAGGTCGTCGTACTCTGGTACATATACTCTTTACTTTGTTTGTTGACACATATTTTCTCCATTTCAAATTTATAAGTTGATTTGACTTTTCTAAATTCATAGCTTTTGTTATGTATCTAAATATAAATTATATCTAGATACATAATAAAATTTATATATATAAAAAAGCTAAAATAACTCATAATTTAGAATGAAAGGGAGTACTGTTTTTTCCAAGAAAGAATTTTTTCAACGTTCACTGTTGCAACTCAAATGGTTCACACACGCAATACTTCATCTAGGCTTTCAGATATACTCCCTCTATTTTTATAATAAATGTATTTATAGATATAAATGTTGCTAATATTTTCTACAATCTAATAAAACTTATGAAAATTGACCGACACGAATATCTTAGTGACACTTATTTTGGGACGAGCTTTTTTTTGAGCAACACCACCCTCTTTATTTAAATAGGAGGATTGCACATATTACACACACCATCAGGTGGATTCAGGGACCACACATGCCGTCTTACCTCGGCATGGATCGAGCTACGAGCTATTCTATGAGCATCTATATTTGAGCCCCTATGCTCATGTACAAATAGGACACTAGACAGTCATTAGCCAATCTGAAACTATCAGCTCCTAAGTCTGCAGCTAGAGCCATCCCGCCTCTGCACGCGATAGACTCCATCACCTCCGGATCAACAATGCCCCGAAGGACCAACACTGAGGCGCCCATAAAACGCCCATCCTCGTCTCTCGCTATTGCTGCTGCCGAAGCCATGGATACATTCTTGGACAAAGCTGCATCAACATTGATTTTAATGACACCTGAGGGGGTGCGATCTGAGCCTGTGGCCGTTGCACATGCGCCTCCTCTCCTAATTCTGACACAAGCTTATCGCCAAAATTATGTGTCGACAGAGGACTTTAATAAATATTCTCATGAATCGTCTTCCGCCGTGCATACCAAATAGCCCGCAATGTGATTGCCACTCTAACGACATTACATATTAATTATTTTCTTTGTTCCAAATTATTTTTTTCTAGATATATTATTTTTACTGTGTATTTAAATACAATATATATTTAAGTGTATAACAAAAGTTATATATCTATATAAACATAAAATGTCTCATAATTTTGACCGAAGGAAGTAGTTTTAGAAGGGAGTGAGTGGTTTTAAGTTGAGTTGATAACATAGAAGTTGAAAGGAAGGGGCGAGGGTTATGTGCTTGTGCAACTTGTGCTAGCGTTTTTTGTGGACCTTTGCTGTCGACGTTGATATTATATAAATCTATACCTAATAATAATAAAGAGACAAAATTTTCGCAAAGATTTTTTTTACCTACATGTAAGATGTAGGACTCTTCCTATACCAAGATTACATATAAGATGTAAGACTCCACCTAAACCTTGATTCAATTTCAAATATATCTATTTTAGGAACATGAGTGAAGTACGTGTTTGAAACGCAAAACAGAAAGCAAAAAGAAAACAGACGAGCACCGAAGAGGAAAAACAAAACAAAAAAAGAAAACCGGTGATAGGTCAAAAAAAAAAGCACGGGCAAAATAAAAAACAAAAAAACAAAATTAAAAAAGCTCTCTGTGGTAAGATATATAATATTAAAAATTAAGATAAGATTCATATTTTCTTTGAACCCATTTTTTATTTCAAAATACTCTGGTGTTCTTTGGCATGGCCGGACTCCGTATACGTGCCGCAGATGTGGAAGTTAGAAATCAACTAAAATAAGAAGACAGAAAATAGTGAAAGCTACTAACAAAATAAAAATGAACTCCAAATCAAAACCATAAGGGCCACCTATGTCAACCTGCCCAGCTCGTTCTTCGTCTGGATTGGCTTATGTTTCTAGAATTGAACTCGCATATGATTACAACCCCATAAATTTATTTGCTACAGCGGTCATTGTCGCATTGCCAAGCACACACCATTGTGTTGTTCAATCGGAGGAAGGGAATCTCGCCGCCGATTCATTCCATGGTCAGGTCTCACCGATTGAGATGCTCCACGGGGTCCGCTGCTGTCGCGAGTGCCGAGTCCAGATACCGTATAGCAACTTCGCCGACACGCGCGAGCTCCGGCTCCACCTCCGCTATTCGCACCACTACTACTGCGCATCGCTCGAACGGCTGGGATCTGAGAAGGAGCGCATGTCGTGCCGACACCCCTGTTCATCAGCGCATGTCGGCCATCACGTTTCTTCACCAGGATAGCCGGTGTTCTCTATCACACCACCACGTTGTCGTCCGAGGTGCCGGAACGTCCGCACGCTAGACACATGCAGCGAGAGTTTGAGGCATTATCGGGCATGGATGTGGCGATGCTAGGGCCATTTGGCCTGAATGGCTGAACTCTTAGGCCCATGTATGTCTTTGCCACTTGCGTTAGAGTTACGGACCATGCCGCCCAATCCCGAGTAACCAGATGTCCCACGGCCATAGCCCCAGCCGTATTGTGCGCTTTCCGATGTCTTGGTAGAGCATAACCAGACTCACCTGGGTTGGAGCAAGATGGGTAGCAACAACTGCAAGAATTGCCGTGGATGTGACATAGTGATGGAAGAAGCCAGTAGAAAAACAAGAAAAGCGTGGTGTCCGAATTCTGATTCACACGATAACATGGAGAAAGAGAAAGATATAAAGACAAGTTTATTAAATTTTATAGAAAGAGAAAAAAAATAATTTCTCTCAATGGTATGGACACTTTTCCTGGGATCCGCCGTGTCAATGCGAAGGGAGCACTTTTTCTAGACGGTATGGTGTCAGTGCAGCTCACTGCGTCTAGAAGAGGCACGACGACGCTGAGTCACGGTGGATGCGCGCGCGCGTAGGCGGTGACGACCGTCCAAGACCAAAGGTGGCAGCTTGAAAGCGAGACGTGTCGGTACGTGATGGCAGCGCACTTAGCCTGGGCCAACTACACCGTAGCCTCACATCACACGCAGTCCCGGTCAGTGGCGGATCCAGAAATCATAGAGAGTTTTAATTATAAAATAATTAAGTGTAGCTTATTTGTTTGGATTTTTACATCGTGAATAGGTTTATCTAAAAATAAAATGTAAATTTGTGTGATTTTATTGTCCAGAAGTCATCAAAAAATTTATGACAAAGCTTTTATTATATCTTTCTAATATAGATTATCAAATTATATATTACATATAAATGGTTTGCTGTGACGTTGGGGGGCCTGGCCCCTGCCAGCCCCCCCTGGCTCCGCCAGTGGTCCCGGCGACGCTCTGCTGTGGGGACGGAGCTAGCCGAATTAGGGACAGGGAGGAGAAGAAGCAACTAGGAAGCAAGCAGCGTGCGGGTTGCCGGCGACGATTCTTGGAATGGAGCTGAGACCACGTGGCGATGGTTGTTGCCCGCGCGTGCTCTCGATTTCGCTGCTGCTCCTTGCTGCGCTGCTGCCGAAGCACGTCGTCTCTTCGGCGGCGGCGATTACCAGGGGTGATTTCCCGGAGGGCTTCGTCTTCGGCGCCGGCACATCGGCTTACCAGGTAGGAGTAGGAGTACTGCTCTTTGTTCCTGGCAATGGCCAGCGAGTGACAGGCACGGTGGTGTTGAAGTCAGTCTTGTTTGTTCAGGTTGAAGGCGCATGGGCAGAGGACGGGAAGAAGCCCAGCATCTGGGACACATACACGCACAGTGGTTAGCTACCATTCTCTTTCTATACAGTTCTACTAGTATATGGTTGTATCAATTCGCTCTCAACTTCCCTTTTTGTGCTTTGCACTGTGTAGGCTATTCGATTGACCATGGGACCGGAGATGTGGCTGCGGATCAGTATCACCATTACAAGGCCTGGCCGGCATTTCCTTTCGTTTTCAATTTCCATTTCCTGGATCAACCCTGACACAACAAACTGAATATGCATGCATATATATGTAATTTCAGGAAGATGTGAAGCTAATGCATGACATGGGGTTGGACGCGTACAGGTTCTCAATTGCCTGGTCAAGGCTGATTCCAGGTACGGTGCTAATGCTACACACAGGGGAGGGGTCGGGATCCTATTTTCTGTTTGTCACTGTACTTGTCTGATATGATGGTTACGTTGTAGCTGGGCGTGGAGCTGTGAACCCAAAGGGGTTGGAGTACTACAACAGCCACATAGACGAACTCCTCACATATGGTCAGTCGTTAGTTGTTACATACGCACTGTACTACAGTTGATAAGTTAGGCTGATAAGTTCGAGCCAACATGGCGTTCTGAACCTCGGTTGGGTTGGGCGTGTAACTCATGTATCGCTATCGCAGGAATACAGCCTCACGTGACCATCTATCACTTCGACCTTCCCCAGGTTCTTCAAGATGAATACAACGGCCTGCTCAGTCCGAGAATCATGCACGTACTCCTAGCTAACTTTTCCAATACTGACGAACCGCTGTTAGTTAGTTGTGTGGTAGTATTTGCAGAGGTATATGTAGCCTGAGACCGACCTGAACCTGACCGTGTGAAGCATGCAATGGCGTGGTGTATATGCAGCGATGATTTCACCGCATACGCAGACGTGTGCTTCAGGAGCTTCGGCGACAGGGTGAAGCACTGGAGCACGGTGAACGAGCCCAACATCGAGCCCCTCGGCGGCTACGACAAAGGCTACCTCCCGCCACACCGCTGCTCCGACCCATTCGGGCTCGGCGTCCCCTGCACCCGTGGCAA
This sequence comes from Saccharum spontaneum, assembly GCA_022457205.1. Lineage (NCBI taxonomy): Eukaryota > Viridiplantae > Streptophyta > Magnoliopsida > Poales > Poaceae > Saccharum > Saccharum spontaneum. Next base: position 41,888,668 of record CM039617.1, on the reverse strand, counting down.
CTCCACGACGGAGCCGTACGTCGTCGCCCACCACCTCCTGCTCGCCCATGCGTCGGCTGTCTCCCTCTACAAACGCAAGTACCAGGGTGAGCAAGGAGGACGGATTGGGCTCACATTGCTGGCCTGGTGGCATGAGCCGGCCACACGGAAACCTGAGGACGTAGAAGCAGCTTCAAGAGCAAATGACTTCACGATTGGATGGTGAATTTTATATACTAGCTACTATGAGTATTTCCGAAACTCATTTTCTATTCTAAACCAGTGATGAATACAGATACACTAGCAGTAGCAGACAACTGAATTTGTTTTGCACTCCAAATAATCACAAAACAACTGATTACCTCTAGGTGCTGTTAGGTTCATGCATCCCTTGGTGTACGGCGACTATCCACCTGTGATGAGGAGGAACGTGGGGTCAAGGTTGCTGGTGCTGACGGCGCAAGAGTCGGCCATGGTGCGCGGGTCATTCGATTTCGTTGGGATCAACCAGTACGGTGCACTCTTGGTTGAAGCAGACCTGGGCCAGCTCAAACGGGAGCTCAGAGACTATTACGGCGACGCCGCTATCAACTTTGTCACACGTAATTTACTAATTAACAACTCTAGCATTTGTTATTAGTTGTGTTCATGCTTTAATCCCCAAAACTTGGCTTCAGTAGTCTCTTTCGTTCTTATTGTATAACAACCACTACAATTTTGCAGTACCGTTTCAGAGCACAATGAGGAACCACCAGGTGAGTTTGCACAGAAACCACTAAAACTCTTGCCAAGACAGACATATCGCTGTCGTTTCTGCGCGCGGGCGGGTGAAAAAGATTTCAATTTCTCGTGGTGTGCGTGCAAACGATGCAAGCAGGAGCGTCAGTTTGGGCTCCGGAACAATGAGGCGCCATGGGCTCTGAGCAAAGTGTTGGAACACCTGCAGATTCAGTACGGGAACCCCCCGGTGATGATCCACGAGAACGGTGAGGCCAGCCAAACTCCCTTCCTAATTTCAGCCGTCGCGCACACGTACAGTTTCTTTCGCCTGACCTGATGATTCTCCCGTGTCGTCGTCATCGTACGTTGGTTTGGCCTGTTGGCCACCACCCACCGCGGCCACCAGAAGCTGGGCACAAGCCAGACCCGTCCGGCGGGTTCCTGTATGACGACGAGTTCAGGGCCGATTTCCTGCAGGTCTACATGTAGGCGGCGCTCGGGTCCGTCAGGAACGGGTCGGACGTGCGCGGCTACTTCGTGTGGTCCTTGATGGACGTGTTCGAGTATCTGTTCGCCTACAGGTTCCGCTTCGGTCTCTATGCTGGCGCAGCCTCTGGGACACGGCTCCACCTATTCGGAGTGAAATTCGCCCGTGTGTCTGCGTGCGTCCACACGGAACATCCAGAATAGTCCTCCGTACATTATATATAGATTCGTCGCGAGAAAAGAAGTACAGAATGGATCTTCTTCACCGTGAATGATCTATGTCGTCCATGTGCGTGCGGCCTTCCCATCAATTTTGTATTTATTTGGATTGGAGGAATAAATTCAGTTTCGTGCCTTTAAAAAAAATCAGTTTTGTTGTACGTAAATAAGCTGGCGGCAGAATTCCTCCTCGGTGATAGATACTAGTGCAAGTTCAAACGAGCCAGCAAGATTTTGCACGTGACAATGCACACATCGTATGGCTCAATTGGAGGAATCAATGTTTTAAGACTGTATGCAACTCAATTGATCGTGTAGAAAGTGTATTGATGTACTAAAAAGAATATCAGTCTACAGATGCCAACAGCTCTAGATCAGTTTAAGGTCTGTTTAGTAGAGCTTTAACAGCTCTAGATCCATGAAAACCAACTCTACTCCTATTTTTTAACAAAACATTTTTAGCTCTACGCAGACTCACCATGGAGCAACTCAGCGAAATTTATGGATCTAGGCCCTAGATCCATGCTGGATTTCGTGGAGCATCTCAAGGAGTGCTTCTCTAAATTAAATTTAGTAGACTTGAGAAAAATTTCCCACCACTGCAACCGGTTAAACAAAATGGCCTGTCTCTTTTCATTTCGTCCTTTTCCCCTTTGGGATGCCACAGAGCGACGCACCCGCCCACGACCGGCTGGTCCTGGAATTGCAAGAAGAGGAGGAAAGAGATGAAGAGCTGACGTGTGGTCCCATGTGACAATGAGACAGAGAAGAGGAAGCTCAGAACTAGAGCTGTACCAAACACTTTACTAGGACACCAGCTCCGCAATGGAGCTGCTCCATGGTGGGTCTAGATATATTTGATGGATTTAGGTGGATCTGAAACTTCTAGAGCTCTCCCAAACAGGCTCTTAATGTACTCATATGTGTCTACTTTGATGTTACATTTATTTTTTATGGCCAGACACCTGTCCCTTTGGATTTCCTCGGTAAATAAGTTTGGCGTGGCTTATTGAAGTACAAACTGAAATACGATGGGTAAGAGATAAAAGATAAGCAAAGATGACACACAAGATATCCAAAGATACAAAAAAGCAACTACCATGGTTGTCCATAAGTTAAGTGCAATTAAAGCTAGTACTAAGAATAAGCACCACTATTGCACCACAAGCACTAGGGGTTCCCTAGAGCCCCTCGTATAGAAACCCCTCTTACATAATTGGTGTGTAAACTCCCAGCTAGGATGAGATGTTATGCCCACAAGCATGAGACTAGAACTACACTATTTCAATCAAGAATTACAGTAATGATAATCTAAAAAAATATATTATGCTTTTAGAATTAATTACAAAGAAGTTGTGTAGGAGGCTTCCTTTGTGGTGAAATAAGCTAGGCAATTAGTGGCTATTAGGTTTGTCTCTTATTGTAGTCAACTTTCCTAGTGTTGTGTCTTCAAAGAATTTTTTTAGGGTGGTATCCTCCTGCTGCCATCTTTATATAGATCCTTTCATAGAGCTCCTTTAGATGTAGTGCTGAGCACAGCCCTAGCATAGTGTGACAACATAGGGGTACTTATCGGAAAGGAAAAAAAGCGGTTGAGCACAAATTAGGGTTGGCCGCCCTAGGTGAGGCTTGCGAGGTCTCTTGGATCCATTGCAGTGTGATCTAGAATGGCCTTGGGTATGTACGTAGGTTGTTAGGGTGTTCCCAACGGTGTTTAAATCGTCAGCTACCGTGAAATACGCTGAGAGAGAGGAACTAGCTAGCGCTTGCATAGTCGCTAGTCTTGCACGGAGTCCAAAAAATTTCCTCTCTCAGTTTTGACGATCTGCATACCTATCCTCTCCACTTCTCTGCTTTTTTATTGTTCCCAGCATCTAAATCGACTGGCGATTTACTTCTCCCATTGGGAACACCCTTGTCCAACTGCCTAAGGTTAGGTAGCAATGTAAACGTACACATGTCCAGGACGATGCCGGGCACGAGGAAATTGCTCCCAATCTTCTGATGCACACTTGGTTGTTGATGTTCAGGATAGATGATCGGCCTCATTTGTTGGTAAGTTTGATCAATTTGTGCATTTTACGCCAAAAAAGATTGTGCATGAGTTGTGGGCTCTTCAACCCTCGGGGAGCTCACTCATATTTTTTAATCAAACCTACGTACGTTAAACACTCCCAGTGCTCTCATTTGTATTTGTTTGCATGCATATCCATTGTCGAATCACATGGTGAGTTTTTTTTCACGAACATGCCCTTGTGGCACGTGTTTTATTAAGTAGAAATAGAGTAGTGCCGGTGGGGAGAAGGAGCAGGTGGCGCGAACGGAGGAGAAGGAGCAGGGGATCTCTGTCGGCAACGGGGGCACGGACGGAGGAGGAGCATGGGGACTCTGGTGGCACCGGGCACGCGGACGGAAGCGGTGGAGAAGTGCCGCCGACAGAGGTGGCCCGTACTTAGGCGGTGAGGAGACTTCGGACCGGTGCCACTGCTGATCTCCGAGCAAGAGCAGCGACAAGAGAGCACGCAGCAACCTTGCAGTGCAGTGCAGGAGGATAGGAGAAGGCGGCATGGCAATGGCAGTGGAGGGCGACGCAAGGAAAGGCGTCCCGTCCCTGCTCTCCTCGCAGCCCGGGGAGGAGTGCATTGCCTCCAAGTCCAACATCACCCAGGTGCGCTGTGCGCATGCAGCTGGAGTTTCTCTCCTTGCTCTGTGCTCTCAAATGGCTCACCTTGGTTGTCTGATTCTTAGCTAGTGGCAGAATCGAGCATGTGTTTTTCCCCTTTGTGTTCAGATGATAGGTTGGACGCCACTGGTAGAGATGAACAACATTGCTAAAAGAGAGGGCATAGGCACGGCTGGTCGGCAAGATGGAAACATACCAGCCCCTTTGCTCGGTTAAGGACAGGAATGCTCTCCGGTATGTTAAACCCACATATACTCCAACCATGTTGCTGTATACAACTAATGAATACGTGGCTTATTTTTCCTGTAAATTTTGTGAGGAGGCATCCTAGTGTTACAAATTTTATAGACAATGACCATGAAAGTCTTGCTAGTATCAGAAATGACCACAACTGTCACATGAGTGGATCCTGTCTGCAGAATGATTGAAGATGCAGAGGAAAGGGGCCTCATCTCACCTGGAGTTACGATCCTGATTGAGCCCACAAGCGGCAACCTTGGTATTGGATTAGTGTTCATTGCTGTCCAGAAAGGCTACCGGATCATTGCTGTTATGCTGGCTAAGTATTCACTTGACAAATAGATGTTGTTAAGATTTTTGGGCGCGGAAGTAGTACTAACAGGTGAGATTGAGAAGTAGGATCTCAGGCTCAGCTACTATAAACAAAAATAACCCAGAAAGAATTGCCTCGTGTAGTATTTTTGTTTCAGCGATATTCTCTGTGGAATTTGCTGATATTTGTTCCTCTCTTTGTGCTTTCCTGATTATATTATAGATTGTTCTTTCTCTTAGAGAATATTTTCAGGTTAAATATAAGTGGTAAGCTTTAAGTAATGCCTATCTTTTATTTTCTGCAGAACCTGCAGTTGGGTATGATGGAATGGTCGACAAGGTGGAAGAGCTGCTTAAGAGCATACCAAATTCATATTTTCTGAATCAAGCTACTAAGACTACCCCCACTCATGTTACTCTATTTTCATCCTCTAAACGAAATATTCCATCCTAATCACCACAAAATAAACAGGTTCTCTGCACTCATCCATCCTCTATATCCCACACTCTATACCGCGGGACCCACTTGTCATCCACTCTCCCCTCTCTCTTCTCTCACCTTATCCTTTCCCCACCGCCCGTTCCTCCTCCCCTGTCGTGTCCGCACGCCTCCCCGCCGTCCGCGCGCCTCCCCGCCGCCGTGGCTTAGCCGGCGGACCGCCGCCATGTCCGCGCGCCTCCCGGCCGTCCGCCGCCGTGGCCCCGTGCCTCCCTCCCTCGGGCGCCCTCATGGCTCGCCGTCCCTGCTCCTCGCCGGCCGCCAGCGTCGCCCGCGCCCCCTGCCCTCTCCTCGCTGGCGGCCTGCCCTGCCCCCGGCCGCTCCCGCTCCTCGCCGGCGAGCAGGGCGCGGGCGAGCAGGGCGCCATGGACGGGCGAGCAGGGACGGGTCACCTCCATCCACGGCGCGCGCCTACATCCACGGCCGCGGGTACGGGTCGCCTCCATGGCCGTGAGCTCGGCGGCTCGGTGCGGCGGGCGGCCATGGCCGCGAGCTCGGCTTCCGGGTCGAGGATTTGGGCGACGGCACCGCTCGTCCCTCTCCAGCGGCCTCCCTCCTCCTCTCCTCCTCCCCTTTTCCCTCTCCAGGTGGCTGGCGACCTTGCGGCGGCACGGCCTCCTCGCGACAGAGCAGCGGCGCGGAGCAGGGGCGGGCGGCCTCGCGAGGTCTGGCAGGAGGCGCGAGGACGCGCGGGCCCCGCGTGCGCGCATGCAGGGCCCCCGCTACCGCGCCAGAAATAGCGTTGCGCGTGCGCGTAGCGTAGCTTTTTGCGTACCCGCTGCAGCATTTTTCGAACGCTATGTGCTGGCGTGGAGGATAGCGCGCGGCGGTGGCGTACCCAGTGCAGCTCGTCTAAGGCTATCCGCACTCTTCGTCCTCTATATTCATCCTCTAAAAGGAATATTCTATCTTGGTCATCGAGATTCTCTCTTCTATATCCAGTTTTCCCACACTCATCATCCTCTATATCTCATACTCTATACCAACTACCCTATATTTTATTTAACCATCCCAACTACCATCAGAACTACCATCCCAACGACAACGACATGATCTGGCCTGGCTCGAGATATATATCATCGTCGAATCATGCTGGCGAGCACGTTATCAACAATTAGTCGTTGGATATATAAGTAATAATAATGTAGTAATAGTATATATCCAATACGAATCGGCCCAGATCATCATATAGACATATATCATGGATGGAAGGGGACAGTCTAACATGGCCCCATCCAACGACAGCTCGAAAGATCTTTAATTTATCTACAAATATACACATTTATACATATCTCCCCTATGTAGGAGCAATATATACCTTAAACTATCGATGCTTTTGTTTTCAGGATCACACGTTGCATTATATAATATGCAATAATATGTTATTGCCAACAGTCGTCGTTTTCTTTGACATTGTATTCATCAACTAAAACAATCTTTAGCTGGTCACATTTTGATCAATAATTCAGTGTGTTATATATTATATATACATATTGACCGTCCTCTCTCTTTAATTCATATCTATCCTGCCATCGTTTTCTCGTAAATTCAAACCTCCCTTTAATTTCTCCCGAAGAGAAAGAGACATGAACAATATATATAAGCTGTCGCGTCGCATCTTAAATTTCTTGAATGAAGTTATTATAATGTAATGAAACTCAAGAAGGCGACCCGGTACGTAGTGTTGGAAATAAAAGCGATTTAGCGATGCATAAATTAATTCCGATAATCAGGAAAAGACCAACAACATGAAACATAGATATGTGATTCAACACTAGCACTATGATCTGAGACAAAATCACGCCATCTAGTGCTAGTAACAGAACGGATGCAAGAACGAAAAACAAAAGGAGAATAAATATCCTTACGGTGGGGTTGTCGACATGAAGAAAGAAGAAGACCGGCGATGGAGATCTGCGAACATCGGGCGTAGAGGGAAGAAGATGTCCAGCGAGCAGCCGCGACGGCGCTTCCCAAAATCCTGATACGCTCCCTACCCCATGCAGGGACGCGAGGAAACGTAGGCTTCGGATCCTGCTCTCCCGGCACCGAAGACACGTCGGCGACGGGATGGGAAAGACGGCGGCAGCGCAGCACTACGGTGAGGAAGAGATGAATCTCTCTCGGGGTACTGAGGATGACGTCTCGCCCTATATTTATACATGCGTCGCAGCTAAGGAAAGTAATTAGCCGCTCAATCACAGCATTATGATAATTGACTACCGTTTGTACACTTACCATAATACGAGAATAATTGCTTACTAAATAGGCAGCGTAATTTTCTCCATACATGCAAAAATAACGAGTGGCAAAAGGAAGCCGCGCACCCGCAAGGGTCGGAGTGGGAAATCGCCGGACCATTCACGCGCATGTCGTGTGTGCGAGCCCATTGGCCCCACCCGGCGAGGCGAGCGCGCGCATGTGGTTTGAAAGGATCAAGATGCCCAAGAGGGGGTGAATTGGGCTTTTCTAAAGATTATTGCAAGAATTAAAACCTACTAAGCCAAAATTCACCCCTAGTGCCTACAAGTGTTCCTAGTGAATCTACCGGTTAAAAGTTTTGCACCCTAAGTTCCAATCCTAGTCTAGCATGGCAATTCTAGGAAAGTAAACCAAGCAACGAGAGTAATACGAGAAAGTAAATTGCTTGAATGTAAAGGGTTAGGAACACGATGATGTTTTCCCGAGGTATTGGAGAGTCGCCACTCCCCACTAGTCCTCGTTGGAGCACCCGCGCAAGGGTGTAGCTCCCCCTTGATCCACGCGAGGATTAAGTGCTCTCTACGGGCTGATTCTTTGACACTCCGTCGCGGTGAATCGCCCACAACCGCTCACAAGATGAGTTGGGTCATCCACAAGCTCCGCCGGATGATCAACAAGTTTCCAATCACCACCAAGCCGTCTAGGTGATGGCGATCACCAAGAGTAACAAGCAAGAACTCTCACTTGACCACAACAAGCCTAATGAGAAGGTGGATACACACTTGCTACTCCCTAGTCACTAATGAGGGACCTTAATCTTGGATTCTCAAATCTCAATCCTCACTAGAGCTCTTGCACTCCCTTGCATATGAAAGGTGTTTCTCAGCTGAACAAATGAGTAAGAGTCCTCAAATATAGGGGTAGGGGATGTGTTTATACTCCCCACAGTCAATCCCATCTGTTATGTGCCAACTCAGCATTTTTCATACTGACCGGACGCGCCCAATCGGTGGCAACGGTCGAATTTGAAAAAACATTACTGAGTGACCGGACGCATAGACGAGTCCGATTGGTGATGACTGGACGCGTCCGGTCAACGAAGTTCCTCTCTGGAAATGGACCGGATGCACTGTAGACGCGACCGATCAATTTCCTAGCCACGTCCGATCACGACACTTTCGCTCTCTGTCTCTGGTCAACATGATCTATGCGTCCGGTCCAGGGGAGGACCGTGTCCGGACGATCGTGTTGAGTCTGCTGTGACTGCCAGTACTGACCGGACGCGTCCGGTCAAGGCAGAGACCGCGTCCGATCAAGAAGAATTGGCTCAAATTACTCCGAATCGTGACGCAACCTGAATCGAGTTTCTTCCAACCGATCTTTGGGCTTCACCTGAGCTACCTAGTGCTAAGTTTAACAAGTGTGCACCACACCTAAACAAATAGACTCACCTAGATCAAGCTACTCGCTCATGCCCCCCCCCTTTATAGTACGGCCAAAGGAGAAAAGCGAAGATCCTAACGACTATTCCGAACATAACTCAACTCCTCGATGTCTGGAACTAACTGTCCTTAATCTTGTCGTTAATCCTTTAAAAACCGAAATGATTTCCATCAAGGGGCATGAAAACCATAGTGCCCAAAACAGTCACCATTCCCATGACCTAACTTACCAAAGTTTCTGCAAAACGCATGTTAGTCAAGGTAATATTGCGTTGTCATCAATTTTTGAAACCAACTCTAGGGGCCTAGATGCTTTCAATCTCCCCCTTTTTGGTGATTGATGACAACACCTTGTGTAAGTAGATTTAAGAGATGATGTTTTCGATCATGCTTGGTTCACATAAGCAAAAGGCAATAAGAACAAAGGGGTTTAGGATTGCTTATGTGCTCCAAGCCAACAGGGTGTACTCATAAGATGAAACAAGAAGAGTTAGTACATAAAAGCATAGCTCATATGAAATCGGAGCAAGCCACGGAAGCAAAACCTTATGAGCTAGAACCAATCATGTGACAGAATATAATAGAGACAAGATAATCAACATATTACTCAAGTATCTCACAAGCACACATGACACACAATGCAAGTGCGGGAATATAAACATGATGCATGAAAGTAGCACACAAAGAGCCAAGAAACCCTCTCTCGCAACTCCCCCTAAATCTACAAACTCTCTCTCTCCTCCTTTGGCATCAAGAGCCAAAAACTAAGGGTCCAAAGGAGGAATGGAAGCAGTCGAGTCAGGTGCAGAGAAACGCGGAGTGATCAAAAACTAAGAAGTCTCCTCCTCTGACTCTGAGCTGTCATGTTGACCCTCTGTAGTTACTCATGGAAGTGAAGCGGTCTGGATCTGCTCAGTATGTGGGTCGGTAAGCTGTAACTCAGGAGCAGGAGCTGATGAAGTAGTAGCTACGAGAGCCGCAGTCTCTGTCACCTGAGCATGAAGAGTACCGATCGTGGGAGGATCAGTCGAAGCAACCGACGAAGGAACTGTCTCTGTAGTCCCGGTCCCCGTCACTAAAGGAGCCACTGTCTCTGAAACTGACATATCTATAGTGGTCAGAACTGTGGTCTGGGAGGGTGTCGGCTGACCAGTCAACTCACTGTAGGACGCACTCAAGTCCGTAGAAAGTGGAGTGCTAGTCAGAAGGTGAGGCCTGAGCTGAACCGGTGGAGTGAATCCCATCTGAATAGGAGTGTAGCCTGGGGACTGAAACGACTGAGGCACCTGCTGCTGAGGTGAGGCAAACTGAAAGCTCGGCTGTGGTCCCTGACTCTGAAGCCCACTGGGCTGTAAAGCTGGAGTAAGGACGGACGGAGGCGGAGGGACCCCAACAGTAACAAGGTATCTCAAGAGCTCAAGGTACTACTGCTGGGTAGCTGCCTGCTGCCTATGTATCTCTAGCTGCTACATCTAAAACTCGTCCTGGCGAGCCTGAATCTGTGCAAATGCAGCTGCGTTGTCCTGAGCCTATCTCTGTAACTGAATCTCCTGCCTCTCCTAAGCCTGAGTCAGCCTCTCAAGTATAGCCACCATGGCTGGGTCTGTGCGGGAGGCTAAACCGGAACCACCGGCCTCATGGTCGTGAGAACGAGGAGAGCGGTACCGAGGAAGTGGCTGATAGTCGTCATCAATGCTTTCGGTGGTGTCGTCCTCGTTTGGATCGGCTGGCTGAGCATCTAAGTCGGCAAGCTCTGCCTCTGCAAGTCCCTCAACAATCTGGTCCTACTCAGCTGCAGTCTCATGTACCTCTGCTCTCTGACGCTGACTCTATCTAGGTGCCTGCTCTCGGGTGATAGTGGCCCATAGCTGTCGTATGTCGTACTCTGAGAAAGCTGTCGTGGTGTCGGAGATCTCCGCTCGGATCTCAGCTGGAAGGTCGCAAGCACACCGAATCAGAAAACAAATCCAATGGGCATAGGGTAGTTGACGGTGACCCTTGAAGCCCTCTGCTAGCGGATCCTCCATCTCACAGAGCATCAAATCCCAAATATCAAATGGAGTCTGAGAGATAAGGTGATGAAATACCCAAAGCTGCAGACGTGTCAAACCCTCTCGGTAGCCCAACCTCGGAAGCAGTGCCCTCACAATAGCATCAAGAACTCTGGCAATAGGACTCATCATAGCTGGTGTACATCTGGACCCCTCACCAAACGGCTCACGAAAGCACGGTCTGACTAAGTCTGTAGGTGGCACAGTGCCGCCATGAGGACGCCTCGGTGGTGGTGTCTGACCAAAACAAAGTTGGTGGATCTTCGTCTCTGATGCTGGGAGCCTCAGAATCTCCCATACCCTGGTGTTGTATAGTATGCGGTCACGACCTCTGAATGCAAAGTGGATAAACTCGTGAGTGAGGTCTATCCAAAGTGAAGAGTAGAACTCCCTGACCCATGTGCCGCAGTATGCTCTTGTCCAACCCAGAAGATCTGACAATCGTAGTAGAAAAGAAATATGGGGACGGAGCTGCTCGCCAATAACTGCAACAAGTGACTCTAGTCGACAAACCCTTTGTGGTCTGAAAGCAATCCCACTATCAACATAAGCTCTGTAAAAGTCCTCGTGTAGAGGTGTGTAGAATCCCTCTGAAGCTCTTGTGTCCCGCTGAGGTGGGAACCACTAAGCAACCTCGATGAAACGGAGAGCCTGGACCTGTCGTGATGTAGCTCCCCTCAGGTCAAAGTGCTCAACTGGGGGCTGACCACGAGCTCTAGGAGGTGGACGACCTCCATGTCTCTGACCCTCTGGCCTAGGAGTCACCTGAGCATGCGTTCGTCCTGAGCGACGACGCGGTGGGGTCTGCAGTGTCTGCTCCTATGTTTCCTCTGTCTGCTCTGCGGGCTGCTCCTGTATTTCCTCAGTGGCCTCTGTACCAAGCTGTCATCCCTCAAGGTGAAAGCGGCGCTCGCCACTCTGAATACCACTGCCTCTGCCTCCTCTCTCAGCTTGATCAGCAGCGTCAGCCACTGCCTGTGCTACCTCTGCCTCTGTGAGCATCCTCTTTCTTTTCTTAGTGGTGATCTTCTTGCGCTTGCCTCAGACAACCTCTGTCAAACGTGGAGGACTTCCGTCCCCATCACTCCGAGCTCCACCAACATTCTTGCAGCGGGCCATGCTGACAAGACTCTGTGACTGAGAACAACTAACACTAAAAAGATGATGAGCTGATTCCCAAGAGGCTTGGCCTCAATCCATATCCGTAGGCTTGGCCCCGGATTCAATACTAACAATGGTGCCAAACAACACAGAGAACCGACTCGCTACACTGGATGAAATAGAGATTGTTACAATAAGCAATATAATTTCTAGGGTTATGAGATCCTATTGGAAGCAAGCAATTTTAGGTACGATCAGAGTGAGGCAAAACAGTTTCTACCTTAAAACGGAGGAAGTCCTATGAAGAGAGAAGAAAAACGACGATGTAGAGCACCACTCCTAATAATTGAGGCCTAAAAACCTACGCGATCAACGGGATGAGCTCAGAGGCATTTCATCGAACACTTGAAGAACACAGGGGTGGCGAGGTCAAGCGGCGGCTAGGGCAGCGAAGACGGGCGATGGCCAGGATAGGTATGGCGGCACAGTGGGCCAGGAGGTCGTGGTCGGCAGAGCGACACGTGTCACGGCGCGGCTGGCCTTCTCTGCTTGGAGCGGTGGCGGCCGGAGCGAGCAGAGGGGCGGCGGCTTTGGGTGGTGCGGTGGGAGAGGAGCGGCGGCGCTCGGTGGTGCGGTGGGAGAGGAGCGGCGGTGCATGGGTTAGGGCAAAGGAGCGGCGCTCGGTGGAGAAGAAGAAAAAGAAACCTCCGAAGATCGGTCAGAAAAAAACAAAAAAAAACTTAGATCCGCTTTTCAAAGAACTGACCGGACGTGCTCCTCGGCTGATCGGACGCGCTGCAGAGGCGTCCGGTCAGAGTCTAGTAAGGTCCAGGAGCCGACCGGACGCGTCCGTTGAGAGGTGACCGGACACGGATAGAGTCCGGTCCAAGACCCGATGCACAGCAGAGAACCCCCTGGACGACCGGACACGTCCATAACCATTTGATCGGACGCTGACAGAGTCCGGTCAGAGATCCACCCGAGAACCACCTTCATGCGACCGGACGCGCAGGTGATGTCCAGAACCAGACGCAGTGGTCGAGCAGCGTCGCGTCCGATCCAGCGTCCAGTCAGTGATTTTCATCTTTTCCCTTTTCGATCTTCGACGCGACTTCTCCCAATCTAGTTCCAATACAAAAAGACAAAAATAAACACCAATTGGAACCTGATATGAGTGAGTTCTCTCAAACCCTCAAGTTTTCAAAATAAATTCACCTTAGGCTAGTATTATTTTTAAAAAATATGCGATAAACACCCGAGGAGCAACGTATGGCCATGCAATAGAGTTTATAAACCCTTGGGAGCGTCAAATGCTCTCTCTATTCATGGACAAACACAGAGGTTGCTCAAAGCAAAACCGAAAAGAAACGACAAAGCAACAAACATGCATATGCAATGCAAAGCAAGAAGGTAAAACTAGGTTGCTTGTCAAGTTTGATCCATGATTAGGCTTCTGTACTCCTCAAAAAGAGGGTTATCGTAACTATAGTTGGCCATCGGGCCGTGCCGGCCCGACAAGGTATCGTTCCGCACCGGGCCGCCGTGCCTCACGGGCCGTGCCGGTGGCGTGCTCGTGCCTGGCCTCCGGCCCAAGGCACGGCCCGTGGGCTGTTTGGCCGTGCCGTGCCACCCGTTGGCACGGGCCTTTTTCACCGGGCCGTGCTGGCCCATAGCCCGGTAGCATGAATCACACTTCATAGTTTTTCATTTTCATAACAGTATCACACATCACTGTTTCATTGTCATCAGATTTTCATACTTCACAGTTTCATTTCCAAACATCACATGAATCACACTTCACAGTTTCATTTTCATAACAGTATCACACATCACAGTTCACATATATCATATATGAAAATGGATCACAAAAGGCAGAACACAAGACACAGATAAGAGAGCTCACCAGAGGCGCTTGTTGCCTGAGCATGTGGAGATGCTCACCTCCAAAGATCCTTCCCCATGCCTGCTTTCTCTTACCAGAACCAGATGAAGGCATTGAAACTCTTGGACCCCTACCTGCACCCCCAAATTTTTCCTCATACTTGCTAAACATTCTGCTCATTTTAGCTTTAACATCATTATAGTATAAACTATAAGAGCATCCAGTTTGTTCAGCAAGTAAGTCAAGATAGCTCAAGAACCCTTTCAGCTTACCTCTAGGATCAAGAATGAAAGCATATGAATAAAGGAGAGGAATGTTCTCCCAATACTTAAGGAATTTAAGCTTCATAGGAACTGCAATATTTCTGAAATTCACATCAGATTCAGCATTTTTCAAATGCTCAGCAAAGTAAAGAACATGATGCAACACAAGTGGAGCTGTGGGATAATAAACACCAGACAGAACAATAGTAGCATTGTCTAGAGTGATAGCAAAGATCTTATCAATCAAACCAAACTCCTCCACCACACCAGCAATCTTTTCAGCTATGTTTTCACCAGAATGTGAAACCTCAATAAGCCTAAAACCAATTACCTTTTTCTGCAACTCCCAATCAGCACTAACATAATGAGCAACAACAGAAATGTAATCTTCCTTAGCATTACCAGACCAGATGTCAGAAGTCAAAGAAATAGATGAACATGCAGGAAACAAAGAATTCAGAAGCAAAGCACGCTGCTCATCAAACAATTTACCCAAGTCTCTAGTGGTGGTTTGCCTAGAGACCTTCACAAAAGCAGGGTTATGAGCACGCTTAATGTAATCTTCCCAGGCCTGTGTCTCACCAATGCCTAAGGGAAGGTCAAGCCTAGCAATCAACCAGCATAACTCAGTACGAGCAAGAGCAGGGTCATACTGCCAATTTTTGAAACCATCAGGATTAAGAGAAAGCCTAGACTGGACCATACTAGCATGATTTTGTTTTTTCATATAGGATTTCATGTGGTGTTTCAAATGGCCATTACGATCAGAAGATCTAGCAGTGTACCTTGAATGGCAATGATTACAGGTAGCAGCAATTCGAATATCGTTCTCCTTAATCTCAGTGAAGTACGTCCAGACAATAGACTTTTTCTTACCAGAGGTGGAGGTGGTTGAGGTACAATGAGTGTCAGTGGATGGTTCCACTCCATCGTCGTCGCCATCGAGATCGATGGGCTGGGGCTGGTTGTCGTCACCGAGGTCGATGCCGAACAACCCGGCGACGTCATCACGCACGTCGTCGTCGTCCTCGATCTCCAGCTCCTCGTCTGGGTGCGGCGCTAGGTCCTCACCGTCGTCGAGGGGGATGCTCATCTGCCCCCCGCGTTGAGGTCCTAGCACCAGCATAGGACGGGGACGGCCGGCCCCGGCCACGACCTCCAGCTACAGCTGCAGCTGCAGCTCCAGCACCGCCCCTCAATGGATGCTTTGGCGGCTTGGCCATGTCTACTCTAGAGGAGCAAGACTCGGCGTCAGGCACCAACCTACAACGCAAAGAGAGAGGCAGAGCAGAGAGTGAGGTGAGACAGTGAGTGAAAAACAGAGCATAGAGCAGAGCACACCAACAGATCTAGGGTTAGGGTTAGGGTTAGGGACAACGAACACGAACCTACGCTCCGGAGCCCGGTACCGGAGATGAAGAGGCCAGCCAGAGGAGGAGACGGACAATGATTAGAATCAACGGCGAGGTGGGGGTGTGGGAGGAAAGACTAACATGAACAAGAACTCACATGCTTCACCGAGAACGAGAGGAGAACAGAGGAGTGGAAAGGAGGGAGGAGACAGGGACGGGGTTAGCGAGGTGGAGTGGAGAAGCACCGGTGAGGTCACCGGATCCGAGGACGATGGTCGATGGCGGCGGTGGATCGAGATCGAGAGTGAGAGCAGGGGAGCTGCAGCCGTGTCGTCGCGGCAGATCGGATCGGGATCGGGGGGAATGGGATTAGGGTTAGGGCAGGGGAGCACCGGCGAGGTCACTGGATCCGAGGACGATGGTCGATGGCGGCGGTGGATCGAGAGCGAGAGCGAGAGCAGGGGAGCCGCAGCCGCGTCGCCATGGCGGATCAGATCAGGATCGGATGGAATGGGATTTGGGTTAGGGCAGGGGAGCACTGGCGGCTCGACGCTTATATGGGGGGCGGGGACGCGGGGTCACCGGGTGGCCGGGTGGGCCGTGGGCCGGCCGACCAGCTGAATGGGGCATCGGGCCACCACCAGGCCGGCCTACTTCACCGTGCCGTGCCCGGGCCGTGCCACGGGCCAAGGTGGCGGCCCAAGCACGGCCTGGTGGATCGGGTCGGGCCGGGGGGCATGGTGCCACCGAGCCGGGCCGTGCCTCGGGCCGGGCCAAAACGTCGGGCCACGGGCCGGGCCGGCGGGCCGCGGGCTGCATGGCCAACTATAATCGTAACCATGTTAGACAAGTCCTAGATGCATTACAGAAGTTTAAGCTTGACATATATTACAATGCAATGCAAGGGACAACACAAGCTCATTTTTTAAAATTACTAGAATCAAGCACATTTAGCTCACTTCTCAACCTACAAAAGGTAGCCTCATCCAAAGGTTTAGTGAAGATATTCGCTAACTGATTTTCACTTCTTACACCTTCTAGTGATATATCATTTTTAGCAACATGATCCCTTAGAAAGAGATGACGGATATCAATGTGCTTGGTGTGTGAGTGTGGTACCGGATTATTGGCAATTTTAACGGCACTTTCATTATCACATAAAAGTGGCACCTTATCAAGAACAACACCATAGTCTAGAAGAGTTTGCTTCATATATAAGATTTGTGCACAACAAGCCCCCGTGGCAATGTATTCCTCCTCGGCGGTGGACAAAGCCACACTATTTTGCTTTTTAGATGACCAAGATACAAGTGACCTCCCAAGCAAATGGCACCCTCTGGATGTGCTTTTTCTATCAATTTTGCAACCAGCATAATCTGAGTCAGAATAGCCAACTAGTTGGAATCTAGCTCCTTTGGGATACCAAAGGCCAATGCTTGGGGTGTGCTTAAGATATCTTAGGATTCTTTTCATGGCACTTAGGTGAGGTTCTTTAGGACAAGTTTTAAAGCGAGCACACATGCACACACTAAACATGATATCGGGCTTAGATGCGGTAAGGTACAACAAGCTACCTATCATAGAACGGTAGAGAGTTTGATCAACCGGTTTTCCTCCCTCATCTAGGTCGAAATGTCCATTTGATGGCATTGGGGTCTTGATTGGCTTACAATCATCCACCTTGAACCCCTTGAGAAGATCCTTGGTATACTTTTCTTGAGAGATAAAAATCCCTTCTTTCATTTGCTTGACTTGAAAACCAAGGAAGAATGTAAGTTCACCAATCATGGACATCTCGAACTCCTTCGACATCAATTCACCAAATTCCTTGCAATAATGTTTATTTGTTGAGCCAAAGATGATATCATCAACATAGACTTGACAAATAAAGATCTCCCCATTAAGCTTCTTAGTGAATAGTGTGGTGACGACCTTCCCAATAGTGAAGCCCTTCTCAATGAGGAAGTCCCGGAGGCGCTCATACCACGCTCTAGGGGCTTGCTTGAGCCCATATAGCGCCTTGGACAACCTATAAACATGATTAGGATATCTAGGGTCTTCAAACCCGGGAGATTGATCAACATAGACTAGTTCATTTATGAAGCCATTTAAGAATGCACTTTTCACATCCATTTGATATAGTTTCATATCATGATGTGATGCATATGCAAGAAGGATACGGATGGCTTCAAGTCTTGCAACGGGTGCAAAGGTCTCTCCAAAGTCAAGACCTTCAACTTGAGAGAACCCCTTTGCAACTAGTCTTGCCTTGTTCCTCACAACTATGCCTTGGTCATCTTGCTTGTTGCGGAACACCCACTTGGTTCCAATGACTCTTGCACCTTTTGGATGCTCTTCAAGTGTCCAAACTTGATTGCGGGTGAAGTTGTTCAATTCTTCATGCATTGCATTCACCCAATCCGGATCTTAAAGAGCTTCTTCTACAATCTTAGTCTCAAGAAAAGAGACAAAGAGTGATGTTCAACAAAAGAAGCAAGCTTTTGAGATCGAGTCATTACATCCTTTGTAGGACTCCCTATGATGAGATATTGTGGATGTGCTTGAAGTAGAGGTGAGTGTCTTCTATCAACCACTTGAGGAGGAGGTTGGGGAGCATCAACATCTCGAGCTTGTGCCTCGGCTTGTTCATGAGATACATGAGTGTCTTCATTTTCAACTCTCTCATTCTTGTCATCATCTTGAGGCACATGTGATGAAGATGGTGGATCGACAATTTGTACATCGTCTTCATCATCTTTTGGCTTGATGTCTCCCACCGGCATGTTCTTCATTGCCTCCCTCAATGGTTCATCACCTACATCATCACAATTCTCAATTACTCCTTGGGAGCCGTTAGATTCATCAAATTCCACATCATATGTTTCTTCAACCAAACCGGTGGCATGGTTAAATACTCTATATGCTTTGAACTTTGATGAGTAGCCAACAAGAAAACCAATATCACAACATCTTTGGAACTTCCCTAGGTGTTGCCGCTTCTTGTAGATGTAGCATTTGCAACCAAACACCCGAAAGAATGAGACGTCCGACTTCTTCCCATTTAGCAATTCATAGGGGGTCTTGCCAAGAAACTTTTGTAGGAAGAGGTGATTTGATGCATAGCATGCGGTGTTAATTGCCTCGGCCCACAATTTTTTTGGTGTGTTGTACTCATCTAGCATTGTTCTTGCAAGGGTAATCAATGTCCGGTTCTTTCTCTCAACTACAACATTTTGTTGAGGAGTGTAGGTTGATAAAACCTCATGCTTGATCCCAATCTCATCACAATAAGCTTCAATGTTTGTGTTGTCAAATTCTTTGTCATTTTCACTTCTTATCTTCTTTATCTTGACTTCAAATTCATTTTGAGCTCTCTTTGCAAACTTCTTGAAACAAGTGGCCACTTCGGATTTGTCATGAAGAAAGAATGTCCAAGTGTATCTTGAGTAGTCATCCACAATCACAAGATAATAAAGGTTTCTGCCCAAGCTCTTGTAAGTTGTAGGACCAAACAAATCCATGTGTAGAAGCTCTAACACTCTTGATGTTGAAATATAAGCTTTTGTTGGATGAGTATTTGCAACTTGTTTACCAGCTTGACATGCACTACAAGGTTTGTCCTTCTCAAACTTGACATCTTTCAAGCCTCTCACTAACTCTTTCTTCGATCATTTGTTGAGATATTCATTCCAACATGAGCAAGCCTCCTATGCCAAAGCCACCCAAGTGAAGTTTTGGTGAACAAGCATGTCATTAAATTTGTATCTTCGGAGGTAAAATCAACAAGATAGAGATTGTTGTATCTAAAGCCTTTGAAAATCACTTGCTTGTCTTCTATCTTTGATACTGCCACTTCATTTGGAGTGAATGAACATTGATAGCCAAGATCACAAAGTTGCCCAATGGATAGCAGATTGAAACTCAAAGAAGCAACATAGAGCACATTTGAAAGAGAGTGATCATTTGATATTGCAATCTTGCCTATACCCTTGACTTTGCTCTTTGAATTGTCCCCAAATGTGATCTTCTCTTGACATTCCCCATTATCTTCAAGTGAGGTGAATTCAAAGGCTTTGGAGATAATTCAAAGAGCAAAGTCAAGGGTATAGGCAAGATTGCAATATCAAATGATCACTCTCTCTCAAATGTGCTCTATGTTGCTTCATTGAGTTTCAACTTGCTATCCGTTGGGCAACTTTGTGACCTTGGCTACCAATGCTTGTTCACACCAAATGAAGTGGTAGTTTCAAAGATAGATTACAAGCAAATGATATTCAAAGGCTTTAGATACAACAATCTTTATCTTGTTGACTTCACCTTCGAAGATGCAAACTTAATGACATGCTTGTTCACCAAGACCTCACTTGGGTGGCTTTGGCATAGGAGGCTTGCTCATGTTGGAATGAACACTCTCAACAAGCTATTGAAGAAAGACTTAGTGAGAGGCTTGAAGGATGTAAAGTTTGAAAAGGACAAACCTTGTAGTGCATGTCAAGTCGGCAAACAAGTAGCAAACACTCATCCAACCAAAGCTTACATGTCAACTTCAAGAGTGCTAGAACTTCTATACATGGATTTGTTTGGTCCTACAACTTACAAGAGCTTGGGTGGAAATCTCTATTGTCTTGTGATAGTGGATGACTACTCAAGATACACTTGGACTTTCTTCCTTCATGACAAATCTGAAGTGGCAAATTGCTTCAAGAAGTTTGCAAAGAGAGCTCAAAATAAATTTGAAGTCAAGATAAAGAAGATTAGAAGTGACAATGGGAAAGAGTTTGACAACACAAACATTGAAGCTTATTGTGATGAGATTGGAATCAAGCATGAAGTTTCATCAACCTACACCCCTCAATAAAATGGTGTAGTTGAGAGAAAGAACCGGACTTTGATCACCCTTGCAAGAACAATGTTAGATGAGTACAACACATCGGAGAAATTGTGGGCCGGGGCAATCAACACTGCATGCTATGCATCAAATCGCCTCTTCATACAAAAATTTCTTGGCAAGACCCCCTATGAGTTGCTAAATGGGAAGAAGCCGGACGTCTCATTCTTCCGGGTGTTTGGTTGCAAATGCGACATCTACAAGAAGCGTCAACA
Organism: Saccharum spontaneum; assembly: GCA_022457205.1. NCBI lineage: Eukaryota > Viridiplantae > Streptophyta > Magnoliopsida > Poales > Poaceae > Saccharum > Saccharum spontaneum. Next base: position 41,868,134 of record CM039617.1, on the reverse strand, counting down.
CCTAGGGCAGTTTCAAAGACGTTGTGATATTAGTTTTCTTGTTGGTTACTCATCAAAGTCCAAAGCATATAGAGTATTTAACATGCCACCGGTTTGGTTGAAGAAACATATGATGTGGAATTTGATGAATCTAACGGCTCCAAACGAGCAATTGAGAATTGTGATGATGTAGGTGATGAACCATTGTTGATATTTGGTAACGCAATTAGGAAATAGGATCCGCAAGTGCACGGATATCGGTGAGCACTTCACCCGAGATGTTATCCTGGGTATCGTATTTATATTTTTACCTTTAGGAGAAAGAGTGCATCTGACTAACCAAATCTATTACTACTAACCTTTAGGCTACAACCACTATGATTCGATGTGAGTGATGTATAGAGAAGACTACAACCGCACTCTTCTTCTAACCTTGGTAAGGATGATCTACTGTTCTATTGGGGAGGTTTACGGAATCTAGACACCACAAAGGATGTTCAACCCGCACCTATAAACCCTATCGATCTTGCTAACGGGATATGGAATACAAAGGTAACTCGGAATTGTCACGTTCCTCGCTACTACCACGGTCCGGCTAGACGAGGGGATATCTATGAGTATCCTAGCTTAAACACCACGTTTACGCTAGAGATGATTACTCTAAACTCTACGCGAAGAGATCAAAGTAAACTCATAAACCAAAGAACAATAAAACAAAGAACTTACTAGAATTTAGAAGTCGAAATACTGAAGAATCCTGAGAACAAGCCTCGGGTTAGAAGAACTTGCTCCCGCAGGTACAACCTCGGAGTAGACACCGACAGGCCGGCTTCCTCCGATCTACACCTCCACTCTATCTCTCTCAATCTAGTAGAACTAATTCTACTTTCACATTGGATGCTAAGCCCTAAGAGGTGGGAACCCTAGAGGGAACCTCTCTCTCTAAACCCTAACTAGAGATATGCAACTGAATAATGAATTGGGGTCTTCTCCACCAGGGGTCAGGGGCCTTGCTTATATAGCCCTTTTGGATGAATCTGGATCGTCGGATCAAACCGACCTTCATCCTACGGTTTTCCTTGATCCTCAAAGGCGGTGGAGCATAATCCGCGAGACTCGACCTGATTGGTCCCGGGGGCAGGGCGGGCGCCCTAGGGCACAGGGCGGGCGCCCTGTGTCCTGGCCCGTTACGGCTCCCGTTCGTTCCCGTGGCTTCTGGAATCTTCTAGATGTAAGATAATTACGTGTTCGGTTAATATCCCGTCATTAATCCGACATGTGGGCCTTTCTTCCGTATTTCCTGATAACCCCCTGCAGAAATAGATAAACAGCAAAACTCATGGAATTCTGTTAGATCAAACCCTAATTCTAGGTGTTGCTTGCATATAGGTCCTTTTCTTTATTTATTTGATGGTTATAATTGATACTTAAGAACCGTCAACAAACACCCCCATACTTAGGCTTTTACTCGTCCTCGAGAAAAGGTTGGTTAATAAAACATCTAGGGTTGAAACATTCTTTCATACCTGCAGGGTGTTGTAAAAATCCACTGTGCACTTATAGTCAGGGAAATATATGGTCAGAGTAAAGAGTCTTTCTTCTTCTTAATCCCTATCACTTGGAGTTTTTACATATTTTTGAAAAGAAAAACTTAGCATACCTTTATCCTCATAGGTGCTCTCAGAGTCACTCATTATCTTTTATATTTCTCTCTGAGGCTGTTTTGATTTTGCAAAAATAATTCTTTAAGCATACATACCTTGCATTTATTGTATGGTCAAAACCGGATCCGAGGAGAAGAATGCCATACTCTTTAGATCAAAGACTTTGAAAATTAAAAACTTGTCACTCTTACTGGCATATTGCTTATTAGAGGGACCATGGGCTATCATTTTCTTTCCATCATATTTTTATCATATCTCATTTTTTTCATTTTGGGTGGATACCGAGGTACCCCTAATTCTACTGCCGGACACTTGTCCATTTTTTTCCACGAGGTTATCGAGCACTCGCTCCTTTTTATTTCCTCGATATATTCATAATTTTGCATAGCCCATGCCTCTAACGCAATAATACTTCGGAAGAGTGAATCTTTCTGAATAAAAATGTCTTGATCTTAGGAGTATGATAAATCTCTCAACAAGGGTCTAACTTGTTTTGAACAAACTCAATACAAAGCAGATAGCTTTAATTAATATTTTCATGTTTAGCAGGCATATAAAACTTGAGGATGGTAGCTATAATTTTGAGATTTTTAAAACAAATTCTCCAAGCAATAAAGATACTAAGAATAAGGTACTCATACCCTTACCATCTCTTATTCCACAATGACTTTTAGCAACACAGGGTTTTGAAATAATTTTAATAATTGCAGGTTTCCAGGAAATATCACAGAGTGAGATTGATCATGATTATAAGCATTTTTATCCTTTTAATTTATCATGTTTAGAGAGATAAAATTCTACACAAACTAAGGTGAGTGTGTAAGTGTGTAATAAAAGTGTGCAGAGTGTGTACCTGGTTCATGGAGTGGTGCGATCGAAGTGTGTGTGACATGTCAGGGAATCTCCCCCATACTTGTTTTCTGCTTTCTTGCACAAAAGTAAAGTAGAGACACACAAGACATACTAATAATAATCTTTATTAATCTTGAGGCATTTATTACAACCGAATAATAATAATAACCGAATATAATAGATCTAAACTGATTATAAGCGAACCTAATCGAATCTAATAATAACTAAGACATATATAGCCCCAAGATCTAATCTAGATAGCTCAGCGACGCTCACGCCTCCTAAGACTATGCTCTAACTCATCGATCCTCTTGTTGGCGTCGGGCTTTAATTTTTAATTGGAAGGTAAAAATTGATCACGTCTATTTCTTCTAATTCTTTATTGGGCTCTAAAAATAATTTAAGACGTTGACCATTTACCTTGAATAACGTACCTTCGTCATTTTGAAGTGTGATAGCTCCGTGGGATGATGAATGAATTACCTTGAATGGTCCTTCCCATTTGCTCCGGAGCTTTCCATGCCCGAAAAGCTTTACCCTGGAATTAAAAAGTAATACCTTATCTCCGGGTGAGAACTCCTTCTTGATCCTCTTGTCATGCCATCTCTTGACTCTTTCTTTGTAGATCTTTGAATTGTGATATGCTTTCTCCCGCCATTCTTCTAACTCCGATAATTGCATTCTTCTATGTTTTCCGGCGATATCTAGGTCCATATTCCATCTTTTTATGGCCCAGTGTGCCTTGAACTCAAGTTCAACAGGTAGGTGACAGGTCTTTCCGTATACCAATTGGTATGGAGACATTCCAATTGGGGTCTTGTATGCTGTCCGGTAAGCCCAGAGTGCATCGGGTAACTTGTCCTTCCATGCCGTTCCCATCTCGTTCACCGTCTTCTGAAGAATGTTCTTGATTTGCTTGTTAGAAGTCTCTGCTTGGCCACTTGTCTGAGGATGATAGGGAGTAGCGACGTTGTGACGGATTCCATGTCTTGATAGATAGTGCTCGAAGCGCTTGTCAATGAAGTGTGATCCTCCATCACTTATCACTATCCTGGGGACTCCAAATCTTGGAAATATGATTTCCTCAAACATCCTCTTCGAACTGATATTGTCGGCATGTTTGCAAGGTAGTGCCTCTACCCACTTGGAGACGTAATCAACCGCCACCAAGATGAACTCACACTTCTTAGATGGGGGAAATGGACCCATGTAGTCTATTCCCCAGACATCAAAGAGTTCAATCTGAAGGTTGTTGGTGAGTGGCATGGCATCCCTTGTATTTATGTTTCCGTGCCTTTGACATGGCCCACATCTTCTGATATATTGCTTCGTGTCATCGTACATCGTAGGCCAGTAGAATCCACATTGCCAGATCTTTGAATGTGTACGGAATGCTCCATAGTGACCTCCGTATGGTGATGAGTGACATCTGTCGATGATCTTCAATCCTTCCTCAGTGGTCACACATCTTCTAAGTAGGCCATCAGCGCATACTCGGAAGAGATATGGCTCATCCCATATATGTGAACGACTTTCCTGAATAAGCTTCTTCTTGTTTGCTCCAGGTGGTACATAACCTGAAACCATAAAATTAACAATATCTGCATACCAGGGGTCAGATCTGTTAATCCCGTAAAGCATGTCGTCCCGGAGTGAGTCATTAATGGGGGGTTCCTGTGAATTCTTAAAGTACATTCTAGACAAGTGATCAGCAATAGAATTTTCTACTCCCTTTTTATCTTTTATTTCTAAGTCAAATTCTTGGAGTAATAAAATCCATCTGATTAAGCGAGGTTTAGCATCTTTCTTAGTGAGCAAATATTTTAGTGCAGCATGATCAGTGTAAACAATTATCTTAGCTCCAACTAAATAAGATCTAAATTTATCAATGGCAAAAACAACAGCCAGAAGCTCTTTTTCAGTGGTTGCATAATTAAGTTGAGCTCCTGTCAAAGTTTTACTTGCATAAGCAATTGCATGATGCTTTTTATCTTTAGTTTGTCCCAAAACTGCCCCCACAGCATAATCACTAGCATCACACATAATTTCAAAAGGCAACGACCAATCAGGGGGTTGAATGATTGGTGCAGAGATGAGTGCTTGCTTTAATAAATTGAAAGAATTTAGACATGCATCATCAAATTCGAAAGGAGCATCCTTGGCTAGCAAAAGAGTAAGTGGTCTCGCAATAAATGAAAAGTCTTTTATAAATCTGCGATAAAAACCAGCATGGCCAAGAAAACTTCGAATTCCTTTTATATTCACAGGTGGAGGTAGTTGTTCAATTACTTCAATTTTAGCTCTATCTACCTCAATACCTCTTTCAGACACTAGGTGTCCTAGCACTATTCCTTCTCTAACCATAAAATGACATTTTTCCCAATTAAGGATTAAGTGCTTTTCTTCACATCTTTGCAAAACCTTATCTAAGTTCTCAAGACAACTATCAAAAGTTTTTCCATAAACTGAGAAATCATCCATGAAAACTTCCATAATCTCTTCAATCATATCAGAAAATATAGACATCATACATCTTTGAAAAGAAGCTGGTGCATTACATAACCCAAAAGACATTCTACGATAAGCATACGTTCCATATGGGCATGTAAAAGTGGTTTTGCTTTGATCATCAGGATGGATAGGGATCTGGTGATACCCTGAATATCCATCTAGAAAACAGAAAAACGAGTGTTTTGCTAACCGCTCAAGCATCTCATCTATAAAAGGCAAAGGAAAATGATCCTTTTTCGTGGCTTTATTAAGTTTTCTATAGTCTATGCACATCCGCCACCCAGTGACGGTGCGTTGCGGAATTAGCTCATTCTTATCATTAGTAACAACAGTCATGCCTCCCTTTTTAGGCACAACTTGAACAGGGCTCACCCACTCACTATGCGGCACAGGATATATAATCCCTGCATGCAGCAACTTTATAACTTCTTTTTTAACTACCTCTCTCATCGCGTTGTTAAGTCTACGTTGAGGCTCTCGAGAGGGTGTAACAGAAGGATCTGTCGGAATACGATGGGTACAAATCATATGACTGATTCCTGTGAGATCTTGAAGTGAGTAGCCGAAAACAGAGTGGTGTTTTTCAAGAATGGTCATTAATCGCAGAATTTGTTCCTGAGTGAGTTTATTACTAACGATCACAGGAAACTCTGGATTATTGTTTAGAAAAGCATAGGTAAGACCGGGTGGTAAAGTTTTGAGTTCTATAGGGGGTCTAGGTGTTTCTGCAAACTCATCTAAGGGTTCAGGTTCAGAAGGTTCGGCCTCTTCTTCAGTGAAGAAGGGGGCTTCCTCTTCTAAGTCTGGATCATCTAAAAGTTCTACAGATGCAGCCTTTACCTCCTCCATAGGATCAGGCAAAAGATATGGCTCGGTCTTATTATTCAAGGAGTGAGTTATTGTAATTGGAAGTTTAAAATCCTTTCCCAAGGAAATGTGGAGCTTTCCAGTTTGACCTTCATAAAGGAGTCTTCTAAAAGGTTGTCCAATCAGTAGGTCGAAACCCCATATATCAAAGATATAAAAGTTCAAATGAACCATGGAGCCTTCTACCATAAAGGGTAGGACATTAATAATTCCAAGACTGGGGACTAATCGTCCTGAAGATTCCTTTATGACCTTTGTTGTGGGGGTTAAAACAAGTTTCCCAAATAAATTAAGTGCAAAAGCTTCGGACATAATATTGATCCCCACAACAGGATTATAGAGAGCGTTAAATTGATCAGAATTATAAGCACAACGTATAGTTATAGAGGGTGTGTCCACTCGGATTACTTCAGAGGAAAGCTCTGACTCCTCTAACCATTCGCTACTCATAACCGAGATAAGCTCTCTCAATTGACGTTCACTTGGTAAACAAATGCTAAATTGGCCGTTTTGGGGTCGGTCTATAGAATGGTAGTTTGAAATGTTTCCAAAATCGGCAAAGAGATCGGATTCTATGTCTAGCATGAAATCAGATGGTAGAATTTCTTCCTTTTGTGGCTCAGAACCTGGGATAGCTAAAGTAGATGAAAAATTTGGCAGAGTGTCTACTTCGGCTTCGTAGGTTTTATCATGGAGGGCATTATCCATCTCAGCTTCTAGGATTCTATTCAAGATCCCCTTAGCTTCATCAGTAGGGATACGAAAGAAAGAACCTCTAGCCATAGTATGCAGCATTTGTTTATTATCTTTCTGAAGACCTCGAAAAAAGTGAAATAAAAGAACAGTGTCTTCAAGCAAAAGTTTTGGACCAGATTCTAAAAGATCAGAAAAACGTTTCCAGGATTTCCCCAAAGTTTCATTATCTTTTTGTTTAAAAGATAGGACTTCGAGTCTAAGGTCACCAGTACGGTCAAGGGAATAAAAATCTAGACAAAAGTTGGCTCTTAAAACTCCCCATTCACCTTGCTGTTGACTTACCTTCTGACTATACCATCGTCTAGCTTCTCCTCTTAAAGAAAAAGGAAAAAGCTTCCAACGTAAAGTCTTATCAGAGATGCCATCAATGCGAAGACAATCGCATGTCTGCTCAAAATCTCTAATATGAAGGTAAGGGTTTTCGTCTTCCTTTCCCGAAAAAGATAAATTTTGAATCATCGCAATCAACCTTGAACTTAACTTATACTGGGGTGTTTGGATAGGCTGTGATGACTCCCATGGTAAAAGATTAGTTGCTGAAGGTGTTGCGGCATCAAAGATAGATATAGAACCTTGGTTTTCCATTTTTGGTAAAAAGAAAAAGATAAGGAATAAAAAGATAAAGAAAGATAAAAGTATAGGTACAAGCTAGTAGTAAGACTCAAGGTTATCTCAGCAAACCGTCTTTCTCCCCGGCAGCGGCGCCAGAAATGCTTGTTGATATTTGGTAACGCAATTAGGAAATAGGATCCGCAAGCGCATGGATATCGGTGAGCACTTCACCCGAGATGTTATCCTGGGTATCGTATTTATATTTTTACCTTTAGGAGAAAGAGTGCATCTGACTAACCAAATCTATTACTACTAACCATTAGGCTACAACCACTATGATTCGATGTGAGTGATGTATAGAGAAGACTACAACCGCACTCTTCTTCTAACCTTGGTAAGGATGATCTACTGTTCTATTGGAGAGGTTTACAGAATCTAGACACCACAAAGGATGTTCAACCCGCACCTATAAACCCTATCGATCCTGCTAACGGGATATGGAATACAAAGGTAACTCGGAATTGTCACGTTCCTCGCTACTACCACGGTCCGGCTAGACGAGGGGATATCTATGAGTATCCTAGCTTAAACACCACGTTTACGCTAGAGATGATTACTCTAAACTCTACGCGAAGAGATCAAAGTAAACTCATAAACCAAAGAACAATAAAACAAAGAACTTACTAGAATTTAGAAGTCGAAATACTGAAGAATCCTGAGAACAAGCCTCGGGTTAGAAGAACTTGCTCCCGCAGGTACAACCTCGGAGTAGACACCGACAGGCCGGCTTCCTCCGATCTACACCTCCACTCTATCTCTCTCAATCTAGTAGAACTAATTCTACTTTCACATTGGATGCTAAGCCCTAAGTGGTGGGAACCCTAGAGGGAACCTCTCTCTCTAAACCCTAACTAGAGATATGCAACTGAATAATGAATTGGGGTCTTCTCCACCAGGGGTCAGGGGCCTTGCTTATATAGCCCTTTTGGATGAATCTGGACCGTCGGATCAAACCGACCTTCATCCTACGGTTTTCCTTGATCCTCAAAGGCGGTGGAGCATAATCCGCGAGACTCGACCTGATTGGTCCTGGGGGCAGGGCGGGCGCCCTAGGGCACAGGGCGGGCGCCCTGTGTCCTGGCCCGTTACGGCTCCTGTTCGTTCCCGTGGCTTCTGGAATCTTCTAGATGTAAGATAATTACGTGTTCGGTTAATATCCCGTCATTAATCCGACATGTGGGCCTTTCTTCCGTATTTCCTGATAACCCCCTGCAGAAATAGATAAACAGCAAAACTCGTGGAATTCTGTTAGATCAAACCCTAATTCTAGGTGTTGCTTGCATATAGGTCCTTTTCTTTATTTATTTGATGGTTATAATTGATACTTAAGAACCGTCAACAACCATTGAGGGAGGCAATGAAGAACATGTCGGTGGGAGACATCAAGCCAAAAGATGATGAAGACGATGTACAAATTGTCGATCCACCATCTTCATCACATGTGCCTCAAGATGATGACAAGAATGAGAGAGTTGAAAATGAAGATACTCATGTTTCTCATGAACAAGCCGAGGCACAAGCTCAAGATGTTGATGCTCCCCAACCCTCTCCTCAAGTGGTTGATAGAAGAAACTCAGCTCTACTTCAAGCACATCCACAAGATCTCATCATAGGGAGTCCTACAGAGGGTGTAATGACTCGATCTCAAAAGCTTGCTTCTTTTGTTGAACATCATTCTTTTGTCTCTTGTGTTGAACCTAAGAATGTAGAAGAAGCTCTTCAAGATCCGGATTGGGTGAATGCTATGCATAAAGAATTGAACAACTTCACCCGCAATCAAGTTTGGACACTTGAAGAGCATCCAAAAGGTGCAAGAGTCATTGGAACCAAGTGGGTGTTCTGCAACAAGCAAGATGACCAAGGCATAGTGGTGAGGAACAAGGCAAGACTAGTTGCAAAGGGGTTCTCTCAAGTTGAAGGTCTTGATTTTGGAGAGACCTTTGCACCCGTTGCAAGACTTGAAGCCATTCGTATCCTTCTTGCATATGCATCACATCATGATATGAAACTATATCAAATGGATGTGAAAAGTGCATTCTTAAATGGCTTCATAAATGAACTAGTCTATGTTGATCAACCTCCCGGGTTTGAAGACCCTAGATATCCTAATCATGTTTATAGGTTGTCCAAGGCGCTCTATGGACTCAAGCAAGCCCCTAGAGCATGGTATGAGCGCCTCCGGGACTTCCTCATTGAGAAGGGCTTCACCATTGGGAAGGTCGACACCACACTATTCACCAAGAAGCTTAATGGAGAGATCTTCATTTGTCAAGACTATGTTGATGATATCATCTTCGGATCAACAAATGAAGATTATTGCAAGGAATTTAGTGAATTGATGTCGAAGGAGTTCGAGATGTCTATGATTGGTGAGCTCACATTCTTCCTTAGTTTTCAAGTCAAGCAAATGAGAGAAGGGATTTTCATCACTCAAGAAAAGTATACCAAGGATCTTCTCAAGAGATTCAAGATGGAAGAGTGTAAGCCAATCAAGACCCCAATGCCATCTAATGGACATCTCGACCTAGATGAGGGAGGTAAATCGGTTGATCAAACTCTACCGTTCTATGATTGGTAGCTTGTTGTACCTTACCGCATCTAGGCCCGATATCATGTTTAGTGTGTGCATGTGTGCTCGCTTTCAAGCGTGCCCTAAAGAACCTCACTTAAGTGCCGTAAAAAGAATTTTAAGATATCTTAAGCACACCCTAAGTATTGGTCTTTGGTATCCCAACGGAGCTAGATTCCAACTCGTTGGCTATTCCGATTCGGACTATGCCGGTTGCAAAATTGATAGAAAAAGCACATCCGGAGGGTGCCATTTGCTTGGGAGGTTTTTAGTATCTTGGTCATCTAAGAAGCAAAATAGTGTGGCTTTGTCCACCGCCGAGGCGGAATACATTGCCGCGGGGGCTTGTTGTGCACAAATCTTATACATGAAACAAACCCTCCTAGACTATGGAGTTGTTCTTGAAAAGGTGCCACTTTTGTGTGACAATGAAAGTGCCGTTAAAATTGCTAATAATCTAGTACAACACTCACGCACCAAGCACATTGATATCCGCCACCACTTTCTAAGAGATCATGTTGCTAAAAATGATATATCACTAGAAGGTGCAAGAAGTGAAAATCAATTAGCGGATATCTTCACTAAACCTTTGGATGAGGCTACCTTTTATAGGTTGAGAAGTGAACTTAATGTGCTTGACTCTAGTAACTTTAAAAAATGAGCTTGTGTTGTCCCTTGTATTGCATTGTATTATATGTCATGTTTAATTCTCCGCAATGCTTCTAGGACTTGTCTAACACGGTTACGATAACCCTCCTTTGGAGGAGTGAAGAAGCCTAACCATGGATCAAACTTGACAAGCAACCTAGTCTTTCTTACTTGTTTTGCATTGCATATGCATGGTTGTTGCTTTGTCGTTTCTTTTCGGTTTGGCTTTGAGCAACCTTTGTTCTCGTCCATGGATAGAGAGAGCATTTGACGCTCCTAAGGGATCATAAACTCTATTGCATGGCCATACGTTGCTCCTCGGGTGTTTATTGCTTATTTTTCCTAAAAACATTACTAGCCTAAGGCAAAATATTTTGAAAAAAGTTGAGGTTTTGAGTGAGGTCACTCATATTAGGTTCCAATTGGTGTTTATTTGAGTCTCTTTGGATTGGAACTTGATTGGGAGAAGTCGCGTCGAAGTTCGGATTGAAGAAAGGCGTTAAATAGTGACTGGATGCTGGACCGGACGCTGAACCGGACGCGGTGCTGCTTCACCACTACGTCCGGTCCCGGCGACCACCAGCGCGTCCGGTCATCCCAAAGACTTTCTCTTGGACCTGTGACCAGACGCTCGACCGGACGCGTCGTTGTTGACCACCGCGTCCGGTCCTGAACCCCACCACCGCGTCCGGTCATGCGCGATGAGATTCCCAGATGACCTCCGATCGGACTCTCTCTGCGTTTGATCAGTCCTAACCGGACGCGTCTGGTCATTCCAGGAGAATACTGGACTATGACCGGACGCTGTCCCACCGCGTCCGGTCAAGCGACCACCACGTCCGGTCAGTGCCTCAAAAGCAGATCTAAGCCCCTTATAACCTTTCGTTCTCGATCTGTTTTTTATCCAATCCACCGTACGCCGCGCCGCTCCCGTGCCCTAGCTTGCTGTCTCACCGACTCGCCACGCCACCGTACCCTAGCTGCACCTCCTCCTCCGCCGTGCCACGCCCCGCTCTTCATCACCGCGCCTCACTGCCGCACCTCGCCCGTGCCTTGCCGCGCCACCGTCCTCCGCCGAGCCGCGCACTGCCCTGCTCCGCCGTGCGCCACCGCCATTGCAGCTCCGCGCCGTGGCCCGCTCCCCGCCAAGCCACCACGCCTCCTCAGTCGCGCTGCCGAGCCCCTGCTGTGCGGCCGTGTCTCCTCTCTGCTGGTTTTGCGCCACCGGAGATCTTCTCGCGAGGTTTCCGCGTTTGCCCTAACCCTAATCACCTTCGGCCGTCCTCCGTCCGCGAAGGTGAAATCAGATTCTTGTTTTCAATCCTTTGATTCTTTCGATTAGGGTTTGTCGTGATGCTTCATTCAAATTCTTATCATCTTTACTTGTCTCGGCAATTTTAGCGCTCATCCGGTGCTTCCGGGGAACTCTCGCGAGTAAAGGTCGTCTCATCCCTTCACCGGGTTCTCGCCGATCGGAGGTAGCCATCGCTTTTCTATTCATTTCTTATCTCATATGCTTGCTACCTTTAGGATCTCTTATCTATTAGAAAATATATGTTGCTTATAGTAGATCCATCTATTCTATCTTTTCAGTGAGTCCTGTCGGTGTGTTGGGTGGCAGTTGATCAGATTTGAATCCGAGGCCAAGCCTGCGGATACGGATTGAGGCCAAGCCTCTTGAGTGTCAGTTCACCATCTTTCAGGGTTTCTCAGCAGTTGGTCAGTATGGTTCATTGCAAGAATTCTAGGGGTGCACCTAGTGACGGGGACGAGAGTCCTCCCAGACTGACAGAGGTTGCGCGTGGCAAGCGCAAGAAGACCATCGCCAAGAAGAGGAAGAGAACACTTACAGCGGCAGAGATTGCTCAGGCAGTTGCTGATGCAGCCGAGATGGCAGAGACGGGTGGCAGGAGTAGTGGGATTCATATTGGCGAGCGTCGCTTTCATCTTGAAGGTCAACAGCTCGGTACTGAGGCCACCGAGGGGACAGAGGATATGCCTGTTGATCCGCCCACAGAGGATCTAGAGGAGACAGAGGAGCAGACAGTTCAGACTCCACCGCGTCATTGCGCAGGACGTACGCAAGCTCAGGTGACTCCTAGGCCAGAGGGCCAGCATCGTGGAGGACGTCCACCTCCTAGGGCTCGAGGTCACCCCCAGTCGAGCACTTTGACTTGAGGGGAGCTACAGCACGCCAGGTGCAGGCCCTGAGGTTTGTTGAGGTTGGTCGGTGGTTCCCACCTCAGCGGGACCCCGAGCGTCAGAGGGCTTCTACACACCTCTGCACGAGGACTTCTACAGAGCTTACGTTGACAGCGGGATTGCTTTTAGACCTCAGAGAGTCTATCGACTTGAGGCTCTAGTTGAGGTGGTTGGTGATTAGCTCCGTCCGCACCTGTCCTTTCTTCTTGGCTAGTCAGATTTTCTTGGACGGATGGGAGCCTACTGCGGCACTTGGGTCAGGGAGTTCTACTCTTCTCTTTGGATTGACCCGGCACATGAGTTCATCCACTTTGCATTCCGAGGCCATGACCGTAGACTCTACAGCACCAGGGTATGAGAGATTCTCAAACTCCCTGCTTTAGATACGAAGATACACCAGCTGTGCTTTGGTCAGACTGCTCCACCGAGACGCCCTCACGGCGGTACAGTGCCTCCTATAGATATGATCCGACCCTGCTTTCGTGAGCCTTTTGGTGAGGGGTCTAGACGTACACCTGCTAGCTTGACACCCCTCGCTAGAGTCTTGGATGCTATTGTCAGACGCACACTTCTTCCGAGGCTGGGGTACAGAGAGGGATTGACCCGTATGCAGCTATGGGTGGTGCATCACCTCATCTCACAGACACCGTTTGACATCTGGGATCTTATGCTGTGTGAGATGGAGGATACCTTGGCAGAGGGATTCAAGGGTCACCATCAGCTGCCCTATGCACATTGGATATGCTTCATTATCAGATCTGCATGTGAGCTGCCTTCAAAGATTCGTGCTGAGATATCAGATACAACTACTGCTTTTCCAGAGTATGACATACGTCAGTTGTGGGCTTCTGTTACCAGAGAGCAGGCACCCATGCCAGGACAGTGGGAGAGACCAGAGGTTTCCGAGACAGCAGCTAAGCAGGACGAGACCGTTCAGGGTCTCGCTGAGGCAGAGCTTGCAGATTTAGATGCTCAGCCTGCTGATCCAGTTGAGGATGATGCTACTGACAGCACTGACGAGGACTACCAGCCCATCCCCGGTACCGCTCTCCTCGGTCTCACGACCATGAGGCCGGTGGTTCAGGCTCAGCCTCCCGCTCAGACCCAGCCATGGTGGCTATACTTGAGAGGCTGACCCAGGCCCAGGAGAGGCAGGAGATACAGATGCAGCGTCAGGCTTAGGACACAACAACTGCATTTGCTCAGATTCAGGTTCGTCAGGACGAGTTCTAGAGGCAGCAACTTGAGCTCCAGCGACAGCAGTTTGAGATGCAGTGACAGCAGGCAGCAAACCAACAGCAGTACCTTGAGCTCCTGCGTCACTTGGTCACAGTTTGGGTTCCTCCTCCTGCGTCTTTCCTGACTCTAGCACTACAGTTCAGTGGACCTCAGAGTCAGGGACAGCTGAGCTTCCAGTTCACCTCTCCCCAGCAGCAGGTAACTTAGACCTTCCAGTCCCCGAGCTACACTCCTATTCAGATAGGGTTCACTCCTTCAGACCAGCCTCGCCCTCACCTTCTGATAGGCACTCCTTTCGTTGACTTAAGTGCCTCCTACAGCGAGTTGACTGGTCAGCCGACGCCCTCGCACACCACTCTTATGACTTCTTCAGGGTTGTCAGCTTCAGCGACAGTGGCTCCTCCAGTGACAGGGACTGGCACCTTCAGAGACAGTACCGTCGTTCGTTGCCTCGACTGATCCTCCAGTAGTTGGCACGCTTCAGGCTCAGGTGACAGAGACTGCTCCGCTCGTTGCTACATCTTCGTCAGTACCTGCTCCTGTTCTTCAGACCTAGACCGCTTCACAGCCACGTGCTTCTTCAGAGGGTCAGCCTGATAGCTCAGAGTCCGAGGATGATACTTCCCAGTTCATGATCACTTCACGCTCCTCGGCACCCGACACGACTGCTTCTATTCCCTCGTCGGATCCTTAGTTTAGTTTTTGGCGGTTGATGCCAAAGGGGGAGAGAGTAGATTCAGGGGGAGTTTTGATAGATGGTTTTCGTTTTTCTTTGTGTGCTACTTTCATGCATCATGTTTACCTTTCCGCACTTGCATTTTGTGACATGTGTGCTCGTGAGATACTTTGAGTCATTTGTGGTCTATCTTGTCTCTATTATATATCATGTCACTTAATTGGTTCTAGCTCATAAGGTTGTGCTTCCGTGCCTTACTCCGATTTCATATGAGCTATGTTTTATGTGTACTAACGCTTCATGTTTTATCTTATGAGTACACCCTATTGGCTTGGGGCACATAAGCAATTCATAACCCTTTGTGCTTATTGCTTTTTACTTATGTGAACCAAGCATGTTCGAAAACCTCAACTCTTATCTTCTGAATCTAAGTGTTGTCATCAATCACCAAAAAGGGGGAGATTGAAAGCATCTAGGCCCCGAGAGTTGGTTTCGGCAATCGATGACAACGCATTATTACCATGACTAACGTGTGTTTTGCAGAAACTTTGGTAAGTTAGGTCATGGGGTTGATAACTGCTTTCGGCACTATGGTATTCATGCCCCTTGAAGGAAATCATTTTGGTTTTCAAAGGATTGACGTGAAGATTAAGGACAGTTAGTTGCGGATGTCAAGGTGTTGAGTTACATTCGGAATAGTCGTTAAGATCTTTGCTTTTTCCTTTGGCCATACTATAAAGGGGGGCGTGAGCGAGTAGATTGACCTAGGTGAGTCTTTTGTTTAGGTGTGGTGCACACTTGTCAAACTTAGCACTAGGTAGCTCCAGATTAGCTCAAAGTTCAGTTGGAAGCAACTTGGTTCAAGTTGCATCGCGTTTCAGAGTTTTTAGAGTCGTTTTCCCTTGACCGGACATGGTCTCTGGCTTGACCGGACGCGTCCGGTCAGTACTAACAGGTACTGCGGTTCAGCGATGTTAACCGAACGCGGTCCTTGCGAGGAACGGACGCGGTAATCAGGCTGACACGTGTCACAGAAGGGAATTCAACTAATCGGACGCGACTGGGAAGTGATCGGCGCGTCCGGTCACGTTCTAGTAAGGTACCTTGACGATCGGACGCGTCCGGTCATCACTGATCGGACGCGGTTGTGCGTCAGGTCAAAGTACAGTAAGCTCCCTACACGATCGGATGCGTCCGGTCACCCCTGATCGGTGTGTCCGGTCACTCAGCGAAGTGTTTTAGTTTTTCGATCGTTACGTTTGACCGGCGCGTCCGGTCACGTCGACCGGCGTGTCCGGTCAACACGTATTTTGCTGAGTTGGCAGGTAACTGTTGGATTTGACTGTGGGGTGTATAAATACATCCCCTCCACCTCTTTTAGAGGTCTCTTGCTCATTTGTTCAGCTGAGAACACCTTTGAAGTGCAAGGGAGTGCAAGAGCTCTAGTGAGGGTAGTGATTTGAGAATCAAAGTTTGAGAGTCCCTCACTAGTGACTAGGGAGTAGCAAGTGTGTATCCATCTTCTCATTAGGCTCGTTGTGGTCAAATGAGAGTTCTAGCTTGTTACTCTTGGTGATTGCCATTACCTAGATGGCTTGGTGGTAATTGGGAGTTTGGTGATCATCCGGCGGAGCTTGTGGATGACCCAACTCATCTTGTGAGCGGTTTTGGGCGATTCTCTGCGACGGAGTGTCAAATATTCTGCCCGTAGAGAGCACTTGATCCTTGCACGGATCAAGGGGGAGCTAGACCCTTGCGCGGGTGCTCCAACGAGGACTAGTGGGGAGTGGCGACTCTCCGATACCTCGGGAAAACATCGTCGTGTTCCTTGCCCTTACTTTCAAGCATTTACTTTCATGTATTACTTTCATTGCTTGGTTTACTTTCCTAGAATTGCCATGCTAGACTAGGATTGGAACTTAGGGTGCAAAAATTTTTACCAGTAGAATCACAAGGAACACAAGTAGGCACTAGGGGTGAACTTTGGCTTGTAGGATTTAATTCTTGCAATTAATTTTTAGAAAAGCCCAATTCACCCCCCTCTTGGGCATCTTGATCCTTTCAAATGTCAGTGAGCCAATCACCCACAATGTAAGCTTTGCCTCCCTTCTTCTTTTTGTAATATTCTTTCTTCTTGTCATCCTTCTTCTTGTATGGCTTGTTCTTCTTCTTTTCATCTTCTTCATCACTAGATTCATCTTTCTTGCCCTTGTTCTTGTTCTTGTATTTGTCTTTTGGAGGCTTGGGGCATTGATGAGCTAGATGACCAGGTTCACCACAATTGTAACAATCTATTTTGGATATAGGCTTTCTTTTGCTACTAGTGAAGAACTTCTTCTTCTTGCCATCGAACTTGATGCCACTCTTATTAAGCCTCTTAAGCATCTTGGTGGTCTTTTTCACCATGAGAGCAAGTGATGCATCATTAATGTCACTCTCACTTGAGCTTTCATGCACAATCATGGCTTGGCTCTTCTTCTTTTTCTTATCATGGCTAGCTTTGAAAACCAAGTCCTTCTTCTTAGAAGATGATGAGCCCTCTTCTAGAGTGATATGCATGTACATCTCATGAGCATTGATCTTTCTCAATACTTGTGTCGGTGTTGCGGTGGAAAGATCGCTTTGGTGAAGCACGGTGACAATGTGGCCATACTTCTCAACGGGAAGAACACTCAAGATCCTCCTTGCAACTTCCAATGGACTCATTTGAGTGAGCCCAAGAGCATTGAGATCCTCTACAAGAACATTCAAGTGAGTGTACATGTCATTAGCACTTTCTTTGGGAAGCATCTCAAATGAATTAATCTTCTTTAAAGCAATATGGTAGCGTTCCTCACACTCACTCTTAGTTCCCTCATGAAGAGCACAAAGGTTTTCCCACAATTCATGAGCATTTTTTGCATTACGCACACAATTGAAGATATCCTTGCCATGGCCCTGGTAGAGTGCATTTCTTGCCTTTGCATTCCACCGGTCGTACTTCTCCTCGTCACCAATGGGGTTAGCGGGATCCTTGACTTCCGGAAGCCCTTCGGTGGCGGCTCTAAGACACCCAACATCTATGGCTTCGAGGTACGCCTCCATGCGGATTTTCCAATATGAAAAATCATCTCCCTCAAAGATGGGAGGTGGTCCTTCCCCATTAGACATCTTGCTCTAGGCGGTAAAGCCTTATTTAGGAGCAACTTGGCTCTGATACCAATTGAAAGGATCAAGATGCCCAAGAGGGGGGTGAATTGGGCTTTTCTAAAGATTATTGCAAGAATTAAAACCTACTAAGCCAAAATTCACCCCTAGTGTCTACAAGTGTTCCTAGTGATTCTACCGATTAAAAGTTTTGCACCCTAAGTTCCAATCCTAGTCTAGCATGGCAATTCTAGGAAAGTAAACCAAGCAACAAGAGTAATACGAGAAAGTAAATTGCTTGAATGTAAAGGGTTAGGAACACGGCGATGTTTTCCTGAGGTATCGGAGAGTCGCCACTCTCCACTAGTCCTCGTTGGAGCACCCGCGCAAGGGTGTAGCTCCCCCTTGATCCATGCGAGGATCAAGTGCTCTCTACGGGCTGATTCTTTGACACTCCGTCGTGGTGAATCGCCCATAACCGCTCACAAGATGAGTTGGGTCATCCACAAGCTCCGCCGGATGATCACCAAGTTCCCAATCACCACCAAGCCATCTTGGTGATGGCGATCACCAAGAGTAACAAGCAAGAACTCTCACTTGACCACAACAAGCCTAATGAGAAGGTGGATACACACTTGCTACTCCCTAGTCACTAATGAGGGACCTTAATCTTGGATTCTCAAATCTCAATCCTCACTAGAGCTCTTGCACTCCCTTGCATATGAAAGGTGTTTCTCAGCTGAACAAATGAGCAAGAGTCCTCAAATAGAGGGGTAGGGGATGTGTTTATACTCCCCACAGTCAATCCCATCTGTTATGTGCCAACTCAGCATTTTTCGTAATGACCGGACGCGTCGGTCGACGTGACCGAGTGCGTCCGGTCGGTGGCAACGGTCGAATTTGAAAAAGCATTACTGAGTGACTGGACGCACAGACGAGTCTGATCGGTGATGACCGGACGCGTCTGGTCAACGAAGTTCCTCTCTAGAAATGGATAGGATGCACTGTAGACGCGTCCGATCAATTTCCTAGCCGCGTCCGATCATGGCACTTTCGCTCTCTGTCTCTGGTCAACATGACCTACGCGTCCGGTCCAGGGGAGGACAGCGTCCGGTCGATCGTGTTGAATCTGCTGTGACTGCTAGTACTGACCGGACGTGTCCGGTCAAGGCAGAGACAGCGTTCGATCAAGAAGAATTGGCTCAAATTACACCGAATCGCGACGCAACCTGAACCGAGTTTCTTCCAACTGATCTTTGGGCTTCACCTAAGCTACCTAGTGCTAAGTTTAACAAGTGTGCACCACATCTAAACAAATAGACTCACCTAGATGGCTAGAGGGGGGTGAATAGCCTATAAAAAAATTCTACAAAAACCACTAAGCAAACTTGTTAGAATAACAAACGGCGTAAAGCGAGTTTTGCTTAGCCAAGGGTTGTGATGCAAGCCTCCTATCCACAAGTCTAGTAGATTATGATCTCTAGTTTACACAAGAGCTATGTCACTAATTTTACACTAGAGAGAAAGCTAACAATAGTACTAGCAAAGCTACCACTAGAGCTACACAAGATAATCTAGTAAAAGTAAGTGCGAGAGAAAGGATTGTGATTCTTATACCGACAGTGGAGTGAAGATGTTGCCAATCACCAAGATGATATACAATCAACCAATATTGACAACAACACAATATGAAGACCAATCACCGGGAGACAAGAGACACAATATTTTTGTTCACCTGGTGTTCACTTGTGCACCGACAAGCTACGTCACCGGTTGTGTCGACCAACACTTAGATGGTTTCCCGGTATGACCCTCAAGTCACTTGCCCCTCAAGGCACGCCCCGCAAGGCACCGCAAGACACCACTCTCAAGTGAGGTAACTCAATGACACGCGCATTCCACTATAGTTGCTTTTGGCGTCCCACCGAGGAAAGCACAAGAACCTCTCACAATCAACCGGAGGTGGCCAAGAACAATCACCTTCTCTTGCCAACGCCTCCAACAATCTCCAAGCCGGCTAGGAGCGGTACTCTCCAAGAGTAACAAGAAATCCACCAGCTAAACCACCCACAAGTGATACTAGATGCCCTCAACCTATGCAATGCACTTTGGGATCACTCAATCTCACTTTTGATTTGCAATCAAGCAAGAGAGATGAGTGAGAGGAGAAGCTTTTGCTCAAAGGATGCACAAGAGTGTTAGAAATGCCAAGAGGCCTCCCCAAGGGCCGGCCAACGAGTATTTATAAGCATCCCATACAATACAAATAGAGTCGTTGCCACTCCACTCACCGTTTTTTTCGGGATGACCGGACGCGCAGGTCGAAACTGACCGAACGCGCTCAACCGTGTCCGATCACCCTGCATCGTCCACGTGTCCACCCGAATTCAACCGCGACCGCTCGAACCTCCAACGGTCACTGAGCGCCAACGGTCAAACGCTATGACCAGACGCGCTGCTCAACTGACCGGACGCGTAGATGCACACAGCACCCGCGCGCGCGACAACATGACCGGACGCGCTTCACGCAACGACCGAACGTGACAGTGCCAGCGTCCGGTTGGAGTCCAGTAAGCTCCCTCGACGACCGGACGCGTCCGATCGCATGTGACCGGACGCGCACCGCATCCAATCGACCTTGCAAACTGCAGTTCCCTCTAGGCGCCTGACCGGACGCGCTGGTCCCGCGAGTGACCGGACGTACCGGTTGCAAACCCTAGCCCGCGCGCCTGACTGCTGCGCTGTACTGACCGGACGCGTCCGGTCAAACCGTGACCGCGTCCGGTCCAGCGTCCGATTACCTCTGTGACCTCCGTTTGCCTCCGTTTCTTTTCTGACTTCCGGCGTAGTGGAAAATAGGCATTTCATTTTCCCGAAATCACCTGAATCCCCCAAACCCCTCTCTACCCGCAAACCACAGCGCGACCAACGCCACCTTTGCAAATATGCCAACACCATCAAGTGTACATCTCCATGTGCTTGTGTGTTAGCTTTTTCTCAATTATTTTCAAAGGTTTTCCAGTTAGCTCACTAGGCCCTACATGCAATGCACTTCATGAATTCACCTAGTGGCACCCGTGCGTCGAATAACCGATAAAACTTCCCCTCTTAATAGTTCGGCTATCGACCCTAAACCACTCACACCCTCTATGGTGTCTTGAGTGTAAAACAAAATGGCCCTATGGTTATACCTTTGCCTTGAGCCCATTTTTGATTCTCCAAATGATATGATCCACTTCATATCATCACATGACCGTCTTGATCCATCGACATTGACTTCACTTGCTCTTCACCGTTGCATTGGTCCGTCGACGCCAATTCTTGCTCAAGCTTCACCATCGCATGGTCCTTCACTTCGAAGCCTCGACTTGCCCTTCACCTTCACAACCGGTCCATCAAGCCAAGCCTCATCTTGGTCTTTACCATTTTGGTCATATGAGTCAATGTCATGTCTCATATTCAATGACCACCTTTATCTAAATCATCCACTTAGATACAAAGGTTAGTCCTAGGTTTCATCAATTAGCCAAAACCAAACTAGGGACTTTCAATCTCCCCCTTTTTGGTAATTGATGACAACCCTCACAAAGATGATTTTGATAATAAAAGTTTTGAACTTGTCATACTTGTCCAATCATTTTGCTCATAAGTAAAGTTTGGACAATTATCACAAGCTCGGTTTTGGTAGCATTAGCTCCCCCTACATATGTGCATAGAGTTTGGATTGAAAGCTTTGCACATATGTATGGATAGAAGTGTTGGGAGAGTAATTCTACCAAAATGATGCTAAGGTGTAAGAAATGGACTGTAACACCCTGGGTGTTATCTTGCCTCCTAATGCACTTGCTTCACATGAGTATAGCCTTATCATAAGCATCTCATCTTGTTGCCTAAGTTTAAGTAAGTGAAACATGCTTGTGCCATTATGTTTCTTTGTCTTGTAATGCTATGATCATGTGTGCAAATGTAAGTTATTGCTTTGAATGTTTGTAAACATGTTAGGATTGCTTAACTATGCATTTGGAGCATTTCTCATGTTAATAGCTTATGCTAACTTAGCTCCTAAAGTGTTGTTTTCCATGCTTTGTTAGTATAGTGTGCTAGCTGACCTCTCAGAATCTCCATCTTAGAGTTTGAATCAGTCCAAGTCAATTATATCAAAGTTGTAGTAAATTTTATAAGCTTCAACTTTGTCAATTGACCCATCTCATGATTCAGCTCTTAAGCCTGTCAAAACTGCAGTTTACTACTGTTCTGGAATTCTGTTAGTTCCCAAAAACAGATTCTATTCCTTGATCTATATCTCGCAAACTATGCTAATTCAAGCTTGACTCCTTAAAGCAAAGTTGTAGAGAAATTCCTGAGCTACAAGTTTGTCAATTGGCACTTTGGCTAATTCGGCCTAGTTCATGAGCTACAAGGTCTGGAAGTTCATGCTGTTTTGGGTCCCTGAAATTTGGCTAAGTCTGGAACTGAACTTTTCTAGATTTTAGTTTGCAAGTACCCTACTTCGGGGATTTATATCTTGCAAACCGAGCTGATCCAGCCCAAGATTCCTCAAGCAATATTGTTGTCCTCATGTAGCTCTACCATGTTGACCACAGTGCCTCAAGTTATTATGTAATGCTTAAGAGTTAGAAGGGGGAGAAGAATGCCATTTCAGTCAATGTGGAACCGAAGTGCAGATTTCAGTTTTGGTGTACCCTCCTTTGGGACAATATATCTCTCAAACCAAGTCGAACCAAACCATGATCCTTTAAGTAAAAGTGTAGTACTCATGTAGTACTACCACAAGGAGAAATTTGCCGATTGAATCATCAAATGGCTGGAGAATTGGAGAGGGATCAAAATGAGTATTCAGCTTGTATTTTTGAGGTTGAATTGCAACTTCTCATCAGCTCTTTGGAATCGGAAGAGCAGCAGTGCCCGACCGGCCCTGGACACGGGCGCCGCGTGGCTCTCTGGTGCGCCAGCTGCTCGCCACCTAGCACCCACGCGTCGTCCTGCAGGTTACGAAGAAGCTGAGCGCTCACCACTCATCTCCCCTCTCTCATTCTTTGTCTCTCGGTCACTCGCTCCCTCGCTCTCGTGCTCACCATGGCTGATGAGCAGGGAACATCGCTACCCATGCCGCTGCCCCTGCGGCCATGCTGCTGCTGGAGTGAGCTGGTGGAGCCAGGGCTAGGCACGGACTAGGGCTGGTCACGGCCAAGCCCAGCCATCCTCGTCGACTTCGGCTCCGTCGCCCTGCCCAGAGCGCCGACCCTCAAGGGCGAGCCGCTGCTGCCCACAATAGGCTGGGCCAGAGTCAAGCGTGGCCATGGGTGGCCGCAGCCAGGCCAAGCGACCTTCCCAGGTTGCCCTAGCACCGCCTTCCCTGGAATCGGCCTCCTCCTCCTCGATTCCCTCGTCCTCTGCTCTGTTTGCCATCGTAAAGATGAAGAAGAAGGAGTAAACTGTAAATAGAAACTCTTTTGTGTGTTCACTTTGTAAAAGTGCTAGACACATAGATTTACAAATGTGGGCTTGGTTAATTTCAGAGAAGTTTTGTGTTCACCCTGCATAATGTTTTTCCTTTTCTTTTTTTCGGAATTTGTATTGCAATTAAATGGCTAAAATTCAAAAATACATAGTAAATGGTAGAAAAATCATAAAATAGCACATGAGGACTTTTTGGAATCCTTGTGAAATTGTCTATGTAGTAGATCTATAATATAGCATGTTTTAGTTTAAAGTTTTATCTGTAAAAATCAATATATGCAACTAGGTTTTGAATTATAGTAGAATCTGTTATTTTTCATAACTACAGATATAGGGATCTAAATGAGGTGAAATTTTTGTGGCATGCTACTATTATGATGTGTGATGTCTGATAAAAATTTCAGGATTTTAAGACTGATAGTTTAGGAGCTATAAAAATAACAAATGCCATATGCTGCTTTGCTTCTATTCTGGACAGTGCTGCATGTATGCATTGTTTGGCTCATTTAAGTTATGAATCATGCCTGGTTGATAATAGATGAGTTGTAGTAATTTTCATAATCTTTTCAAAAAGCTAAAGATCACAATTTTTGGTTAAGTATATGTTTAGTTATAGTTGTTTAAAGTACTGTGGCAGTTTCTGCCCAAACCCAGACAGCATTGCTTTGTGTGTCATGTGTGACCTTGTTAGTTGCAGAATTAGTTCTAGATGTTTATAGAAAAGTTGTTCACAATTTGTTAAGCTTTCTAAAAAGTCCAGAACCATAATTATTGGATTTGTGAAACTCAAGCTATAACGATTTAAAGTGGCATATCAGCTTTTGTCCATATTTTGGATAGAGATGCAATTATTTAATTAATTGACCATGTTAACTATAGAATCATCTTAAGATGATTACAAGAAAGTTGTAGGTAACTTTATAAGCTTTCCATAAAGTTGAGAATCATGTTTGTTGGAGGTCTAGAACTCCATTTATGCTTCTTTGAAGTTTCTATCAGTTTTCTGTCTATACTTGTACCACTGCTGTTGGGCTGCATGTGTGGTGTTACTCGTGCAACTAGTTTCATGGTGTAAATAATGTTTACTGTGGTTTTGGTAAATACAAAAGTTGTAGATAATTATATTATATTGCTTGTGTTAAATTTTCATGATCCCAGGTCTGATAGTTTAAGAGTTGCATGCTTAATAAGTCTACTGTCAGATTTTAATTACCTTCTGTGCAGACTTTAAAGATTGGCACGTTTGGTCATGATAACTTGGGAATCATATTGAGATGATTAAAGATGAAATGTATATAATTTCATAAGCTTTCCAGAATATCTTCTTTCAAGTCAATTGGATTTAGGGATCTCCAGTTATGATTGATTTACTGAGCTACTGTATGTATGTCCAGAAAGTGATCGATTTTAGTTGTAGTGCTTTGATTAACTTTGCCATGCTAGTGTGTTGAAGTGTGACTCATACCTTTGAAAGTACTTGGGTTAGTACCCTATGATCTTGAGGCTTGTGTCTTGCTTGATGTGCTTGCCATCTTCTATGTTATGCCCTAATGTGGATTAAGTTAATTAGCTTTAGGTGTTGATGAGAACTTTGGTATGCTTGTTAGATTACTCTGTTTATTGCACTTCTATGCATTCACACATATGCATGGTTGCATCTCATATAGGTACGCTAGCAGAAACGTGTGAAGGATGTGGCGTTGGAGCCAAACCCGAAGACGGTGTTTGGAGGATCCAAACCCGAAGATAGAAGGACCGGACAAGTGGTAGATTGGAGGTTGCTCGCTAAGTGACTTCATCTGACATACTCTAACTTGAGTCAGACCCCAGGCAAGCCCCAGAGTATTATAAGCCTTGCTGCATTAAGTGGTAGGAGTTGGTTGAAAACCTTGCTGCATTATATCATTCCTTGTCCAGATATATGAATCCCTGAATCCTACATAGACTAGGATCGAATAGATGCTTAGCCCTGCTTTAAGCGGTAGAAGTCAGGTGATTTCCTGTCACCTGCGAGATATAGGGATATCCATATATGGCACGGTTGGCTATATTGCTATCGTGAAATGGAACCATGTGTTAATAAAATGAAATGAGACCGGGCGGGATGACGATAGTGAAGCAACAAGGCATGGAGGTCTTGGGTGTGGATCTATCCCCGTCTGAGTCGTTTAAGGACCGATTCGCTATACGTCCTTGAGTCATGTTGAACGTAGTCTAACACTTAGTTGGCCGGATAAGTCGTTCCGACCGCGAAGCTGAGTAATATAGTTCAGGCCGGGAATCGAATGGTAGGTTGCTTCTTGGAGAAGAGAAAGGATGTGCTTGGAGACATTGGCGTGAGACCAAGGGGGGTTAGAGTCCCTATCACCTGGCAGAGTGTCGCCCTTGGGGTTGCGACATCATTCAGACCCACGATTCCTGAATCATACGAAAGGTGGCTTATGCGACCCTGGCAGGGGCCTGCGCAGTGAGTGTTAGAAATACCCCTCCAGCTGGATAGGAATTCGATTCGAATCGCCGTCGCTCCCGGTTAGTAAGCACTTGACTTGAGCAGCGGCAACGTAGATTCCATTAAATTGAACGGATGGTTAATTGGATAACGATGGAAAGGCTGCCTCAATTTATACCTGCTATGGTTAATATTGTTTGCTCCTAATAAAGTGAGTGCTCTAGTACAGGTTCTAATATAGATGACAGGTTAATGATAATTAACTTGATGCTTAAGCATTAATGACTACTTATCCATATTAAGCTTTTATGCAAAATGTTGTCAAGCTAGCCCACTTTTTATCAGCCTTGCATGATCCTTGGTGTCACTTTATTTCTGGTTTATGATGGGTAAGTCTAGCTGAGTACCTTCTTGTACTCAGGGTTTTATCCCCACTTGTTGTAACACCCCGGGTGTTATAGTGCTAATTAATCTGCCATGTCATCATATTGCATCGCAAAGCATACCTGTTAGGTTAACCTTGTTATGCATCAACTAAAACGAGTTTACTTAATTAGGTTGAATGTGTTTCTCAGTGGTGTGCTCCGGAATCGAAAACCCTAATTTCGAATACCACTGCAAATACTTAGTCCATGCCCTGCGTAATTTGAGGTGCGCGACTGTGTTGCACACTAGTGTCAAGTGTAGGGTATGAGCTCAAGTACAACATCTAAAATGAAGCTCCAAAATTGAGTTTGAATTGGAGTCCCAAAACTTGTCGCGAGTTTTTCGATTCGAATTCAAATTCAAATCTGGGGAGAAATGTAAAAGAATTTCAAAAGCTAATTGGTCAACCAAGGGTGGCATTTGGTCAACCATGTCATGTTGGTCCAAATGATGCCTTTGGGTGAGGTTTTGATCATTAAGTAATCACAAATCAAAGTAGAAACAAATTCCAATTTGAAATCCCTCCGAAAACCCTAAATTTCAAAACCATGTCTTACCCCTTTTGAAATAATTCAAAATCTAAGCAAAATTTGGGAAAAAGTTCAAAACCAAGTTTGTAGAACTTTTCAAGGGCTACAACTTTGGTGTTTTGAGTTTTCAAAGTTTTAGTGTAAAATGTGGAGCAATTTTGAAAATAAACAAATTTCAGATTTAATTCATTTTTGTCCCCAAACTAAGATTTCAAAATGGAGGAAGAATTTGGAAAAGTTTTGAACAGCAAAGTTGTAGGTCTGGTCAAGATAAACAACTTTGATGTTTGGAGATTTTGAAGTTTCAATATAAAATCAAAAGTAATTTCTTAATTACCAAATCTGAAAAATGTGTCCCTTTTTTAATTTAAACTCAAATTTCAAAAGCCAAGCAGAATTTGAAAAAGTGTTCAATACCAAACTTGTAGAGCTTGAAATTCTGAAGATTTCATACATTGGAAGATTTTCAAGTTGTTATACAAATTTGAAAGTAATTTGAGAAAACAGTTTGAATTTCAAAATTTGGGGGGGGGCAGCTACAGTGCACGACGTATCACCGCCGGCCACCGCGCGGTATGGGCGCCGGCGAGACGCCGGACGGCTTCGGCCGGCTTCCAGGCGTGTTCTCGATCGCCAGCACGACAACGCGCGTCTTCCAGTGAAGTAAACCGTGGTCGTTGCCTATATATACATGAGTTCACCATGACGTTTTCCATTTTCGCCACCGCAGCTCCGCCGCTCGCCGCTACTGCCACCAAGCCGCCTCCGGCCACGCCAACCGCACCACTAGCTCCGCCTAGGCCTCGCGCATCTTGTGGACCACTTGCGTTCACCGTTTTCGCACCCGAGCTCCCGCACCACCTGTTCCCGTGCTCAACTCCGGCGACTGCCCGCCATCCTCGTCTTCCCGTGGCCAGGCCACTCCAGCCGCTCCCCGTCGCCACCGAGAGCTTCACTGCAACCGCGGTGAGCCACTGATGCTTCCCGACCCTTCAATTTAGTCTCTACCGCTTTGTAGTCGCCGGCGTGCTGCTCCCGCGGCCACCGTGCCGCCATCGCCGTCGCTCGCGGGTCACTAGGGCCTGAACCGTGGCGCTACCGAGCAAAATGGAACCGTGGGATAGTGTAGATGGTGATGGTGGAGTCGGATTGTCGACCGAAGCGCCAGTCATCGGCCGGCCACCGCGGGGAAGCGAGCGAGCGCGCGGGAGAGCGAGAGCGAGTGGGAGGAAGGAGATGAGAGGTGGGGTCACATTGTCAGCGAGCGCGGGAGAGAGAGCACGCGGGCGCGGAGCTGGCGCTGGGCTGGGCCGCTTGCTGGGCCAAGCGCGTGCGGGCGCGCGCGCGTACGCGGGCCGGTTGGGCTGGGCCGGATCGGAGAGAAGAGGAGAAGCAGCCCGAGTTCGGTTTTGTTTTTGTTTTTGTTTTTCTTTTTCAAATAAATGAATAGTGCAGTTATTTGTTTATTTCATTAAAAATTGTGTAGAGTTCCAAAATTCATGAAAATTTTTGTGTAAGCTTCTCAATGTATAAGCTATTTAGGAAAAATATTAAATCATGAATTTGAATACTTTATGCAGTAGAATTAATTGGTTCCAATAAAGATTAAATGCAACTTCCAGTAATTTGAGGTGCGCGACTGTGTTGCACACTAGTGTCAAGTGTAGGGTATGAGCTCAAGTACAACATCTAAAATGAAGCTCCAAAATTGAGTTGGAATTGGAGTCCCAAAACTTGTCGCGAGTTTTCCGATTCGAATTCAAATTCAAATCTGGGGAGAAATGTAAAAGAATTTCAAAAGCTAATTGGTCAACCAAGGGTGGCATTTGGTCAACCATGTCATGTTGGTCCAAATGATGCCTTTGGGTGAGGTTTTGATCATTAAGTAATCACAAATCAAAGTAGAAACAAATTCCAATTTGAAATCCCTCCGAAAACCCTAAATTTCAAAACCATGTCTTACCCCTTTTGAAATAATTCAAAATCTAAGCAAAATTTGGGAAAAAGTTCAAAACCAAGTTTGTAGAACTTTTCAAGGGCTACAACTTTGGTGTTTTGAGTTTTCAAAGTTTTAGTGTAAAATGTGGAGCAATTTTGAAAATAAACAAATTTCAGATTTAATTCATTTTTGTCCCCAAACTAAGATTTCAAAATGGAGGAAGAATTTGGAAAAGTTTTGAACAGCAAAGTTGTAGGTCTGGTCAAGATAAACAACTTTGATGTTTGGAGATTTTGAAGTTTCAATATAAAATCAAAAGTAATTTCTTAATTACCAAATCTGAAAAATGTGTCCCTTTTTTAATTTAAACTCAAATTTCAAAAGCCAAGCAGAATTTGAAAAAGTGTTCAATACCAAACTTGTAGAGCTTGAAATTCTGAAGATTTCATACATTGGAAGATTTTCAAGTTGTTATACAAATTTGAAAGTAATTTGAGAAAATAGTTTGAATTTCAAAATTTGGGGGGGGCAGCTACAGTGCACGACGTATCACCGCCGGCCACCGCGCGGTATGGGCGCCGGCGAGACGCCGGACGGCTTCGGCCGGCTTCCAGGCGTGTTCTCGATCGCCAGCACGACAACGCGCGTCTTCCAGTGAAGTAAACCGTGGTCGTTGCCTATATATACATGAGTTCACCATGACGTTTTCCATTTTCGCCACCGCAGCTCCGCCGCTCGCCGCTACTGCCACCAAGCCGCCTCCGGCCACGCCAACCGCACCACTAGCTCCGCCTAGGCCTCGCGCATCTTGTGGACCACTTGCGTTCACCGTTTTCGCACCCGAGTTCCCGCACCACCTGTTCCCGTGCTCAACTCCGGCGACTGCCCGCCATCCTCGTCTTCCCGTGGCCAGGCCACTCCAGCCGCTCCCCGTCGCCACCGAGAGCTTCACTGCAACCGTGGTGAGCCACTGATGCTTCCCGACCCTTCAATTTAGTCTCTACCGCTTTGTAGTCGCCGGCGTGCTGCTCCCGCGGCCACCGTGCCGCCATCGCCGTCGCTCGCGGGTCACTAGGGCCTGAACCGTGGCGCTACCGAGCAAAATGGAACCGTGGGATAGTGTAGATGGTGATGGTGGAGTCGGATTGTCGACCGAAGCACCAGTCATCGGCCGGCCACCGCGGGGAAGCGAGCGAGCGCGCGGGAGAGCGAGAGCGAGTGGGAGGAAGGAGATGATAGGTGGGGTCACATTGTCAGCGAGCGCGGGAGAGAGAGCACGCGGGCGCGGAGCTGGCGCTGGGCTGGGCCGCTTGCTGGGCCAAGCGCGTGCGGGCGCGCGCGCGTACGCGGGCCGGTTGGGCTGGGCCGGATCGGAGAGAAGAGGAGAAGCAGCCCGAGTTCGGTTTTGTTTTTGTTTTTGTTTTTCTTTTTCAAATAAATGAATAGTGCAGTTATTTGTTTATTTCATTAAAAATTGTGTAGAGTTCCAAAATTTATGAAAATTTTTGTGTAAGCTTCTCAATGTATAAGCTATTTAGGAAAAATATTAAATCATGAATTTGAATACTTTATGCAGTAGAATTAATTGGTTCCAATAAAGATTAAATGCAACTTCCAGTAATTTGAGGTGCGCGACTGTGTTGCACACTAGTGTCAAGTGTAGGGTATGAGCTCAAGTACAACATCTAAAATGAAGCTCCAAAATTGAGTTGGAATTGGAGTCCCAAAACTTGTCGCGAGTTTTCCGATTCGAATTCAAATTCAAATCTGGGGAGAAATGTAAAAGAATTTCAAAAGCTAATTGGTCAACCAAGGGTGGCATTTGGTCAACCATGTCATGTTGGTCCAAATGATGCCTTTGGGTGAGGTTTTGATCATTAAGTAATCACAAATCAAAGTAGAAACAAATTCCAATTTGAAATCCCTCCGAAAACCCTAAATTTCAAAACCCTATTTTACCCCTTTTGAAATAATTTAAAATATAAGCAAAATTTGGGAAAAAGTATAAAACCAAGTTTGTAGAACTTTTCAAGGGCTACAACTTTGGTGTTTTGAGTTTTCAAAGTTTTAGTGTAAAATGTGGAGCAATTTTGAAAATAAACAAATTTCAGATTTAATTCATTTTTGTCCCCAAACTAAGATTTCAAAATGGAGGAAGAATTTGGAAAAGTTTTGAACAGCAAAGTTGTAGGTCTGGTCAAGATAAACAACTTTGATGTTTGGAGATTTTGAAGTTTCAATATAAAATCAAAAGTAATTTCTTAATTACCAAATCTGAAAAATGTGTCCCTTTTTGAATTTAAACTCAAATTTCAAAAGCCAAGCAGAATTTGAAAAAGTGTTCAATACCAAACTTGTAGAGCTTGAAATTATGAAGATTTCATACATTGGAAGATTTTCAAGTTGTTATACAAATTTGAAAGTAATTTGAGAAAACAGTTTGAATTTCAAAATTTGGGGGGGGGCAGCTACAGTGCACGACGTATCACCGCCGGCCACCGCGCGGTATGGGCGCCGGCGAGACGGCGGACGGCTTCGGCCGGCTTCCAGGCGTGTTCTCGATCGCCAGCACGACAACGCGCGTCTTCCAGTGAAGTAAACCGTGGTCGTTGCCTATATATACATGAGTTCACCATGACGTTTTCCATTTTCGCCACCGCAGCTCCGCCGCTCGCCGCTACTGCCACCAAGCCGCCTCCGGCCACGCCAACCGCACCACTAGCTCCGCCTCGGCCTCGCGCATCTTGTGGACCACTTGCGTTCACCGTTTTCGCACCCGAGCTCCCGCACCACCTGTTCCCGTGCTCAACTCCGGCGACTGCCCGCCATCCTCGTCTTCCCGTGGCCAGGCCACTCCAGCCGCTCCCCGTCGCCACCGAGAGCTTCACTGCAACCGCGGTGAGCCACTGATGCTTCCCGACCCTTCAATTTAGTCTCTACCGCTTTGTAGTCGCCGGCGTGCTGCTCCCGCGGCCACCGTGCCGCCATCGCCGTCGCTCGCGGGTCACTAGGGCCTGAACCGTGGCGCTACCGAGCAAAATGGAACCGTGGGATAGTGTAGATGGTGATGGTGGAGTCGGATTGTCGACCGAAGCGCCAGTCATCGGCCGGCCACCGCGGGGAAGCGAGCGAGCGCGCGGGAGAGCGAGAGCGAGTGGGAGGAAGGAGATGACAGGTGGGGTCACATTGTCAGCGAGCGCGGGAGAGAGAGCACGCGGGCGCGGAGCTGGCGCTGGGCTGGGCCGCTTGCTGGGCCAAGCGCGTGTGGGCGCGCGCGCGTACGCGGGCCGGTTGGGCTGGGCCGGATCGGAGAGAAGAGGAGAAGCAGCCCGAGTTCGGTTTTGTTTTTGTTTTTGTTTTTCTTTTTCAAATAAATGAATAGTGCAGTTATTTGTTTATTTCATTAAAAATTGTGTAGAGTTCCAAAATTCATGAAAATTTTTGTGTAAGCTTCTCAATGTATAAGCTATTTAGGAAAAATATTAAATCATGAATTTGAATATTTTATGCAGTAGAATTAATTGGTTCCAATAAAGATTAAATGCAACTTCCAGTAATTTTAATAATTAATTTATTTATCCAAAAATTATGAAATTTATTATGGTACTGTTATAAATCATTCTTAACCCATAGAAAAAGTTTGAACTTGTTTAGATAAAGTTTGATCAACTTCTAATTATGCCCTAATTATTTAAATAGAAAATAAATATTAATTTGAGAACTTTAAGTGTTGAGTGCCTTTTGATTGAGTGATGTCCTTAGGTCACTACCCTGTGGTGATCTCTGGCACCTTAAGTTCATGATTGAGCTCGTTAGTAACTTATTAGGTTAAAAGCTGGTATTGCGGGAACTCGTCGCTATTAGTTAGTAGGTTTTCTGTTTATGACTGTACCGTGAAGGGAAGGTGTACTCGAATAGTAACCGTGGCATGTTATCATCCAGCCTCATGTTTATCATTGAGCATCATGTTAAAGCATGTTATGTATTCGTGTAGTCACCGCTTTTGAAGAAGCCGAAGTCGTCGAGCAAGCTTCCGGAGAAGAGCGATCGTCAGTGGGTTCCGGACCAGACGTTGGAGTCTCCGAGTCTGAGTCAGTCGTCGTGTCCGAGCAAGGCAAGCCCCGGTGCATTTAAACCCTACCTTGAATTTTACAAATGTTTTATTATTTATTTTATGGTTTATTGCATTAAGTAATTAGGAGTTGAGTGATAACCTAATTGCTGTATTATCATCCTTGATTATTGCAATAATACCCTTGATACCTGTTTTACAGAAAATGTGTAGTATGCTTCGCTATGCTTAGAAGTTAAGCTTTTAAATGAAATGTTTACATAGCCATGACGGCATCCTTAATGAATATTGAAATATATGAATGAACTTGTAAGATCGGGCAGGTGGTTTGGCCACTGCTAACGTGCATTGGGAGAGGAGTCCCAATGTATTGTTTCCGCCTTATCAGTTAAGGACCGTACGTTGTTGGCCCTTGCGTCATGGAGTTTTTGTTAGTACTAGCCATGTGCCCATGTCGGGTAAGCCTTACTTTGGTTAGTCCATTACGAGAACGTCTAACCTCGCACTAGGAGTGGAGAGATGGCGAGAGTAACGTGTACCCTCGGGGCTAGAATGTGGCCGGGTTCGAGGAGTACTGTGCTCTCGGGTGACGATGGACACGTTCTGGTTTTGGGTTATTCGGGTGAGAGTTGATATATGCTAGATTCGGTTCTACATATGTCGTGTGGTTAGGAATCCCCAGCTGGGTAAATGAAGCGGTTCGAATCGTCGTTACTCTACGAGAAAGGAGTCTTGGCCTTGCACCAACATCGTAGTTAAGAACTGGAATTGAAAGAAAGAATAAGAAAGGTTTTGATGATAATTACTTTGATCTAGATCAGGATCACCTAGATTTGATTAATGAACCATCAATGGTAAAAGTAAAATGTTGAAGATAAGGACTTACTCTAGTAAGCTTTTCTGCAAAAGAAAATCTTGATTTTGATTTACCCGTACCTTGATTCCCTAAAGCTAGCATGCCCTTGGAGTCTTTGTCTTAGTCGGGTAAGTCTTGTTGAGTACTCTCGTACTCAGGGTTTGTTGAACCCCTTGTTGCAGGTGCGGTTCATGAACAAGTCTGCTTCGAGCCTTGTCGCATGACCGTCGTGGTTGAAGAAAGCGACGACGAGTAGACTGTGTGGCCTTTGGGTAAGGCATCTCGTTTGGGTGTTGTAATAAAGTTACTACCGATACTTCTCTACTAATGGTTTGTAATAATGTACATAAGGTTTGAAGTTTGAAAACTGGTTTGTAAACCTATGTTATTGTAAGACTTCCGCTACTTTACTCTGTTGAATATTTTGAATAAACTGTTGTAATATTGCAATACTCCTGTGATTGGATCCTGTTCGGAGGAAAGCAGGCCTTTTAAGTTATGGTGAACATAAGTACGACTGTCAGAGGTCATTATGGCAATGACGTGTACTTGTGGGCCATCATAATTAGGAGGTTCTGTGACAGCTGGTATCAGAGCATAATCACTCGAGTTATTGTAGTATTACTTTGCAAAATTTCAAAATGTTTTGGGTCAAATAAACTTAATATTGATATTTTGGTCCAAATTGCTTTTGCTTATCTTAATCTATTCTATAGTTTCCTTAGCTCATATTTGAAAGCTTCGTAGTGAAGTATCTTGTATAGTGCCCTATGTTATAAAGTTTGCATGTGTTGCTTAATCTTTCTGTTAGATCGTAAGTACGATGCATGCATCATGTTTAATTAACCTGCTTAAGTTACCTTCCCTTTTAAAGTGGTTTGGGTTAAGTAAGGTTCAATCCTATTCATGCTAACCTTCAGATCCCCCTATCTGTTCTCATCGTCCTAATTCTATCTTGCTTTAGGATGGCACGTGTGAAGACAACTCCTCGCAAGAAAACAGGACCACAAGGAGTGCCACGTCATCAGTTGGCCGCCAGAGTTGATGGAGCAAGCAGTAGCCGTAATCCGAACCCGGATTCGGAATCAGAGGTTGCAAGGCTTACATCAGAAGTGGAGCGACTGAAGCGCAATATGCGTTTTTGGAAGCAGTTCTAGAATGAGTCTCTGGAAAAGAAGACAGAAGCCAGAGCTCGTGTTCGTGAGTTGGAGCTTTATGTGACACACCTGGAGCAGTACAATACTGTTCTGCATGAGGAAGTCCATAGGCTAAATGATCTGATGAATCCCGATCATCAGCCCCAGGCAGTAGAAGATGATGTTGGTGCCGTGATTGTTCCTGGTGTAGAGGACAATAATGAAGATGAACCCATGATGGAAAGTGGGGATGATGCAAGTCATGTCACTGGTGCAAGTGTTCCAGAGGTTGATGATGGAGTGATCGTGATCAGCGATGATGATGAGGAGTGAAGTGTTGACATGGATGGATATGTAATATAGTAGTCTTTCCTGCTTTCTAAGAACCTTAGTGGGTAGTTTCTTGCTTGCGAGCAAGTTTGTAATGAAATAATGTAAGATAAGTTTGTATGTGTATACAAGTACTGTACTAACTGCTTTTTAATTCAATAAAGCGATGTAAATAAATATGGTTTGTGTACAACAGATGGACGGTACTGGAACTTCCCAGGATGGGGACAATACTCCGAATCCCCCACCGTTTCCACCCACCTTGGCTGAGGCTATTGCCGCTTTGGTTAATGCCACTACCCTGTTGGCTCAGAATCAGAATCAGAATGGAAATCAGGGTCGTCGAGGCCGTAACAATGGAGGGGAAACCACCTATGTGGATTTCACCGATACCCGTCCACTAGTGTTCTCAAAGGCAGATGAGCCGCTAGAGGTAGATGACTGGCTCCGTACCATGGAGCAGAAGTTTGAACTGTTACAGTGCACGGAGCACCAGAAGCCCGTGTTTGCAGCGCAGCAGCTTAGAGGTGCCGCAGGGGCGTGGTGGGCGAATCTGGTCGCCGCACGGCCTGCTGGCCACCGTGTCACTTGGCAGGAGTTTCGTGAAGCCTTCAGAGCACATTATATCCCAGATGGTGTCATGACCATGAAGCTAGAGGAGTTTCTCTCGTTGAAGCAAGGGAACCAGACAGTTCTGCAGTACGTGGGTAAATTCAATCATTTGTCCCAGTATGCAGCGGAATATGTGAACACCGATTCGAAGAAGAAAAGCTGTTTCATGAGAGGTTTGAGTACCAGAATCCAGGAAGCATTGGTCACCTGTTATAATGCTACATACCATGAGATAGTCAACGTGGCTATTGCGTCAGAAGAGAAGTCCCGACTGCACAAAGAGTCAAAGAAAAAGAAGCCAGTGTTTTCGAGCCCGTCTGGCGGCATTAAGAAGCGCCAGAAGTTTATTTACCACCCTCAGAACCATTTCCGCCCAACTTATCGTCCACCGCAATACCAAGCTCAGCCACAGACGTTTTACCATCCTGCCGCAACCCCGCAGTTTGCACAACAGCCGAATGCCCCTGGTATTCGAAACCAGACTCCAGCCACCCATAACTTTCCCTGCTACAATTGTGGAAAGCCAGGCCACTTTTCCAAGGACTGCCCGTATCCAAGGCAGTACAATCCCAACTATCCCAGAGCTCCCGTGCCACAACAGCAACAACCTCAGAGCAAGAACAACAATCTGAATGTTCAGAAGGGTAAGGGTGAGAAGAAGAAGACCGGACGTGTGTTCTATACTCAAGCAAGTGCAATCCTAGAGGGAGAACCTGTTATGATGGGTATGTTCCCTGTTGCTAATCATCCAGCAGTACTGTTATTTCATTCAGGTGCATCGCATACATTCATAAATCGCACCTTTGTTGTTAAGCATGACATTCCAATTATGGGAACGCAAGAAGATTTCTTTATCCAGTCGCCCGGGGGACGACTGTGTACTAAGGAGATGGTACGCGACGTACCTATAGAGTTAGGTGGGCATATATTCCCTACCTCAATGATAATATTACAGAAACAGGATATAGATGTAATCCTGGGTATGAATTGGATGTACCAAAGAGGAGCCCTTATAGATGCACTGCACAGAACTATAAGGTTGAACCTGCCAGATAATAAATCTCATCTTCTTATCCAACTTCCTATCCCAAAGAGAACCGTTGAAAGGGTATGTGCAACTTCAGTACAAGAGATTTGTGATATACCGGTAGTCTGTGAATTTCCAGATGTGTTTCCAGATGATCTACCAGGTCTGCCACCAGACAGAGATATAGAGTTTGTGATTGAGTTAAAACCGGGTACTGCCCCAATATCCCGGAGAGCTTACAGAATGCCACCCAATGAATTGGCAGAACTCAAGGATCAACTGCAAGAGTTACGTAACAAAGGTTTTATCAGACCCAGTTCCTCACCATGGGGATGTCCCGCTCTATTTGTTAAGAAGAAAGATCAGACTTTAAGGATGTGTGTTGATTATCGACCACTAAATGAAGTAACCATTAAGAATAAATATCTGTTGCCACGCATTGATCTGCTCTTTGATCAGCTTGCGGGGGCAAAGGTATTTTCAAAGATCGATCTTCGATCAGGGTACCATCAAATGAAGATTCGACCTGAAGATATCCCAAAGACTGCATTCACCACCAGATATGGACTGTATGAGTACCTAGTTATGTCTTTTGGTCTCACCAATGCACCGGCACATTTCATGTATCTGATGAACTCAGTTTTCATGCCGGAGCTTGACAAGTTTGTGGTTGTGTTTATTGATGATATTCTGGTATATTCCAAAAGTAAAGAAGAGCATGTTGAGCATCTCAGAGTTGTTCTGAATCGTTTGAGAGATCATCAACTGTATGCCAAGTTCAGTAAATGCGAGTTTTGGTTGAGAGAAGTGCAATTCTTAGGCCATGTGTTATCAGCCGAAGGAGTAGCAGTAGATCCTGGCAAGGTGAAAGATATTCTGAATTGGAAACCACCAATCTCAGTTCATGAAGTCCGAAGTTTTCTAGGAATGGCGGGTTATTACCGTCGATTCATACCTGACTTTTCAAAGGTAGCTGTTGACGATCCTTAAGTATCAATTATAACTATCAAATAAATAGAGAAAAGGATCCAAATGAAACCAACACCTAGACTTAGGGTTTTATCTGACAAAATTCCACGAGTTTTGCTGTTTATCTATTTCTGCAGGCGGTTATCAGGAAATACGGAAGAAAGGCCCACATGTCGGATTAATGACGGGATATTAACCGAACACGTAATTATCTTACATCTAGAAGAGTCCAGAAGCCACGAGAACGAACGGGAGGCGTAACAGAGCCGGGGACAGGGCGCCCGCCCTAGTCCCTAGGGCGCCCGCCCTGCTGGCTCAGCCAATCAGGCTCCGCCTCGAGGATTATGCTCCACCAACCTAGAGGATCAAGGAAAACCGCACGATCAATGTCGGTTTGATCCAACGGCCCAGATTCATCCGAAAGGGCTATATAAGCAAGGCCCCTGACCCTGGAGGAGAGGCCCTCGTCTCATACTTCAAACCCTAATTCAGGAGGAGAGCCTCTGATCAAGCCCTAGAGCCACCACATCAACTAGATCTCTAGTTAGCATAGCTACATAGGATTAGAACTAGAAGGAGTCAATCTTCGATTGGTTCCCGGATCTGTCAAGAGGATTCTTGGTAATTCCTCTATTGTTCTTCAATTGTTCATCATTGTTCTTCAATATTATGAATATGACTTTGTTCTATTTCAATATATTAGTTATGACTTTGCTCTACTTGATTATATTTGCAATTATATTGTTATTAGTTTATCATAGTTATATGCTTGGCTTAGTTAGATTGGAATTATATACATGCCTAGGATCATATAGCGTTTATCCATGTGTACAGTGGGTGAATGATAATTATTGTGTAGACGTGGTGTCTATACCGTATTTATCTGCGATTGCACCCTATATGCCAGATTGTGGGGTAGTTCGCGATAGTGACAGCTTCGTTGATTCTTATATAGTCCCCCTCTCGTGTATAGGGCAGGCAGAGCAACACTATTACAGGGGAGTGATTGCTATGTTCTTCATCTTCCTTGCTAATATTCACTATGCATGGATATAGTCTTTTCTCACCATGATTGCCAAGTATAATTGCACTAACTATGATATGCTAGACTTTATAGTTAATAATAACTTAGGGAATATCTTTGTAGTTCATCCTAATTCCATGCTAATGACTTGCTAGAATATCTGTTGAGGTGCTTATCATTATTATATGTGGCTAGCTGATCAGATTAATTATCTTTGTCACCATTATCACTTTACCTTTACTTAATGTGACATTTATACCTGTATAAAGAGATTGATAAATACTCTCGGTTATACATGCAATGATGTGTACTCAGTTCCATATTCTCATTCCATTATCAACCATGATACTTAGAAATCTCTTCCCAGTGGTAAAAATATAAATAACGATACCTGGAATACTTCCCGGTTAAAATGCTACATCGGTATTAATCTGTGCGCTTGCAGATCCCTTTTATTATTTATCTTGATGAGCAATTGCATATTTCAATACCGCGTCTCTTGTGTCATGCTGGGGATGACAACTTGGCTTAAGTGGCATGAGGGATAGGTTTGGCATTTTTGGCGCCGTTATCAGAATTAGAAAACTAAGTCTACTTTTGGTAGTGACGTTAAGAATGCCCAACAAGCATTTTTGGCGCCGTTGCCGGGGAAGGTTGATTACTAAGTAGGAATGAATATGGAACTTTGAGTCATCATTTGCATCACTAATCTGATCGAGCTTATCAATTCTCTTATACAGTTTTACCCCTGTATTTTCCATTTTGATTATTTATTGTAGGGTGATGCATGAATAGAAGACATCTTCCAGACAACTTTGTTGACGATCCCGAAGCCTTATTCAGAAGAACAAGAGCCAAGCTCAAGAAGATATCGTCAACACTTCAGCACAAAGCTTCATCCAAATCCGAAGACCGCCGAAGTTTCATCCGGAATTTGTCGACTGAATTCGAAGCCATGGCGAACAAGTCGATCCGCGAGTTCTCAGCTCCCACTACGGACAACATCCGCACTGGACCTGCTGGGGAGATCGACCGCAACTTCGAGCTCAAGCCTGGGCTCATCAACATGGTGCAAGCTAACCAGTTCTGTGGGAAGCCACATGAAGACGCTAGTGCTCATCTTCAACACTTCCTGGAGATCTGCAGCACTTTCACCATGGCTGAAGTCCCCAGAGACGCCATACTACTTCGCCTTTTCCCATTCTCACTGTTGGGGAGAGCGAAGCAGTGGTTCTACGCTACAAAGGAGAAGAACACTACGTGGGCACTCTGCTCCACGAACTTTCTGGCCAAATTCTTTCCCATGGGCAAGACCAATGCTCTCCGTGGGAAGATTACAAGTTTTCAGCAACAACATGATGAATCCGTTCCAGAAGCATGGGAGCGTTTCCAAGACTACATCCTAGAATGTCCCCATCATGGAATGGAAAGCTGGCTACCGATGCAGACATTTTATCATGGGCTCATTAACAGTGCCCGTGAAACCATGGATGCTGCAGCTGGAGGAGCATTCCTATCACTCACCATACCTCAAGCCACAGCTCTTGTGGAGAAGATGGCATCCAACCAAGGTTGGAATGAAGAAAGAACTCAGACACGCAAGGGAGGTGGAGGTATGCACCAGCTCAAGGAGGTAGACATGCTGTCTGCCAAGCTAGACCTACTCATGAAGAAGCTCGATGATCGAGCTGGAGAAAAGAAAGAAGTCATGGACGTCTACGACTCCCACATGACTTGTGAGGAGTGTGGAGGTACTGGACACTCGGGCAATCACTGTCCTGAGTTGCTGGAGGACGTGAACTACATCAACAATAACAACAACTACTACAACCGTCCTCAGCAGAATCAAGGTTGGAATCAACAGAGGCCTAACTACTCAGGTAATTACCAAGGTAACAATTCTTTCAATAATAATAATAATTATCCACCTTTGAGAGAGTTAGTATCCAACCAAGGAAAGCTAATGGATAACCTGTCTAAGAAATTGGCATCTAATGATAAAATACTAGAAAATATAAATAATAGAATGGATAATTTCTCTACTGCCATCAAGAACCAGATTAGCTTTAATAAAATGATTGAATCTCAGTTGAATCAAATAGCTGTTGTTGTTCCTGCTACTAACCCCGGTATACCATCACAACCGGAAGGACTAGAATCTGCAAATCTTGTAGACATGTTTGATGCAGGAGATTACTGGAGTAACCCTATCGTGGAAGTAAGTACTGACCGTCTGCCGGTCAAGAGAGGCGATCCAGGACGCCCCGTCATCCCGATCTCCATCGGCATGCGAGACTTCCCAGAAGCACTCTGTGACTTTGGCTCCAGCGTCAACATCATGCCCAGGGTACTCTATGAAAAACTCTTTTCACAACCATTATTAGAAACAACCATGTGTTTGCAGCTTGCAGATAGGACACTGAGTTTCCCGAGAGGAATGTTGAAGAACATCTGTGTCCGAGTAGGTTCCTCGTACGCTCCAGCAGAC
This sequence comes from Saccharum spontaneum, assembly GCA_022457205.1. NCBI lineage: Eukaryota > Viridiplantae > Streptophyta > Magnoliopsida > Poales > Poaceae > Saccharum > Saccharum spontaneum. Next base: position 41,827,094 of record CM039617.1, on the reverse strand, counting down.
TTCGTAGTGATAGAGACCGGTTCTGATGAGAGGGCTCCCGTCATCCTAGGGAGACCATTCCTGAACACCGCGGGAGCTGTCATCTATGCTAGTGCTGCCAAGATCAGTTTCTACATCAAGGGGAGGAAGGAAACGTTTTCCTTCAAGAACAAGACCGCACAAATCCCAGAGCAACCCCAATATGAACCAAGGAAGAGGACCAACAGGAGGAACAAGAGCAAGAAGCAAGTATGGACCGAGACAGCTAAGATGGTCACTGCCGTGCACAAAGGTCAAGATCGCCAACTCAAGTCACCGTTCTTGCCTAAGAAGGACGACCCAGGTATGCCAAGCATTTATTGCTCCATTAATGGGTCCCACTTCTACAAGACACTTTGCGACACTGGGTCGGGCGTCAACATAATGGCCAAGGTCACCTATGAACTTCTGTTCGGAACCATGCCCTTAAACCCAACATATATTCAGCTCCAGATGGCAGATCAGACATTCCGACAGGTCGAAGGTACAGTAACTGACGTCCCTGTCAAGATAGACGATCACTTTGTCCATACAGACTTTCAGGTTATTGACATGGGAGAAGATGAATACGATCCACCCATCATCCTTGGAAGACCATTCCTTAGTACTGTCAAAGCAATCATTTACATTGGAACTGGAGAAGTCCACATGCACTTCCCCTCTGAGAAGGTACGTCTTTACTTTACTGACCCTAACTATGTATTTGAAGAATCCAAGCAGGTCAGGACAAGAAGAAGGCGGCGTAACCACAATCAGAAGCAACAGGTCATCAAGGACGGATGGGCAGATTATGAAGGAGAAGTGGTAAGATCTGAAGACATACCACTCAACCAACACTGTCCTGAGGAGACCGAAGCACCGAGATAAGTATGGAAAGAAAAGACAGTTGCACATGAAGAAGAGGCGCTGCCGGAACCACCGACTACGCCATCCACCAAGTCCTAGGACGATTGAACGAATAAGAGTCCCGTTCGGAGGACTTTAAAACACCGAACGCCTTGTCAAGAGTTCCACAAAGCTTTGTTGTCTATTTGAGCTTCACAGAATTCAAGGAGACTAGCAGACAGAGGACATTCTAATCGCTGTCAGGGTGCTGCCGACTTTCAAATACACCTCCACCATCTGCTAGCTACATCAGAAGAGATTATGTCAAGATCCAGCTTGGGGGAGAGCACCTCCATTATCTTGCTAAGTATTTCTATCTTTATCTGTATATTTATATATACTTCTACCCTATAAAAATAAAAATATACATAACTATGAAAAAAAAACCAAATAAAGATTTTGTGCTTATATATATACACCTATATCTTTTGCTTAGTGTGTTTTAATAAATAAATAAAGTGGCTATGCTAAACTGAATCTAAATAATAAAACTCTAGCATGGATATGATAAATAGTTGCTTTGCCTAACTTTCAAATTTGAAGTCCTCGCTCTAAGTTTACATAACTGTTATCATTTAAAGCTTGCTTTAAACCTGAACTTGTGGGAAGAGAACTTGATCTAAAGTCTAAGTTGTTAACGGATATGATATGGGAAGGTTGAGCTGTTGTTTATCTATTCCTAGAGATGCTAGAATTCTGGAGAATTTTATCTTTGAAAATCTTAAAATGCTACATGATGAGTTCCTGTATGATGAGAGTTTAAGTTCCTACCACAACCATACATACATGCTTGCTAGACTTTAAGCCATACATTTACTTTTTACTGCTTATGAGCATTGAGTGTAGTCAAGCTGTGTAGACCCTTAGGAGCTTTTCATGCGGTTAAAATCAAGATTCACTTGCACGATCACTCATACATGCTGCTTCTACTCCGGAAGTACGCATCCACATATATCCACTCATTCTCATCTCCAGATCCACATAAAATTATTCTACTCCTAATCCGGGAGAGAATAGCCAAAAATATTTTCCCATTCTTGTTATCCCCTGTGAAATAAATGCTCAAGCTATTTTGGTTACTACCACTTGCTATATTGTTCTAAGTAGATGAGTGCTCTATACGAGGAAATAAAAAGGGGCAAGTGCCCGGAACCTCGAAAAGAAAAGAAAAATATACGAGGAAATAAAAAGGAGCAAGTGCTCGGAACCTCGATGAAAAAAAATGTGAGAAGAGAGGTAAAAATGGACAAGTGTCCGACAGTAGAATTAGGGGTACAAGATACCCACCTGAGAGAAAAAAAAAAGAAAATATAGAGCACCTCATTCTCCTCAAGAGCTTTAAAAGCAAGAAAGGTACGTATCCCCTCAAAAAGAGCAAAAGTAGAATTAGACTTTCATCATTGTTATCATCACTACCACCATACACCATTTATTCGCCACACATGCACATCTTGATTTGACTTATTGACTTGTTTCTCTGATCCATGGTTTGACTATGCAATAAATGTCTTGTAAGTATGTATACTTTATCTCCCACCGATGAGCTCCAGATATCAAAAGCCTTATTAGAATAGGATGAGAGAGAAGGCAATGTCACTCTGCCTTATACCACAAATACTACATACTTTGCTTTGAGAGAAGGCAGACATCATTACTGCCTTGGTGAGGATCCAGAAATACCACAAAAGAGAGACCTGAGAGAGTCATACAAGGAATCTCTGAGTTTTATTTGAAAATCTGCAAAAAACTCCAAGAGCTATAGCTGATCAAGAATAAGAGACATGGTGCTTGACTAGACTGTTCTATCTTTTAACCGCTCAAGACAAAGGTGACGGTTGCAAGCCCCATGGTGAAAGGTATAATGAGTAAGTTTTAAGTCTTGACAGTTTACTTTAATTCAGAGATGAGACTCTATTTGAAAGCATGTGTACCGTCAAAATTCAAAGGCATTTCAGCAACTTCTCATCCATCGCTGAGTCTATCCTTGCTCAGGGACGAGCAAGAGGTAAGCTTGGGAGAGTTTGTTGACGATCCTTAAGTATCAATTATAACTATCAAATAAATAGAGAAAAGGATCCAAATGAAACCAACACCTAGACTTAGGGTTTTATCTGACAGAATTCCACGAGTTTTGCTGTTTATCTATTTCTGCAGGGGGTTATCAGGAAATACGGAAGAAAGGCCCACATGTCGGATTAATGACGGGATATTAACCGAACACGTAATTATCTTACATCTAGAAGAGTCCAGAAGCCACGAGAACGAACGGGAGGCGTAACAGAGCCGGGGACAGGGCGCCCGCCCTAGTCCCTAGGGCGCCCGCCCTGCTGGCTCAGCCAATCAGGCTCCGCCTCGAGGATTATGCTCCACCGACCTAGAGGATCAAGGAAAACCGCACGATCAATGTCGGTTTGATCCAACGGCCCAGATTCATCCAAAAGGGCTATATAAGCAAGGCCCCTGACCCTGGAGGAGAGGCCCTCGTCTCATACTTCAAACCCTAATTCAGGAGGAGAGCCTCTGATCAAGCCCTAGAGCCACCACATCAACTAGATCTCTAGTTAGCATAGCTACATAGGATTAGAACTAGAAGGAGTCAATCTTCGATTGGTTCCCGGATCTGTCAAGAGGATTCTTGGTAATTCCTCTATTGTTCTTCAATTGTTCATCATTGTTCTTCAATATTATGAATATGACTTTGTTCTATTTCAATATATTGGTTATGACTTTGCTCTACTTGATTATATTTGCAATTATATTGTTATTAGTTTATCATAGTTATATGCTTGGCTTAGTTAGATTGGAATTATATACATGCCTAGGATCGTATAGCGTTTATCCATGTGTACAGTGGGTGAATGATAATTATTGTGTAGACGTGGTGTCTATACCGTATTTATCTGCGATTGCACCCTATATGCCGGATTGTGGGGTAGTTCGCGATAGTGACAGCTTCGTTGATTCTTATATAGTCCCCCTCTCGTGTATAGGGCAGGCAGAGCAACACTATTACAGGGGAGTGATTGCTATGTTCTTCATCTTCCTTGCTAATATTCACTATGCATGGATATAGTCTTTTCTCACCATGATTGCCAAGTATAATTGCACTAACTATGATATGCTAGACTTTATAGTTAATAATAACTTAGGGAATATCTTTGTAGTTCATCCTAATTCCATGCTAATGACTTGCTAGAATATCTGTTGAGGTGCTTATCATTATTATATGTGGCTAGCTGATCAGATTAATTATCTTTGTCACCATTATCACTTTACCTTTACTTAATGTGACATTTATACCTGTATAAAGAGATTGATAAATACTCTCGGTTATACATGCAATGATGTGTACTCAGTTCCATATTCTCATTCTATTATCAACCATGATACTTAGAAATCCCTTCCCAGTGGTAAAAATATAAATAACGATACCTAGAATACTTCCCGGTTAAAATGCTACATCGGTATTAATCTGTGCGCTTGCAGATCCCTTTTATTATTTATCTTGATGAGCAATTGCATATTTCAATACCGCGTCTCTCGTGTCATGCTGGGGATGACAACTTGGCTTAAGTGGCATGAGGGATAGGTTTGGCATTGTTGGCGCCGTTATCAGAATTAGTAAACTAAGTCTACTTTTGGTAGTGACGTTAAGAATGCCCAACAGTAGCCAAGCCAATTACAGAGTTGTTGAAGAATCAAACTAAGTTCATATGGTCTCCAGAATGTGAGAAAGCTTTTAGAATTCTAAAGAAGTCATTGACAACTGCTCCAGTTTTTGGCACAACCAGATATAGAAAAGCCATTTGATGTTTATTGTGATGCCTCGGGTATTGGCCTTGGTTGTGTATTGATGCAAGAAGACAGAGTCATTGCTTATGCCTCGAGACAGTTGAAGCGCCATGAAGAACATTATCCGACACATGATCTTGAACTAGCAGCTGTGGTTCATGCATTAAAGATCTGGCGTCATTACTTGTTAGGTAATACTTGCCATATGTATACAGATCACAAAAGTTTAAAGTATATCTTTACTTAGTCAGAATTGAATATGAGGCAAAGAAGATGGCTTGAATTGATAAAGGATTATGATTTGGAAGTACACTATCACCCTGGAAAAGCAAATGTGGTTGCTGATGCACTCAGTAGAAAGAATCATTGCAATTGTATGACTGTGAAGCCAATGGATTACAGTTTGTGTTACGAATTGGAGAAGTTGAATATTGAAATAATTCAACAAGGTCAGTTGACTAATGTCACAGTAGAATCAACAATCAAAGATCAGATTGTATCTGCTCGGAGAACAAATTCTGGAATAGCTCATATAAAAGAAAAAGTTAGAACTGGTCAACAGACAGATTTCAGTATTGATGATGCAGGTGTGCTGTGGTTTAAGAACCGGCTAGTGGTCCCAAAGATTTCAGAGTTACGTCAGCTCATTCTTGATGAAGCACATAGTACAAGGTTTTCTATTCATCCAGGGAGTAATAAGATGTATCAAGATTTGAAACAGAGATTCTGGTGGACCAAAATGAAAATCGAGATTGCTAAGTATGTTGCCAGATGTGATACTTGTCGTAAAGTGAAAGTTGAACATTTGAAGCCGGCAGGAATGTTACAACCCTTGCCTATTCCATCCTGGAAATGGGAAGATATTAGTATGGATTTTATTACTGGGTTGCCCAAGACCTCAAGAGGCTTTGATTCAATTTGGGTTATTGTGGACCATTTAACTAAGTCAGCTCACTTCGTACCTGTGAAGGTTGACTATAGAGCATCTAAATATGCAGAAATATATGTTGCTCGGATTATGAGTTTACATGGAATACCCAAAACAATTGTTAGTGACAGAGGTACTCAATTTGTTTCGCAATTTTGGAGACAGTTTCAAAAGTCATTAGGTACTAAACTTCTTTATAGCACAGCCTATCATCCACAAACTGGGGGACAGACTGAAAGAGTAAATCAAATTTTGGAAGATATGTTAAGATCATGTGCTCTCACCTATCAAGATCAATGGGATGAATGTTTACCGTTAGCAGAATTCTCATACAACAATAGTTATCAAGAGAGTATCAAAATGGCACCGTTTGAAGCATTGTATGGCCGCAGGTGCAGAACTCCGTTGAACTGGTCAGAACCAGGAGAAAGATGGTTTTATGGAGTTGATCTAGTGAAGAAAACAGAAGAAAAGGTTAGGCAGATACAAAAGAATTTAAAAGTTGCTCAGTCTCGACAAAAGAGTTATGCAGATAAAAGGCGTAGACCTTTGATATTTAAAGTGGGAGATTATGTTTATCTGAAAGTGTCACCCATGAAAGGAGTAAATAGATTTGGAGTCAAAGGCAAGCTCGCATCACGTTATATTGGTCCATTTCAGATCATTGAAAAATGTGGGAAGGTGGCATATAGATTAAAGCTGCCTGAACAACTGTCAGCCGTGCACAATGTATTTCATGTATCACAAATGAAGAAGTGTATGCAAGTGCCTGATCAAGTTGTTGATGTGGAGGGGGTTGAACTTGAGCCTGATTTGACATATTCTGAATATCCTGTCCGAGTCTTGGATCGAAAGGATCGTGTTACCCGGAGTAAAATAATTAAATGGTACAAGATACAATGGGATCAACATTCAGAATAGGAAGCTACCTGGGAATCGGAGGATTACCTGTTGGAGAATTTCCCGGAGTTCTTTGCTTCTATCTAGGTTGCAATTTCTTCTTTAAATTGTAACCTATCATTTTAAAATCTTTGTAATGCAGAAAACCCCTATCTGTTTTGTAGACAAGTCTTGGACGTGTTTGCTTGACACGTTTCCTTTTCCATTACTTAACTCAAGGCTTTAAATCTCGGGACGAGATTTCTTTAAGGGGGAAGGGCTGTAACACCCCGGGTGTTATAGTGCTAATTAATCTGCCATGTCATCATATTGCATCGCAAAGCATACCTGTTAGGTTAACCTTGTTATGCATCAACTAAAACGAGTTTACTTAATTAGGTTGAATGTGTTTCTCAATGGTGTGCTCCGGAATCGAAAACCCTAATTTCGAATACCACTGCAAATACTTAGTAAATGCCCTGCGTAATTTGAGGTGCGCGACTGTGTTGCACACTAGTGTCAAGTGTAGGGTATGAGCTCATGTACAACATCTAAAATGAAGCTCCAAAATTGAGTTTGAATTGGAGTCCCAAAACTTGTCGCGAGTTTTCCGATTCGAATTCAAATTCAAATCTGGGGAGAAATGTAAAAGAATTTCAAAAGCTAATTGGTCAACCAAGGGTGGCATTTGGTCAACCATGTCATGTTGGTCCAAATGATGCCTTTGGGTGAGGTTTTGATCATTAAGTAATCACAAATCAAAGTAGAAACAAATTCCAATTTGAAATCCCTCCGAAAACCCTAAATTTCAAAACCCTATTTTACCCCTTTTGAAATAATTTAAAATCTAAGCAAAATTTGGGAAAAAGTTTAAAACCAAGTTTGTAGAACTTTTCAAGGGCTACAACTTTGGTGTTTTGAGTTTTCAAAGTTTTAGTGTAAAATGTGGAGCAATTTTGAAAATAAACAAATTTCAGATTTAATTCATTTTTGTCCCCGAACTAAGATTTCAAAATGGAGGAAGAATTTGGAAAAGTTTTGAACAGCAAAGTTGTAGGTCTGGTCAAGATAAACAACTTTGATGTTTGGAGATTTTGAAGTTTCAATATAAAATCAAAAGTAATTTCTAAATTACCAAATCTGAAAAATGTGTCCCTTTTTGAATTTAAACTCAAATTTCAAAAGCCAAGCAGAATTTGAAAAAGTGTTCAATACCAAACTTGTAGAGCTTGAAATTCTGAAGATTTCATACATTGGAAGATTTTCAAGTTGTTATACAAATTTGAAAGTAATTTGAGAAAACAGTTTGAATTTCAAAATTTGGGGGGGCAGCTACAGTGCACGACGTATCACCGCCGGCCACCGCGCGGTATGGGCGCCGACGAGACGCCGGACGGCTTCGGCCGGCTTCCAGGCGTGTTCTCGATCGCCAGCACGACAACGCGCGTCTTCCAGTGAAGTAAACCGTGGTCGTTGCCTATATATACATGAGTTCACCGTGACGTTTTCCATTTTCGCCACCGCAGCTCCGCCGCTCGCCGCTGCCGCCACCAAGCCGCCTCCGGCCACGCCAACCGCACCACTAGCTCCGCCTCGGCCTCGCGCATCTTGTGGACCACTTGCATTCACCGTTTTCGCACCCGAGCTCCCGCACCGCCTGTTCCCGTGCTCAACTCCGGCGACTGCCCGCCATCCTCGTCTTCCCGTGGCCAGGCCACTCCAGCCGCTCCCCGTCGCCACCGAGAGCTTCACTGCAACCGCGGTGAGCCACTGATGCTTCCCGACCCTTCAATTTAGTCTCTACCGCTTTGTAGTCGCCGGCGTGCTGCTCCCGCGGCCACCGTGCCGCCATCGCCGTCGCTCGCGGGTCACTAGGGCCTGAACCGTGGCGCTACCGAGCAAAATGGAACTGTGGGATAGTGTAGATGATGATGGTGGAGTTGGATTGTCGACCGAAGCACCGGTCATCGGCCGGCCACCGCGGGGAAGCGAGCGAGCGCGCGGGAGAGCGAGAGCGAGCGGGAGGAAGGAGATGACAGGTGGGGTCACATTGTCAGCGAGCGCGGGAGAGAGAGCACGCGGGCGCGGAGCTGGCGCTGGGCTGGGCCGCTTGCTGGGCCAAGCGCGTGCGGGCGCGCGCGCGTACGCGGGCCGGTTGGGCTGGGCCGGATCGGAGAGAAGAGGAGAAGCAGCCCGAGTTCGGTTTTGTTTTTGTTTTTGTTTTTCTTTTTCAAATAAATGAATAGTGCAGTTATTTGTTTATTTCATTAAAAATTGTGTAGAGTTCCAAAATTCATGAAAATTTTTGTGTAAGCTTCTCAATGTATAAGATATCTAGGAAAAATATTAAATCATGAATTTGAATATTTTATGCAGTAGAATTAATTGGTTCCAATAAAGATTAAATGCAACTTCCAGTAATTTTAATAATTAATTTATTTATCCAAATATTATGAAATTTATTATGGTGCTGTTATAAATCATTCTTAACCCATAGAAAAAGTTTGAACTTGTTTAGATAAAGTTTGATCAACTTCTAATTATGCCCTAATTATTTAAATAGAAAATAAATATTAATTTGAGAACTTTAAGTGTTGAGTGCCTTTTGATTGAGTGATGTCCTTAGGTCACTACCCTGTGGTGATCTCTGGCACCTTAAGTTCATGATTGAGCTCGTTAGTAACTTATTAGGTTAAAAGATGGTATTGCGGGAACTCGTCGCTATTAGTTAGTAGGTTTTCTGTTTACGACTGTACCGTGAAGGGAAGTTGTACTCGAATAGTAACCGTGGCATGTTATCATCCAGCCTCATGTTTATCATTGAGCATCATGTTAAAGCATGTTATGTATTCGTGTAGTCACCGCTTTCGAAGAAGCCGAAGTCGTCGAGCAAGCTTCCGGAGAAGAGCGATCGTTAGTGGGTTCCGGACCAGACGTTGGAGTCTCCGAGTCTGAGTCAGTCGTCGTGTCCGAGCAAGGCAAGCCCCGGTGCATTTAAACCCTACCTTGAATTTTACAAATGTTTTATTATTTATTTTATGGTTTATTGCATTAAGTAATTAGGAGTTGAGTGATAACCTAATTGCTGCATTATCATCCTTGATTATTGCAATAATACCCTTGATACCTGTTTTACAGAAAATGCGTAGTATGCTTCGCTATGCTTAGAAGTTAAGCTTTTAAATGAAATGTTTACATAGCCATGACGGCATCCTTAATGAATATTGAAATATATGAATGAACTTGTAAGATCGGGCGGGTGGTTTGGCCACTGCTAACGTGCATTAGGAGAGGAGTCCCAATGTATTGTTTTCGCCTTATCAGTTAAGGACCGTACGTTGTTGGCCCTTGCGTCATGGAGTTTTTGTTAGTACTAGCCATGTGCCCATGTCGGGTAAGCCTTACTTTGGTTAGTCCATTACGAGAACGTCTAACCTCGCACTGGGAGTGGAGAGATGGCGAGAGTAACGTATACCCTCGGGGCTAGAATGTGGCCGGGTTCGAGGAGTACTGTGCTCTCGGGTGGCGATGGACACGTTCTGGTTTTGGGTTATTCGGGTGAGAGTTGATATATGCTAGATTCGGTTCTACATATGTCGTGTGGTTAGGAATCCCCAGCTGGGTAAATGAAGCGGTTCGAATCGTCGTTACTCTACGAGAAAGGAGTCTTGGCCTTGCACCAACATCGTAGTTAAGAACTGGAATTGAAAGAAAGAATAAGAAAGGTTTTGATGATAATTACTTTGATCTAGATCAGGATCACCTAGATTTGATTAATGAACCATCAATGGTAAAAGTAAAATGTTGAAGATAAGGACTTACTCTAGTAAGCTTTTCTACAAAAGAAAATCTTGATTTTGATTTACCCGTACCTTGATTCCCTAAAGCTAGCATGCCCTTGGAGTCTTTGTCTTAGTCGGGTAAGTCTTGTTGAGTACTCTCGTACTCAAGGTTTGTTGAACCCCTTGTTGCAGGTGCGGTTCATGAACAAGTCTGCTTCGAGCCTTGTTGCGTGACCGTCGTGGTTGAAGAAAGCGACGACGAGTAGACTGTGTGGCCTTTGGGCAAGGCATCTCGTTTGGGTGTTGTAATAAAGTTACTACCGATACTTCTCTACTAATGGTTTGTAATAATGTATATAAGGTTTGAAGTTTGAAAACTGGTTTGTAAACCTATGTTATTGTAAGACTTCCGCTACTTTACTCTGTTGAATATTTTGAATAAACTGTTGTAATATTGCAATACTCCTGTGATTGGATCCTGTTCGGAGGAAAGCAGGCCTTTTAAGTTATGGTGAACATAAGTACGACTGTCAGAGGTCATTATGGCAATGACGTGTACTTGTGGGCCATCATAATTAGGAGGTTCTGTGACACTTGTTGCAGGTTGTGATGTATCATGGCGACTGCAAGAGTTGGTTGGCTCCTGCCGTAGAGGCGGAGTGTGATCATGGGCATGATCCTTCTTATTGTCTTGTCTCTAATGCTGTTGTTTGAAGTCGACCTTGGTACTGGCATGTATTTGAAATAAGATTAATGTTAGTTTCAAATTACTTTGCTTCCGCTACTTTTTAATTTAAGTTGTAATAACTATGTTGAACTCCGATGTATATTGAATTACTTGTGAAATGGTTGTAACATGTGACTTGTTATGTTGAATCACTACGATCTTGGCTTGTATGTTGGTTGGTTTGAAATCCCTCATGATTTCATTGGACTACCGGAGTTATATGGGCTCAAGTGCGAAAATTTGATCACTTCGGTGATTGTTTTTGTACTTGTGCTCTTATAATTTGGACGGTTCTATTACATGGACCTTTGAAGCGTGATACTAATCGGAGTTGCCTTTTACACCATCCTTAGCATCATGAAGTAACTAGACATCCATCAAAACTCAAGAACCCCATGAGATCAACATTATATGTAAAGGCTCTTGGACAACTTGTAAAGCTTTAGGCAAGTCTAGATACCACGTGTAAACTATTCCTATGCATGCTAGTAGATCATTTCATCATCCAAGTTCTATACTAGCATTGCAACACACAAGCATGTATATTGAATTTAAATACATGTACAATGAGCAAGTCATATGAAAATGCACAAGCAAATGCAACAACTTTGTTTATGAGCTTGCTCCCCCTACTTGTGTGCATCAAAAATTTTATTTACCCCTTTATCATGTTAAATCATCTTTTTCTCTCCCCCTTTGTCAACAACTTACCCAAAAATGAGATCAAATTGTGGAGAGAAGAAAAATGTTTGATGGAGTAGGTTAAAATTTATCAAATTTGGATCAACCTAGAACACTTGCCAAAGATATTTAATTCGATTTGAACCAAGGACAAGCTTCTTCACACCTCATAATAAGGGTTATCTTGCCTATGTTGAATTAAACACTTATAGCAAATCTTCTAGATTCAACACTAGGTGTGCAAGCTCACAAACATGTCATATGCCACCACTAGATCAAAACAAACATAGAGGCAATAGTGGTAACATATATCCATCAAATTCATTTGATTTATCATGAATGCACATGCATACCACTTATTATTTCTACATGCTCTAGCAAGTCCTTAGCATAGGATGAATGACATGTCAATCAACTTTACCTTACAATGTCGAAGGAGAGGCATGTCAATAAGTGGGTGGAGTGCATTCAACTCATGTTTGAGAAATCAAGAATGTTCAACTCATTCCTTAGCTTGCAAAACCTCTTTTCATCAAGTGGCTTAGTGAGAATATCGGCAAGTTGATTATCGGTGCCAACACTTTCAATGGCAATATCTCCCTTTTGTTGATGATCTCTAATGAAATGATGCCTTATGTCAATGTGCTTTGTTCTTCCATGTTGAACCGGGTTTTGTGTCATCTTGATTGCACTTTCATTATCACATAGCAATGGCACATTCTTGAAGTTGAGGCCATAATCCTTCAAAGTTGATTTCATCTATAGTAATTGTGCACAACAACTTCCCGCACTCACATATTCGGCTTTGGCGGTAGAGATTGCCACACTATTTTGTTTCTTTGAGGACCATGACACAAGTGATCTTCCAAGTAATTGACATGTGCCACTTGTGCTCTTTCTATTGATCTTGCAACCCCCATAGTCAGAGTCCGAATATCCAATCAATTCAAACTTTGACCCCTTGGGATACCATAGTCCAACATCTCTTGTTTGCTTCAAGTACCTCAATATTCTCTTTGCGGCTGTGAGATGACTTTCTCTAGGTGAGGCTTGATATCTAGCACACATGCAAACACTAAACATGACATCCGGCCTTGATGCGGTGACATAGAGTAGACTTCCAATCAAGGACCGATATTCCTTTTGATTCACCATTTTGCCATCAAGATCACTATTCAAATTGCCATTTGTACCCATTGGAGTTGAAATTAGCTTTGCATCTTGCATTCCAAACTTCTTCAATATGTCCCTTATGTATTTCCCTTGACTCACAAATGTCCCATTCTTCAATTGCTTGACTTGGAGACCAAGGAAGTAGCTAAGTTCACCAATCATAGACATTTCAAACTCTTTAGCTATCATAGCACCAAATTCTTCACAATAAGCTTGATCGGTTGATCCAAAGATGATGTCATCAACGTATATTTGCACTATCAATAGATCATTTCCAATCTTCTTGGTGAATAGAGTTGTATCAACCTTGCCCATCTTGAATCCCTTAGAGAGAAGGAAATCCCTTAGCCTCACATACCATGCTCTAGGTGCTTGTTTTAAGCCATATAAAGCCTTCTTCAACTTATACACATGGTTGGGTTTCTTATCATCTTTTAATCCGGGCGGTTGCTCAATGAAGACTATCCCATTGAGAAATGCACTTTTGACATCCATTTGATATAGTTTGATGTTGTGTGCATAAGCATAAGCCAATAGAATCCTTATTGCCTCCAATCTTGCCACGGGAGCATATGTCTCATCATAGTCAAGACCTTCTACTTGAGTGTAACCTTGAGCAACTAGTCTTGCTTTGTTTCTCACTACAATGCCATCTTGATCTTGCTTGTTTTTAAACACTCACTTGGTTCCAATCACATTGTAGTCATTTGGCCTTTCTACCAACTCCCAAACATCATTTCTTGTGAAATTGTTAAGCTCTTCTTGCATAGCCATGATCCAATCGGCATCCCTCAAAGCTTCTTCTATCTTCTTTGGTTCTATGGTTGACACAAATGATGTATGCTCACAAAACATAGCCAATCTTGATCTTGTTTGCACACCACTTCTAATATCACCAATAACACTATCAATGGGGTGATCTCTTGCAACATGTTATGGTTGGAGTACTTGCACTTGATTGCTTGAGCTTGGTTGATCACTTGATGTATCTCGATGAGATGAACTAGCACCATGATCTTGCACTTGAGAGTCACTAGCTAGCTTGAATGGAGAATTGAGCACTTGATCTTTATCATCATCTTGAATATCAATTACTTGCTTTGCTCTAATGTCCCCAATGTCTATGTTCTTCATTGCTTCCACCAATTGAGTTCCACCAACATCATCTAGATTCTCTTCTTCATCTTGTGACCCATTAGTTTTATCAAATTGCACATCATGGACTTCTTCTAGAATGCCACTTGAGTTGTTCCAAACTCTATAAGCTTTGCTTGTAGTTGAATAACCAAGTAGGAACCCCTCATCACATCTCTTGTCAAACTTCCCCAATCTAGTGCCCTTCTTCAAGATATAGCATTTGCAACCAAACACCCTAAAATAAGAAATATTGAGCTTTCTTCCATGAAGTAGCTCATATGGGGTCTTCTCTAGTAATGGATGACAATATAGTCTATTGATGTAGTAGCAAGCAGTATTGATTGCTTCATTCCAAAATGATTGACTCACATTGTACTCATGAAGCATTGATCTAGCCATATCAAGCAATGTTCTATTCTTCCTCTCAACTAGGCCATTTGATTGTGGAGTGTACTTGGCCGAGAATTGATGTCCAATGCCATAGTGATCACAAAGTTCTTCAATTCTTGTATTCTTGAACTCACTTCCATTGTCACTTCTCACTTTCTTGATTCTAATCTCAAACTCATTGTGAACTCTAGTGAGAAATGTCTTGAAGGTGTCAAACACTTCACTTTTGTCATTAAGAAAGAATACACATGTGAATCTTGTGAAGTCATCCACTATGACAAATCCATACTTATTGCCTCCAATGCTAGTGTATGTTGTTGGTCCAAATAGATCCATGTGCAACAACTCAAATGATTTGCATGTGCTCATTGTACTCTTCTTTGGATGTGAGCTTCCAACTTGCTTCCCGGCTTGACATGCACTACAAAGCTTATTCTTCTCAAATTCAACATCTTTCAAACCATTGACAAGATTGTGAGTTGTAAGCTTCTTCAATTGTTTCATACCAACATGACCAAGCCTTCTATGCCAAAGCCAACCCATGCTTGATTTGGAGATTAAGCAAGTTGTCAAAGAAGTTTCTCTAGCATTGAAGTCAACTAGGTAGAGATTCTCATATCTAAAGCCCTTGAATGCCACATTTGAACCATCCACACTAATAACTTCCACATCATCAACCCCAAAGATGCATTTGTAGCCTAGATCACATATTTGTGCCACGGATAGAAGATTGAAATCCAAGCTTTCAACTAGCAACACATTGGAGATACTCATGTCATTTGATATTGCAATCTTGCCCAAGCCAATAACCTTGCCTTTCTTGTTATTGCCAAATGTGATAGAATCAACACCACTATCATTTTCATTGATTGAGTCAAACATTCTTGATGTACCGGTCATGTGTTGAGTGCACCCACTATCAATAATCCAATACCTTCCTCCGGCTTTGTAATTGACCTACAAACAAGTCAATGAAGCTTAGGTACCCACTTTTGCTTGGGTCCTTGTAGGTTAGTAACTAAGCTCTTTGTACCCAAATAGCCTTCTTCTTTGGGCCCACAATGGTGTACCAACAAACTTAGCTTACACACCCTTCACACTCTTGGTAAGCACATAGCAAGAATCAAAAGGTATAGCATTAACACGGTTCTTGCTTTGGTTCTTTTTATTGCAATTATGCTCTAGGTGCCCAACTTGCTTGTATCTATTGCAAAACTGACCATTGCCCTTCACAAAGCTAGGCTTTGGAGTTGCAAAGGCCGACTTGCCTTTCTTGAGGGTGTAGCCCAATCCCTCTTTGTTAAGAGAGAACCTTTGACTACCCAAGCACTTAAGCAAGCAGGCCTCACCACCATAGGCCTTGCCTAGGGCGTGAGTGAGCTCATCCACCTTTTTCTTGAGAGTCTCATTCTCAACCATTAGTGAGGCATTATGAGTGAAACCATCATAGTAGTGAAGGTAGAGTCGGTGGTGGTGGATGAAGAGCTACAAGAAGGGTTAGCATTTGACATGATGATAGGTTCATAAAAGGATTCATCAATTATATCACATGTAACGCCTATATCACATGATACAACAACCTCCTTCTTTGCGTGTTGCTCAAGTAGCAATGAGTGAGCCTTTTCAAGCTTGGAATGAGCCTTATCAAGATCCTCATGGTCTTCCACTAGACTCTCATGAGTGTTCTTAAGCTCACTAAGGACTTTCTCAAGTATTGCTACTTTCATTGAAAGCTTCTTACACTCCTTGTCCTTGGCAATAGCTATGTCTCTAGTTTGTTGCATCAAGTCATATAGCTGTTCTTTAGTTGGTTCATCATTATCATTTTCATTATCATTATCACTATCATGAGCATATTCTACTTCACTTTCGTCATCACTCTCATCATATAATACCTTATTTTCCTTGGCCATGAAACATGAAGAGGATGAATCAAATAGTGATGGCTTCTTGTTGATAGCAATGGAAGCAAAAGCCTTGTTAGATGATGATTCTTCATCTTCTTCTTCATCACTTTCCCAAGTGACCACATAGGCACCATCTTTGCCTTTCTTGAATGTCATCTTGGCTTCTCTCTTCTTCTTCTCTGTAACACCCCAGGCCACAACACCCTGGAATGCTACCAACTACACAACCTAAAACTGAATTTAATGAAAAAAAACAGCAACAACTCATTTGGTAAAGAAACAACGCGGAAGCATAGCATAGATAAAATATAACAAAGTAACGTGTCGGATTACCCAGAAGTACTGGAAGAGAAGATAATTAAGTTTAACAACTCTGACACATAGATAAGCAAAGACTAAAAATAATAATAATTCCATGAACTAGACATTTTTTTATTACAACCCAAGTATGATAAGTCAAATCATTATCGGTGCAACATGCTGCTACTTCCCATTCCCACATGCAAAGCTTCAAGTACCTACAAAGAGCAAGCAAGGGTGAGATTTACAAATCTCAGCAAGCAATTTGTTTGACAAGCTATCTAAATCACAAGTTGATTAAGCATTCAGTTATGCCCCAACAAAACAGAAACATGCCTCTCATAAGAAAAAATAACATACAACTAATAAATCCATATCCAAAGGACATATATTTTCTTCAACTTCACATCCACCGCAGCCACATATTAATATGATGTCTTTGATGAATGCATAAAAATGCAATGCCATAACTTCTTTTACATCGCACCCCTCCACGGGCAACGCACGATGTGTACCGGTACAATCGCATCCATAGGATTGCGTTCAACTTCAAGTGCATGTGAAATGCAAAGTGTGCATGACATGATGCAATAATGTCATAAAGATTATCAACACTTCAACTTCTTCCTCATGTGAAACAATGTAAAAAAATAACACCATTAAGCAACATGCTTGTGCATGAAGAAGCACCAAGTTCAGATCCTAACTAGAGTACACCAATTTTGAATTTAAAGTGTAGGTAATGAAAATAACATGTCACAACAGTAGCACAACCACCGCTACAATTACTTGCCTTAAGAAAAAACCAAAGCGACACAAGAAAAGCACTAGGCACGATCCAAAGCACCGCCACCTGGTTAGGAAGCATAAACTCAGAATGTACACTTATACAAATAAATATAAACAGTACACAAAGCGATCCTACGGCCCACCCTTTCAAAACTACCCTAAACAGCAAACATCGCTTTTCATCAACAGCAGCAGTGCTGTTTTTTTCTTGTATACTGATGACCACTGACCCAAAAATTCCCAAACTTGGTCAGAACATGGAAGACCCTATTCTCTACAACTTTGGTATAATAATCTTTCTGATTTGAAGCACTTAAAATGAAGTACTGATGCTCTGAACTTAACGGTATTTTTCTGATGGTAAAACATGACAGGGATATTCAGAAATTCATAGTTAAAGTTTTACTTGTCCAAAAAAAATGTGTACTTTACTAAGATGGAAAGCATGAAAACCTTAATACAAGCTTGCTTCAGGTTGACCCCACAAATTCAGTCAGGAAGACCATCAAAAACATGTTCAATCTACTGATGTTCTGAATTTTCGTCAGATTCTGAAAGCCAACTTCAAAAACTCATAACTCCTAACTCATTTGGTATAAAAACATAAACTTGGACTTTATGGAAACCTCTAAGAGTCTAATACAACAATATCAATTTTATCCTAATTTAACATGCATTTAATCAATGGGAAAACTTGATAGAATGATGACTGCACTCTCTGGAAATTACTGGTGACCAGAAAATGACTAATCAACACTCTCCAATGAGGTCTTGCCCCTAATCGCCATCAAGCAAACCTACTACAACCAAAATCACAGGTCCCATAGAATTGTAAGACCTCGTATAGGGTTTCCCTATAGAATTCTCAGAGCCATGATAGGGAAAAGATGCCAATACATACCTCTAATTGGTCCACCCCTTCTCCCTAACCCGTTTTTCACCTCTTCTCTTGTTTTTTCCTGCTCTCCTCCATGGATCTCGACCACAGCAGAAAGGAGGATGGGGTGGGAAAGCTTTTACGTGAAAGGTGAAGGGAGATGGGGAGGCATACGTGAGGGTGGTCCTGGGAAAGATGGAGGGTCACCCCTTTCCTCTCCCATGGCATTTTGGCTGTTGGGCCATAGGACAGCTGGCTAGTTGGGCTCACAGCTCACATTATTTTTTTTCTTTAATGTAAATTCTTTCAAGATTCATGGTCTAGATAGCATTAAAATATAAATATATATATTTATGTATTTCGGTTGTTACATTCTACCCCCCTTAAAGGAATTCGTCCTCAAATTCGTGTGTTTTTATGACAAACCAATAAAAAGGTAATTTAGGCCTATACCACTAAACTTACATGTCTCAAAGAGATCGGGATATTCCTTACGCATCTCCTCCTCAATCTCCCAAGTAGCCTCACGCTCAGACTGATGAGTCCATAACACTTTAACATATTTTATTGTCTTCCTTCTCAGAACTCGCTCCGAAGAGTCCAAGATACGCACTGGGAGATACTTCACAGTCATATCCTGCTGAACGCTGATTGACTCAAGGTCAATTTTGTGGTCTGGATCATGTAGATACTTTCTCAACATTGATACATGGAAGACATCATGTACTCCTCTCATGGACTCAGGTAACTGCAAGCGATAAGCCAAACTGCCAACTCGGGCTACAATATCAAACGGACCAATGTATCTCGGGCTAAGTTTTCCAGTAGCACTAAAATGCACGATTCCTTTAGTTGGTGATACTTTAAGAAGAACCTGATCACCCACAGTAAATTCGAGGTCTCGCCTCCTCACATCAGCATAACTTTTCTGACGGCTTTGAGCGGCCAACATATTTTGACGTATCACTTGTACCTTTTCAGCAGTCTGCTGAACCCAATCTGGACCCACTAAAGATCTCTCACCCAACGTCTCCCAACACACTGGGGAAACACATCTCCTACCATACAAAGCCTCATATGGTGCCATCTTGATACTAGCATGATAACTATTGTTATATGCAAACTCAACCAAAGCTAAGTGGTCCTCCCAACTACCCTTCCAAGAAAGGACACAAGCACGTAGCATATCCTCCAATGTTTGAATAGTACGCTCAGATTGGCCATCTGTTTGGGGGTGAAAAGCCACACTAAGTGAAAGCTTTGTACCCAAAGCATCATGCAAACTCTGCCAAAACTTGGACACAAACTTGGAGTCCCTATCTGAAACAATAGACTTAGGTACTCCATGTAGCCGTACCACTTCCTTCATATACATCGGAACCAATTCTTGAGCTGAATTAGTTTTCTTCATAGGAATGAAATGAGCTGACTTGGTAAGTCTATCAACAACCACCCATATAGCATCTTTACCTCGAGGCGAGCGAGGCAACCCAACTACAAAGTCCATAGTGATATGCTCCCACTTCCACTCTAGGATCTCCAAAGGCTGCAGCAAACCTGCCGGTCTCTTATGCTCAGCCTTCACCTGCTGACAAACACCACAACATGCTACATACTTGGCAATATCAACTTTCATCCTTTTCCACCAAAAGCTCTGCTTAAGATCCCTATACATCTTAGTCTCACTTGGATGAACTGTATGTGGAGTACGATGAGCCTCTCTCAATATATCCATCTTCACATCTGACTTCTGTGGCACACAAAGACGTCCTCGAAAATGGATAGCACCATGCTCATCAATGTTGAACTCTCGAGGTCTACCATCTGCAATCCTCTTGCGTACCTCCTGAATCAAACGATCATGTTGTTGTGCCTCACGCACCCGCTCAAGTATGGGTGATTGGATAAGCAACTGGGTCTCCTTATGTACAGTGCCTGCATAGCAAAATGAGATACCCAAACGTTCTAAATCCAATACCAAGGGCATCATTGTCTTTGGAACACCTGTTCTGCTAAGAGCATCCGCCACAACATTAGCCTTCCCAGGGTGATATTGGATTGTCAAATCATAGTCACTTATCAACTCAAGCCATCTACGCTGCCTCAAATTCAGCTCCTTCTGAGTAAAGATGTACTTGAGGCTTTTATGATCAGTGAAAATATCACAAGATTCACCATAAAGATAATGCCTCCAAGACTTGAGAGCAAATACCACTGCCGCTAACTCCAGATCATGGGTGGGGTAGTTCCTCTCATGCTTCTTTAACTGACGGGAAGCATAAGCAATTACTTTGCCATCCTGCATCAAAACACAACCAAGACCAATACGGGAAGCATCCGTGTACACCATGAAGCGCTTGCCACTCTCAGGCAAAACAAGAATAGGAGCATTCACTAGCTTTTCCTTCAGAGTATGGAAACTAGCCTCACAATCATTAGTCCAAACAAAAGGGACACCCTTCTCAGTAAGTCTAGTCATTGGTTTCACAATACTAGAGAAGTCCTGCACAAAACGCCGATAATAACCAGCTAGACCAAGGAAACTGCGAACCTCTGTCACACTAGTTGGCCTTTTCCACTCAACTACTGAAGCAACATTCTTTGGGTCAACAGTAATGCCATGTTGATTAATCACATGACCTAGAAAGCTCACTTTAGAAAGCCAGAAAGCACACTTCTTTAGTTTAGCATAAAACTGATTCTTCCGAAGAGCATCCAAAACAAGACTAAGATGACGCTCATGCTCTTCTTCTGACTTGGAGTAGATCAATATATCATCTATGAAAACAACAACAAAGTCATCCAAGTACTCATGCAACATCCTGTTCATTGCTTCCATAAATACAGCAGGAGCATTCGTTAGTCCAAAAGACATAACAACATACTCATAATGCCCATATCTTGTGCTGAAAGCAGTCTTCTCAATATCTTCCTCCTTAATCCTCAATTGGTGATAACCAGATTGCAAATCAATCTTGGAGAACACCTTAGCACCTCTCAACTGATCAAAGAGAGCATCAATACGAGGTAAAGGGTACTTATTCTTGATAGTCACCTAATTAAGAGCGCGGTAGTCCACGCATAACCGCTTGGTTCCATCCTTCTTCTCTACAAACAACACTGGAAATGCCCATGGTGACTTGCTAGGTCTAATGAAACCCTTAGCAAGAAGATCATCCAGTTGTTTCTTCAACTCCACATGTTCCATTGGAGCCATCTTATATGGTGTTCTATAGATAGGTTGCGTGCCTGGAACCAATTTGATTTCAAAAATAGCATCACGCTTAGGGGGTATGCCAGGAAGTTCATCAGGAAAAACATCTGGATAAAGGCACACTATTGGGATATTCTCAACCTGCAAGGCAACCTCACCACGCTCCACCATAGATAAGATAATGCCAGACTTCCTAGTCCAGCGATCTGGAAACATCTGATATAACAAAGATAGAGAATACTTTATAGCACTCCCTTGAAAAATGACTTCTCTACCCGAAGGTGCCTGTAAAGCAATTGTCTTCCAAAAACAAGAGATAATTGCTTGATACTGAGAAAGCCAGCCCATGCCAAGAATAACATCAAAAGGCTCTAAAGGAATGACTAGGAGATTAGCCACAAATACTTCATCAACAAGACTAACAGAACAGCCAGGACAAACCGAAGAACTTGATATAAGACCTCTAGCTGAACTTACCACAATAGGCTGACTAATCTTTTGCATAGAAAGTCTAGCATGAGCTACAAAACCCTCCGAGACAAACGAAAAGCTAGTGCCAGAATCGAAAAGAGCACATGCATCATATGAGTCTACTGAAATAATACCTAGTACCACATCTCCACGGTCTATGCCATCGGTAGAGGGCATAGAGTACATGCCTGGAACACCGGCAGAAGAGCCTGGTGTAAAACCACCAGATGAAGAAGCCCAAGGAATAAGAGGTACTGGAGATGCAGTAGCTTGGGGTGGTCGAAAAGTCCTAGATTGTGACGTCAAAGGAGTAACTGAAGTAGTCGAAGGTGCCATTAAGTACTGAGGGTTACTCAATGCTGGAAGGTACTGCTGAATTTGTGGCGTAGGAAGTTGTTGTTGTGCAAAGGGTGAAGCTGCCATCATTTGAACCGTGCCACTAGAAGCTGAAGCTGAAGAAGAAACTAGCTCCCAAGTCACATTCCCATTGGGATTCCTCTTGCATACGACATTCCTATGATCCATGCCACAAATAGAACATTTGCCAGTCCACTGGCACTCGGAACGACGATGGGAATCACCACAACGGAAGCACACTAGCCCCATGCCAGGCTTTGCAACAGCCCGATACTGAGGTGCATTCTTATCTAAAGCACGGGACTGAGAAGACTTGCCATGGTATGGTTGATGATGCTGGAATTTCCCTTTCTTGTGCATAGGACCACCAGAATGTCCCTTCTTGTCACTATGACTGCGAGACTGCTCCCCACCTGATGACTTCTGCATCTCATAAGTAATGGACTGCTGTAACTCAATACCCAAAGCCTGCTCCACTGTGGTGCGAAAGTCAACCAATGGAAATGCTCCCAACATGTGTCTGATCGAAGCCTTCAGACCCTGGCGAAACTACCTTGCCTTCTCTGCATCGTTGTAAGCCACATGTGGAACAAAGCGCACTATCTTGTTAAAACCCACTTCATATTCAGCTACTGTCTTCTTATCCGGAACATAATTATGTAGGTCTATCTTCATCTTATCAAGAAAAGTGATGGGGTAGAACCTTCTCTCAAACTGTCTAACAAACTCATGCCAAGACAATGGTCCATATGCAGCTGGGTGGGCTGCTTGCACACCCTTCCACCAAATCTGAGCCTCCCCCTTTAAAAGTTGACTACTATAACGAACGCGATCTTGGTCAACCACCTCAAAGACATCCATCTTGTCCCCAACATAGGTCAGCCAATCTGCTGCCTGGACTGGGGTACCAGTGCCATCAAAGGTATCTAGCTTCATGCCAACCCACTTCATTAGTGATATCGCACTAACTGGAATAGCCATCTCAGGAGCAAAATTATTTTCCATAGCATCTCCAGTAGGGACAGCAGCAGGACCAGCTTGACGTAAAGCATTTAGCTCTGCCTGCATCGCCTGCATCGCTGCTAAGACAGCTGTCATGTCTGCATTTGTTGGAGGACCCTCAGGAGGCGCTGGATCTCCCTCACCACGACCCCTACCGTGACCACGGCCTCCACGACTGCGACCATGGCCACGACTACGTGTAGTGGCCAACATAGCTACAGCCACCAAAAAAAATAAGGCAAAACACATCAAATTCCAACAGCAAGCATAAGCATACAACAAGACATGCAAACGAATAGGGCATATGCAAAAAAACAAATCCATACCCAACCTACATGTGCAAGTGTGTCAAATTTAATTGAATAAATTTTTTTTGACAAACATAATTAAGCCTAGAAAATTTTAACCAAGAGCTCCGATACCAACTATAACACCCTAGGCCACAACACCCTGGAATGCTACCAACTACACAACCTAAAACTGAATTTAATGAAAAAAACAGCAACAACTCATTTGGTAAAGAAACAACGCGGAAGCATAGCATAGATAAAATATAACAAAGTAACGTGTCGGATTACCCAGAAGTACTGGAAGAGAAGATAATTAAGTTTAACAACTCTGACGCATAGATAAGCAAAGACTAAAAATAATAATAATTCCATGAACTAGACATTTTTTATTACAACCCAAGTATGATAAGTCAAATCATTATCGGTGCAACGTGCTGCTACTTCCCATTCCCACATGCAAAGCTTCAAGTACCTACAAAGAGCAAGCAAGGGTGAGATTTACAAATCTCAGCAAGCAATTTGTTTGACAAGCTATCTAAATCACAAGTTGATTAAGCATTCAGTTATGCCCCAACAAAACAGAAACATGCCTCTCATAAGAAAAAATAACATACAACTAATAAATCCATATCCAAAGGACATATATTTTCTTCAACTTCACATCCACCGCAGCCACATATTAATATGATGTCTTTGATGAATGCATAAAAATGCAATGCCATAACTTCTTTTACATCGCACCCCTCCTTGGGCAACGCACGATGTGTACCGGTACAATCGCATCCATAGGATTGCGTTCAACTTCAAGTGCATGTGAAATGCAAAGTGTGCATGACATGATGCAATAATGTGATAAAGATTATCAACACTTCAACTTCTTCCTCATGTGAAACAATGTAACAAAATAACACCATTAAGCAACATGCTTGTGCATGAAGAAGCACCAAGTTCAGATCCTAACTAGAGTACACTAGTTTTGAATTTAAAGTGTAGGTAATGAAAATAACATGTCACAACAGTAGCACAATCACCGCTACAATTACTTGCCTTAAGAAAAAACCAAAGCGACACAAGAAAAGCACTAGGCACGATCCGAAGCACCGCCACCTGGTTAGGAAGCATAAACTCAGAATGTACACTTATACAAATAAATATAAATAGTACACAAAGCGATCCTACGGCCCGCCCTTTCAAAACTACCCTAAACAGCAAACATCGCTTTTCATCAACAGCAACAGTGCTGTTTTTTTCTTGTATACTGATGACCACTGACCCAAAAATTCCCAAACTTGGTCAGAACATGGAAGACCCTATTCTCTACAACTTTGGTATAATAATCTTTTTGATTTGAAGCACTTAAAATGAAGTACTGATGCTCTGAACTTAACGGTATTTTTCTGATGGTAAAACATGACAGGGATATTCAGAAATTCATAGTTGAAGTTTTACTTGTCCAAAAAAAATGTGTACTTTACTAAGATGGAAAGCATGAAAACCTTAATACAAGCTTGCTTCAGGTTGACCCCACAAATTTAGTCAGGAAGACCATCAAAAACATGTTCAATCTACTGATGTTCTGAATTTTCGTCAGATTCTGAAAGCCAACTTCAAAAACTCATAACTCCTAACTTATTTGGTATAAAAACATAAACTTGGACTTTGTGGAAACCTCTAAGAGTCTAATACAACAATATCAATTTTATCCTAATTTAACATGCATTTAATCAATGGGAAAACTCGATAGAATGATGACTGCACTCTCTGGAAATTACTGGTGACCATAAAATGACTAATCAACACTCTCCAATGAGGTCTTGCCCCTAATCGCCATCAAGCAAACCTACTACAACCAAAATCACAGGTCCCATAGAATTGTAAGACCTCGTATAGGGTTTCCCTATAGAATTCTCAGAGCCACGATAGGGAAAAGATGCCAATACATACCTCTAATTGGTCTACCCCTTCTCCCTAACCCGTTTTTCACCTCTTCTCTTGTTTTTCCTACTCTCCTCCATGGATCTCTACCACAGCAGAAAGGAGGATGGGGTGGGAAAGCTTTTACGTGAAAGGTGAAGGGAGATGGGGAGGCATACGTGAGGGTGGTCCTGGGAAAGATGGAGGGTCACCCCTTTCCTCTCCCATGGCATTTTGGCTGTTGGGCCATAGGACAGCTGGCTAGTTGGGCTCACAGCTCACATTATTTTTTTTTCTTTAATGTAAATTCTTTCAAGATTCATGGTCTAGATAGCATTAAAATATAAATATATATATTTACGTATTTCGGTTGTTACATTCTCAAACTTGCCCCTCTTGTTGTTCTTCTTCTTGTCATAGGGACATTCGGCTTGAAGGTGTTCGGTGCTATCACAATTGAAGCACTTCCTTTGTTGCTCATTTCTTTTGAAGTTGTCATTTCTCTTCTTAATAAAACCTCTTCTCTTGATGAACATGTGACCTATCTTCTTGACTACAAGTGCAAGTGCCTCATCATCAATTTCAAATTCCCCATCTTCATTGTTGTCTTCTTCTTCTTCAATGATGGTAGCTTTGCCCTTAGAGGAGGTGGCCTTGAATGCCACGGTCTTCTTCTTCTCATCTTCCACCTTCTCCTTGTCATCAACATCTTGATCATATTTATCATAGGTCAATACTTCACCAAGCAAATCATTAGGCTTCATTGCTTCAAACCCATCTCTTTGCAACATCATGATCAACATCTTGAATCTTCTAGGTAAGCTCAATAAGAACTTGTGACAAAAATCTTGATCTTGAGTCTTGTGCCCTAAGCTCTTGAGATCACTGACTATCACTTGCAATCTATGAAACATTTCAATGATTGTTTCACCATCCTTTTTCTTGAAGTTCTCAAACTCACTCTTGAGCCCATATAGCTTGGCACTCTTCACAACCATAGTGCCTTCATATGTCTCACTCAACCTTGTCCATACTTCACTAGCCAATTT
This sequence comes from Saccharum spontaneum, assembly GCA_022457205.1. Classification (NCBI taxonomy): domain Eukaryota; kingdom Viridiplantae; phylum Streptophyta; class Magnoliopsida; order Poales; family Poaceae; genus Saccharum; species Saccharum spontaneum. Next base: position 41,800,532 of record CM039617.1, on the reverse strand, counting down.
CAAATCCTTGATACCCTCAAACACTTTTGTGTCAATACCATTGTAGAGTGTATTCAGAGCCATTCTATTGCATGTTCTATTTGCTCTATCCTCATCGGTGAGATGATCGGGATCAATGATAGCAAAATCATTCTCGGTGACTTGCAACACTCTCTCATGAATGGAGCCAAGGTACATTGTAATTTTTCTCTTCCAATGAGCAAAAGAACTAACACCATCAAAGAACGGTGGCTTGCCCCCCAACATGATTGAACACAATTTGAGCCATTTTTCACACCGAAAGATGTTAAGCCTTGATTAAAACGGTGACCACGGCTCTGATACCACTTGTAAGGTCCTAGATGGCTAGAGGGGGGTGAATAGCCTATAAAAAATTCTACAAAAACCACTAAGCAAACTTGTTAGAACAACAAACGGCGTAAAGCGAGTTTTGCTTAGCCAAGGGTTGTGATGCAAGCCTCCTATCCACAAGTCTAGTAGATTATGATCTCTAGTTCACACAAGAGCTATGTCACTAATTTTACACTAGAGAGCAAGCTAACAACAGTACTAGCAAAGCTACCACTAGAGCTACACAAGATAATCTAGTAAAAGTAAGTGCGAGAGAAAGGATTGTGATTCTTATACCGACAGTGGAGTGAAGATGTTGTCAATCACCAAGATGATATACAATCAACCAATATTGACAACACAATATGAAGACCAATCACCGGGAGACAAGAGACACAATATTTTTGTTCACCCGGTGTTCACTTGTGCACCGACAAGCTACATCACCGGTTGTGTCGACCAACACTTAGATGGTTTTCCGGTGTGACCCTCAAGTCACTTGCCCCTCAAGGCACGCCCCGCAAGACACCACTCTCAAGTGAGGTAACTCAATGACACGCGCATTCCACTATAGTTGCTTTTGGCGTCCCGCCGAGGAAAGCACAAGAACCTCCCACAATCAACTGGAGGTGGCCAAGAACAATCACCTTCTCTTGCCAACGCCTCCAACAATCTCCAAGCCGGCTTGGAGCGGTACTCTCTAAGAGTAACAAGAAATCCACCGGCTAAACCACCCACAAGTGCCACTAGATGCCCTCAAGCTATGCAATGCACTTTGGGATCACTCAATCTCACTTTTGATTTGCAATCAAGCAAGAGAGATGAGTAGGAGGAGAATCTTTTGCTCAAAGGATGCACAAGAGTGTTAGAAATGCCAAGAGGCCTCCCCAAGGGCCGGCCAACGAGTATTTATAAGCATCCCATACAAATAGAGCCGTTGCCACTCCACTGACCGTTTTTTCGGGACGACCGGACGCGTCGGTTGAAACTGACCGGACGCGCTCAACCGCGTCCGATCACCCTGCATCGTCCACGTGTCCACCCGAATTCAACCACGACCGCTCGAACCTCCAATGGTCACTGCGCACCAACGGTCAAACGCTATGACCGGACGCGCTGCTCAACCGACCGGACGCGCAGATGCGCACAGCACCCGCGCGCGCGACAACATGACCGGACACGCTCCACGCAACGACCGAACGTGACAGTGCCAGCGTCCGGTTGGAGTCCAGTAAGCTCCCTCGACGACCGGACGCGTCCGATCGCGTGTGACCGGACGCGCACCACGTCCGATCGACCTTGCGAACTGTAGTTCCCTCTGGGCGCCTGACCGGACGCGCTGGTCCCGCGAGTGACAGGATGCGCCGGTTGCAAACCCTAGCCCGTGCGCCTGACTGCTACGCTGTATTGATCGGACGCGTCCGGTCAAACTGTGACCGCGTCCGGTCCAGCGTCCGATTACCTCTGTGACCTCCGTTTGCCTCCGTTTCTTTTCTGACTTCTGGCGTAGTGGAAAATAGACATTTCATTTCCCCGAAATCGCCTGAATCCCCCAAACCCCTCTCTACCCGCAAACCACAGCGCGACCAACGCCACCTTTGCAAATGTGCCAACACCATCAAGTGTACATCTCCATGTGCTTGTGTGTTAGCTTTTTCTCAATCATTTTCAAAGGTTTTCCAGTTAGCTCACTAGGCCCTACATGTAATGCACTTCATGAATTCACCTAGTGGCACCCGTACGTCGAATAACCGATAAGACTTCCCCTCTTAATAGTTCGGCTATCGACCCTAAACCACTCACACCCTCTATGGTGTCTTGAGTGTAAAACAAAATGGCCCTATGGTTATACCTTTGCCTTGAGCCCATTTTGATTCTCCAAATGATATGATCCACTTCATATCATCACATGACCGTCTTGATCCATCGACCTTAACTTCACTTGCTCTTCACCGTTGCATCTGTCCGTCGGCGCCAAGTCTTGCTCAAGCTTCACCATTGCATGGTCCTTCGCTTCGAAACCTCGACTTGCCCTTCACCTTCACAACCGGTCCATCAAGCCAAGCCTCATCTTGGTCTTCACCATTTTGGTCATATGAGTCAATGTCATGTCTCATATTCAATGACCACCTTTATCTAAATCATCCACTTAGATACAAAGGTTAGTCCTAGGTTTCATCAATTAGCCAAAACCAAACTAGGGACTTTCACTAACTTACCAAAGTTTCTGCAAAACACACGTTAGTCATGGTAATGTTGCGTTGTCATCAATTTCTGAAACCAACTCTAATGGCCTAGATGCTTTCATGGTTCTTAATTTTTCTCTCCCCAATGGCTTCAACGAGATAGAGATAGCTCAACTATTTAAGTTGGCTTCACTCCTCTTGAAGTAGCAATGTGGGACTAAAGTCCCCCACCATTCCATATATACATGCATGTGTGAGTGGGCCTTTGGGATTTATTTGGAATTGTTTGGCCCATGGCCCAAAACATCTAACACGTAGTCATGGCAAAGTGGAGTTACCAGACCTCCGATATCCGCCTAGAATTGAAGAAAGTGTAGGACAAACTACAAAGCCATAGCTATATTTATAGCTGTAGAAATATGTGAGGGGTGGGCCTCCGCTCCCGTTCGTTGTCGGTGAGGTTGCCAAAGGAGGTGGTGGTGGTGGACTAAAAGTGACAACCAAGACCTTAATAAGGGCCTGTTTAGTTAGAGGTGTTAGGTTTAACAAACACTGTAGCACTTTCGTCTTATTTGATAAAAAGTTTTCAATTTTGGACTAATTAGGCTTAATAGATTCATCTCGTAAATTACTCCTAATCTGTGCCGACATGCATGCAATTAGTCTACATTCAGTACTCCATGCATTTGCCGCAACATTGATGTGATGGGAGTTAAACTGAATGCTTCAGAAATCAAAGAGGGCCTAAGTTGGAAGTTCTTGCATTGGACAAAATGTCATGTCAAAATAGCCACAAGCTGAGCCTTGTACTTGTCAATAGTACCATCGAGCCTAAGCTTCTTCTTGAACACCCACTTACATCTGATTGGTTTACAACCAAAAGGTAGTTCAGATAGCTCCCAAGTTCCATTAGAAAGAATCGAGTCCATCTCAGTACGAATAGCTTTTTTCCAATCATCTGCATCTGGAGATGCATATGCCTCTGTAATAGAGGTAGGAGTATCGTCTACAAGATACACAATAAAATCATCACCAAAGGATTTTGCAATCCTTCGTCTCTTGTTCCTCACGGGAACTTCATTGTCATTCTCATTAAGGACTTCTTCAGGTGGTTGCTCAAATGACTCAACGGGAGACTCAATAGGTACAGTAAAATTAGGAGCTATCTTAGAGGAAAATCTAGCATTGCTACACATATCTTTCATAGGGAACATATTTTAAAAAAAAATGTAGCATCACGAGATTCAAAAATTGTATCCACATGCATATCAGGAACTTCAGATTTTACTACTAAAAATCTATAGACAATGCTATGGTGAGCATATCCTAGAAAAACACAATCCACAGTCTTCGGTCCAAACTTACGCTTCTTAGAAATTGGAACATTGACTTTCGCCAAATAACCCCACGTGCGCAAGTATGAAAGTGATGGTTTCCTTGCAACTCAATTCTCATATGGAGTTGTCTCTTTATTTTTGTTTGGAATTCTATTCAGGACATGGCTCGTAGTCATTAAAGCTTCCCTCGCCATGCCTTAGACCAACAGTGTCTAACATGGCGTTCACCAAGTCAGTCTGCATGCGATTTTTCCTCTTGGCAATCCCGTTTGATTCGGGCGAATAGGGAGCTGTCCTTTCATGAATAATACCATGTTCCGCACAAAACTCATCAAATAATATAGGAAAATATTCGCCACCACGATCTGACCTTAGATGTTTAATTTTTCTCTCTAGTTGATTTTTAACTTCAACCTTATAAATTTTAAAGTAGTCTAGCGTTTTATCTTTAGTTTTTAGCAAGTAAACATAGCAAAATCTAGTTGCATCATCAATTAAAGTCATGAAATATCTCTTTCCACCTTTTGTCAACACACCATTCATCTCGCAAAGATCAGAATGTATGAGTTCTAAAGGTGCCAAGTTTCTCTCCTCCACTGTCTTATGAGGCTTTCGAGGTTGCTTAGATTGCACACAACTATGGCACTTAGAACCTTTGACAATAGTGAAATCTAGAATTAAACTCAAGATAGATAAATGTGACATCAAACCAAAGTTCACATAACATAAACGAGAATGCCAAACACTCAAACTATCATTAATTGTGCCATAAATATGATTCACTGACTTATTACAAAAATCTACCAAAGATAAGCAGAACTAGCCTCCGCAATCATAGCCTTTATCAATAAATTGTTCATACTTAGACATAACTACTTTATTGAACTCTAACACTATCTTAAACCCATCTCTCAAAAGAAGGGAGACACTAACAAGGTTCTTGCGTATAGTAGGAATAGTAGGAACATGCTGCACATTCTCCATCTCTCATTGGATTGTTAAGTAATTAGACAATTTTTAGATTAAAACCAGAATATAAATCATGTAAAACAGATGAACTAGATCAAGTATGTATAGCATACTAGCATGACAGATCAGTATAAGAACGATAAGATTAGATCACGAGAATTATACCTGCCGACTGTAGTTGTAGTCGTTAGTGATGCAGATGGTGGTGATGATGGAACGAGGTCGATGTCGAAGTCGTTGATGTTAAAATGAATCATCGTCGAAGTCGTCAATGAGAGGTGGAGGAAGAGCTCGACGCAGTTGACGACGAATACGCCGGGACGTAGCGCCGCCTAACTTAGATGGAAGACGACCCATTGTGAAAGTTGGGAGCAGTTGCGCGGATAGCGCTTCAAAAACCTTATTCGTCTTCTCCCGGTGCAGGATCGCAAAGACGAGGATTCCGGAGACCTGCTCTTCCAAACGCCAGTGCACACAGACGATTGGGATGGAGAGACTACGGCGGCAGCGCAGTACCGAGAAGAAGAAAATTCTATTTGACTACCTTAGGATTTTCTAACTGGAATTCTCAATAGTAATTTTAGGTGTGTCTATTCTCAGGAGGATTGGTATGTATATATAGGGAGGAAAACTCCCTATCTTCACATCAATTAGCAATATGGTACTAATAGATGTTGCACCTCCCATCTCTACATATGGGTTTAAATATTAAAACCCATTAGGGAACACAGATATTGAGCTTATGAGATTTATTAGAATTTCTCTTCATATGAATTTAGGAAAACTATTCGTATAAATTCTAACAGACATATCCCTGTCGCTTCTGCGCGTGGGCGGCTGAACTGAATAAGATTTCAATTTCTTCCCGTGGGCGTGCAAACGATGCAAGCAGGAGCGTCAGCTTGGGCAGCGGAACAATGAGGCGCCATGGGCCCTGAGCAAAGTGTTGGAACACCTGCAGATTCAGTACGGGAACCCCCGGTGATGATCCACGAGAACGGTGAGGCCAGCCAAACTCCCTTCCTAATTTCGGCCGTCGCGCACACGTACAGTTTCTTTCGCCTGACCTCATGATCCTCCCGTGTCGTCGTCGTCGTACGTTGGTTTGGCCTGTTGGCCACCACCCACCGCGGCCACCAGGAGGCAGGAGCTGGGCACGAGCCGGACCCGTCCGGAGGGTTCCTGTACGACGACGAGTTCAAGGCCAATTTCCTGCAGGTCTACATACAGGCGGCGCTCGGGTCCGTCAGGAACGGGTCGGACGTGCGTGGCTACTTCGTGTGGTCCTTGATGGACGTGTTCGAGTATTTGTTCGCCTACAGGTTCCGCTTCGGCCACTACGGTATCGACTTCGCCGCCGAGGACCGCACGAGGTACGCTCGGAGCTACGCGCGATGGTATGCCGGCTTCCTCCGCGGCGGCGGCGGCGACCTCACGTTGGCGCAGCCTCTGGGACACGGCTCCACCTATTCAGAGTGAAATTCACCCGTGTGCCTGCGTGCGCCCACACGGAACATCCGGAATAGTCCCCGTACATTATATATAGATTCGTCGCGTATAGAATGGATGTTCTTCACCGTGAATGATCTATGTCGTCCGTGTACGTGCGGCCTTCCCATCAGTTCTGTATTTATTTGGATTGAAGGAATAAATTCAGTTTCGTGCCTTTCAAAAAAAATCAGTTTTGTTGTACGTAAATAATTAAGCTGGCGGCAGAATTCCTCCTCGGTGATAGATACTAGTGCAAGTTCAAATGAGCCTGCAAGATTTTGCACGTGACAATGCACACATCGTATGGCTCAATTGGAGGAATCAATGTTTTAAGACAGTATGCAACTCAATTGATTGTGCAGAAAGTGTATTGATGTGCTAAAAAAATATCAGTCTACAAATGCCAACAGCTCTAGATTAGAATAAGGTCTGTTTAGTAGAGCTTTAACAGCTCTGGATCTATGAAAACCAACTCTACTCATATTTTTTTAACAAAACATTTTTAGCTCTACGCAGACTCACCATGGAGCAACTCCACGAAATTTATGGATCTAGGCCCTAAATCCATGCTGAATTTCGTGGAGCATCTCAAGGGGTGCTTCTCTAAATTAAATTTAGTAGACTTGAGAAAAATTTCCCACAGTGCCACTGGTTAAAAAAATTGCCTGTCTCTTTTCATTTCGTCCTTTTCCCCTTTGGGATGCCACAGAGCGACGCGCCCGCCCACGACCGGCTGGTCCTGGAATTGCAAGAAGGAGAGGAAAGAGATAAAGAGCTGACGTGTGGTCCCATGTGACAATGAGACAGAGAAGAGGAAGCTCAGAACTAGAGCTGTACCAAACACTTTACTAGGAGACCAGCTCCGCAATGGAGCTGCTCCATGGTGGGTCTAGATAGATTTGATGGATTTAGGTGGATCTGAAACTTCTGGAGCTCTCCCAAACAGGCTCTTAATGTACTCGTATGTGTCTACTTTGATATTACATTTATTTTTTATGGCCAGACACCTATCCCTTTGGATTTCCTCGGTAAATAAGTTTGACGTGGCTGATTGAAGTACAAACTGAAATACGATCGGTAAGAGATAAAAGATAAACAAAGATGACACACAAGAGATCCAAAGATACAAAAAAGCAACTACCATGGTTGTCCATAAGTTAAGTGCAATTAAAGCTAGTACTAAGAATAAGCACCACTATTGCACCACAAGCACTAGGGGTTCCCGTCTTACATAATTAGTGTGTAAACTCCCAGCTAGGATGAGATGTTATGCCCACAAGCATGAGACTAGAACTACACTATTTCAATCAAGAATTACACTAATGATAATCTAAAAAAATATATTATGCTTTTAGAATAAATTACAAAGAAGTTGTGTAGGAGGCTTCCTTTGTGGCGAAATAAGCTAGGCGACTAGTGGCTATTAGGTTTGTCTCTTATTGTAGTCAACTTTCCTAGTGTTGTGTCTTCAAAAAAAATTTAGGGTGGTATCCCCCCTGCCGCCATCTTTATATAGATCCTTTCATAGAGCTCCTTTAGATGTAGTGCTGAGCACAACCCTAGCATAGTGTGACAACACAGGGGTACTTATCGGAAAGGAAAAATAGCGGTTGAGCACAAATTAGGGTTGGCCGCCCTAGGTGAGGCTTGCGAGGTCTCTTGGATCCATCGCAGTGTGGTCTAGAATTGCCTTGGGTATGTACGTAGGTTGTTAGGGCGTTCTCAACAGTGTTTAAATCGTCAGCTACCGTGAAATGCTATTGGACGCTGAGAGAGAGGAACTAGCTAGCGCTTGCATAGTCGCTAGTCTCGCATGGAGTCCAAAAAATTTCCTCTCTCAGTTTTGACGATCTGCATACCTATCCTCTCCACTTCTCTATTTTTTTATTGTTCCCAGCATCTAAATCGACTGGCGATTTACTTCTCCCGTTGGGAACACCCTTGTCCAACTGCCTAAGGTTAGGTAGCAATGTAAACGTACACATGTCCAGGATGATGCCGGGCACGAGGAAATTGCTCCCAATCTTCTGATGCACACTTGGTTGTTGATGTTCAGGATAGATGATCAGCATCATTTGTCGGTAAGTTTGATCAATTTGTGCATTTTACGCCAAAAAAGATTGTGCATGAGTTGTGGGCTCTTCAACCCTCAGGGAGCTCACTCATTATTTTTAATCAAACCTACGTACGTTAAACACTCCCAGTACTCTCATTTGTATTTGTTTGCATGCATGTCCATTGTCGAATCACATGGTGAGTTTTTTTTCACAAACATGCCCTTGTGGCATGTGTTTTATTAAGTAAAAATAGAGTAGTGCCGGTGGGGAGAAGGAGCAGGTGACGCGAACGGAGAAGGAGCAGGGGATCTCTGTCGGCAACGGGGGCACGGACGGAGGAGGAGCATGGGGACTCTGCTGGCACCGGGCGCGCAGACGGAAGCGGCTGAGAAGTGCCGCCGACAGAGGTGGCCTGTACTGAGGCGGTGAGGAGACTTCGGACCGGTGCCACTGCTTATCTCCGGGCAAGAGCAGCGACAAGAGAGCACGCAGCAGCCTTGCAGTGCAGTGCAGGAGGATAGGAGAAGGTGGCATGGCAATGGCAGCGGAGGGCGACGCGAGGAAAGGCGTCCCGTCCCTGCTCTCCTCGCAGCCTGGGGAGGAGTGCATTGCCTCCAAGTCCAACATCACCCAGGTGCGCTGTGCGCATGCAGCTGGAGTTTCTCTCCTTGCTCTGTGCTCTCAAATGGCTCGCCTTGGTTGTCTGATTCTTAGCTAGTGGCAGAATCGAGCATGTTTTTTTCCCCTTTGTGTTCAGATGATAGGTTGGACGCCACTGGTAGAGATGAACAACATTGCTAAAAGAGAGGGCATAGAAGCACGACTGGTCGGCAAGATGGAAACATACCAGCCCCTTTGCTCGGTTAAGGACAGGAATGCTCTCCGGTATGTTAAACCCACATACACTCCAACCATGTTGCTGTATACAACTAATGAATACGTGGCTTATTTTTCCTGTAAATTTTGTGAGGAGGCATCCTAGTGTTACAAATTTTATAGACAATGACCATAAAAGTCTTGCTAGTATCAGAAATGACCACAACTGTCACATGAGTGGATCCTGTCTGCAGAATGATTGAAGATGCAGAGGAAAGGGGCCTCATCTCACCTGGAGTTACGACCCTGATTGAGCCCACAAGCAGCAACCTTGGTATTGGATTAGTGTTCATTGCTGCCCAGAAAGGCTACCGGTTCATTGCTGTTAGGCCGGCTAAGTATTCACTTGACAAACAGATGCTGTTAAGATTTTTGGGCGCGGAAGTAGTACTAACAGGTGAGATTGAGAAGTAGGATCTCAGGCTCAGCTACTATAAACAAAAATAACCCAGAAAGAATTGTCTCGTGTAGTATTTTTGTTTCAGCGATATTCTCTGTGGAATTTGCTGATATTTGTTCCTCTCTTTGTGCTTTCCTGATTATATTATAGATTGTTCTTTCTCTTAGAGAATATTTTCAGGGTAAATTTCCAGTGGTAAGCTTTGAGTAATGCCTATCTTTTATTTGCTGCAGATCCTGCAGTTGGGTATGACGGAATGGTCGACTAGGTGGAAGAGCTGCTTAAGAGCATACCAAATTCATATTTTCTGAATCAACCAACTAACCCAGCAAATCCAGAGGCACACTTCAAATGGACTGGTACTGAAAAAAAGGCTATCTTTCCAATAGCAATTGTAACTTTATCTTCAGTTAAGAGCCATTTTGTCTTGAAAACTAGTCCTGGGTATCAAAGATTGATACATTTGATGTGGTCATTTCCTGAAAACATCAGGACCCCGAGATATGGAAGGACACAGCAGGCAAAGTGGATGTTTTTGTGGCGTCAGTTGGTTCAGGAGGCACATTGACAGGCGTAGGAAGGTACCTGAAGATGAAAAATCCATCAGTAAATATAGTGTGCGTCGAGACTGCAGAAAGTGCTGTAATTTCAGGTAACCACATAACCACTTTGTAATTTCAGCTATCTATACTTGCTTGAGAGAACTGGACAGATAAAACTAAAAGGATCAACCAACAACTGGTTCATGCAGTAATTTCACAAATAACCCAACTTTCTGTCTATGTACTACATGATAACACATCTGTTATACTAAGCAGGTGGTGCGCCAGGGAAACACCAGATCCAGGGCACGGGGCCAGGTTTCATACCCAAAGTCCTGGACGCTTCAATCATCGATGAGGTTGTGACGGTGAGCACAGAGGAAGCCATGGTGATGGCAAGAAGGCTAGCCAAGGAGGGGCTGCTTGTCGGCATATCTTCCGGTGCAAATGTCGCTGCTTGCCTGAAGGTAAAATGCTCGAATCTCAGCAAGTGGTGTACTCCTCTTGGATTTGGACAGGCTGCTCTGGTACCATGAATATGCTGATTTTCATGAGCCTGCTGCCGCCTGCTAGATTGCTGCAGGGAGGAGAACAAGGGGAAGATGATTTTCACCATGTTCCCGAGTGGTGGCGAGAGGTACATGAACTCTGATCTCTTTGCACAAGTTAGGGATGAATGCAGTACCATGACCTTCTGATGTCTTGGGCTCTTTGGACGGTTTGCGAGAAGTATGGAAGTTCTTCGTCCAGCATCGATTGGATTGTCAAGTTACTTGCTTGAGCGGAACCTCAGCTTCCTAGCAATCTGAGCACGGAAAATCGAGAGTACAAAATGTTCGTCCAAGAAATCTGTCCCGGAAGACATTTGTAACCACCAAATTGCATGTCCTCTCTGTACCAAAAGCGTTTGAAAGTTCCTTTACAACGGCTCTGAATAAGTCCCTCTCCAACTCCTAGTATCAACGTCCACAAATGTAAGGATTCGAAATTAGAAAAAGTCTAAATACCCCCCTGAAGTATGGGAGCTGGAATACTTAAGGCCACCAGGTACAAAACCGGTTGTTTTACACTTTAAAATATGCTAAACAATCTGATTAACCCCCTGGCCGGGTTTGGAGGCCGGTTTTTCCTACGTGGCCTCCCAGCGTGGCAAGCCGCGGCCACGGTGGCCTTCCTGCATGGCAGGCCCACCTGTCAGGTGGCCCCTTGGGCTGAAATATGCCTCCCACCATTCCCGTCCCGTCTCTCAGCTCGCGCGTCTCTCACACGCCGCCGCACCGGAGAGCTAGGGTTCCGGCGAGTCTGGTCGGAGCGTCGTCGGGGTGGCCGTGGTGGATCAGCAGCACGTCTCGGAGTAGTCCCTGGCCAAATCCAGTGAGCGCTCGTCTCGTGGGTCAGCTTCAACTGGTGGTGGTGGTGGCGGCGCCCCTGTCGAGGTGAGTGGCTCGCCGGTGCCGTACAAGATTGCTCCACTTGCTTATCTGCCCCCAATGTACTACAAGTGCTAGAGTAAGGCGCCAAGGTGGATTTCTTGGAGTGTGGACAATCCGAGCGTAGGTACTACAGGTGTATTGAAGCAAACGTGAGTTGATTCTTCTGCCTGCTTACTGTGTTGATGATGATGAATGTTGGTAAGATCAATCCAGTTTGTGGTTGCAGACCCCGCAGGACAGTGGCTACTTTGAATGGGTGGATCCACCCCCATCGAAGTGGATGAAGGAGCTTCTGCCGGACCTAAAGGCTGCTGTGTTTAGGTTGAAGAGGGAAAGGGGATCAGCGGCTGTTGATGAAGTCAGGGAACATCATTTTCAAGAGGTGGAGTAATCAACTAGTCCCTGCAGAGGCAGCTGGTGAAGAAGAGGAGTTAGAAGCCAAGAACATGCAGCGAGTGAAGAAAGAGGAGTTGCTGAAGAAGGATGCTGAGTTGGTGAAGAAAGATCAAGAGCTTGAGATAAAGCAGAAGCAGTTAGAGGCACTGGAAGTGAAGATGAAGGGCATGAAGAATGGATGCACTAGCTGTTGTGGTTTCATGTCTGTGTTTGTGTTGGGCCTGTTCTTTGCCCTGTTGATCAATGCTAGATCAAATTAGGAACGTGCATAAGTATGTTGATCAATGCAGGTGCTTTTGAATATAATATAAGTATGTGTCTGGTAACTGTGAATTGAAAACTTTGTTGTCTATGTGAATTTGAAAACTGTGTTGTCAGATGAATTGCAGTCCCATCTGTTTTATGTGAATTGATATGGGGGTATCATCAGGCTTGTTTGTTTGTGCATTTTGTGTTCAAACTGTCACTGACAGAAACACCATTAGTGCATTTTTTTGAAAATGACACTGACAAAAATAAGATGGTACCATTAGTGCTATTTTATTGAAAATGACTCTGACACTACCAATTGTACATAACAGAGATGATATTGAACATGATAGATAGAAAGTTGGTTATATTACATAACTTATCATGTCTGCCATGATATAAGTATTTTCACCTGGGTATTTGACACTACTATCACCCATCACTGATATTTTACAACCAAAAGTCATCCACATTCACCCTTGACTGCTATTTTACACAGAACAAAAGTCATCCAGTCCACAGATCATGTGACACAAGTCACCAAGAACCATATATGTGACACATCATTTGTATTTTACAAACAAGATTCATCCACTTTCTGTCCAAAAAAAGAATAGAAATCATAGTGTTCTCAGATGTTGTCTCCAAACAGGAGATGAGCCAGTCGACCTTGCCTCTGTCTTGGTTGCCTTCCTGTTGTCTGCCTTCCACTTGCCTGACTTGCACTTGGCTCACTAGTTGTTGTCCTCCTTGTAGATGGTTGCCTTGCTCTTGTACTTGGTGGTTTTGGCCTTGCCCTAGCTTGGCTTGGACCTTGGCTGTCACTAGGCTGGCTTGGAGCATAACTAGTACTACCTTGGGTGCCAGTGTTGCTTCCCTTGGTCTACAAAATTTAGAAAAGATGAAATAAGCAAGTAATGAGTAGCAATTTGAAATTGTTGTAGTAGGTCTCACCTTCTTTGTACATGTTTTTTAAGCTTCCTGGTAGCAGCAGTTGTAGAAGTCTCTGCCATCTTTCTCTTCTTGGTCTTATCTCTTGTGATGTGTGCAAGTGACTTGTTGGCAGCCTTAAGATTTTTAATACACCTCCTTGAGTTGTGATCTATTTTCCCACAAAGCCTGCAACTCATCTTAATCCCAACATTGTTGAGCTTCTTTCCTTTAGGTTCTTCACCCTGCTCCCTCCTCCTTTCTGTCTTAGGCCTACCAGGCATTTTGACAAATGCTGGTGGGAGTGGTCTAGGCATGCTTGAAGTTGGCCAATTCTCTGGGCCCTCAAATGGCTGCAACACATGTTGGTATGTGTTCTTGTAAGCTTCTATGCTATAGCAGGGTGCAATGTAGTCTTCAATCTTGAAAGAGGCTTTATAGATGGAGCTTATAGCATGACAGCATGGAAGGCCTAATAGCTGCCAATACCTACAACTGCACTCTCTCTTCTGCAAGTTAACTATGTACTTTCTGTCGTCCCTCTCTTGGACTTCAAACCCATCTTCTCCATTCCACAAGACATAACACTTGCTTGACAGCTCAATGTTCATCTTCAACTTCTTGAAAACATTGGGGCAAACCATTCTAGTCCACTTAGCAGATCTGGTCCTGTTTTCTTGAATTCTTACCATGAGCTTCTTCCTAATGTGTTCACACATAGAGATCACCGGATAGAACCTGGCCTCCAAGATGCTATTGTTGAAGCTCTCACACATGTTGTTGTCCACTGAGTCACAGTTGGATCCTAACTTGAAAAAAGCTCTGCTCCAGTGCTCTGGTGAGGTCTTCATCATGTCCTTGGCTCCTTCTGGTGTCTCTTGAGCAAGATAGGCTCTGTACAAGTTGAACAGTGGCCTACTAGATGCCTTTGCACACCTCCACCACTTCTTCTATAATTTCTTGTTTGTATATTTCTTTCTCCAGTTGGCATAAATGTGTCTTGCACACATTCTATGCTCTGCATTAGGAATTAATTCCTTCACTGACTTGAGCAGTCCCTGTATGAAAGGAACAACTACCAGTAGTTAGCACAAGAACTAGTAGTAATAAGCACAACTGAGCAATGGACTATTACATACCTTTTGTTGGTCTGAAATGAGAACCCAATCCTCACCTCCATTACTGATGTTGAGATCTTTCTGCAGTAATGAGAGGAACCAATACTAAGTGTCATAGTTCTCAATTGGCACTGCTGCCCAAGCAATTGGATACATCTGATTGTTGGCATCCCTCCCAATGGCACACAGCAGGTTACCATTGTTGGCCCCCTTGAACCAGCAACCATCTAGGCCTATGACCTTTTTGCATCCAGCCAAGAAGCCTTTCTTCAGCCCATTAAAGCAGACATAGAACCTTTCAAACACCTGCTTGTCCTCAATATCTGGGTCTAGACATACTACCATAGTGCTACCAGGGTTGGATCTGAGAAGTTTTAGTTGGTAATCATAGACCCTGTTGTACTCCCCTTTCATTGCATCTAGAGCTTTCTAAAGTACTAGGGACTTTGCTCTCTTGCACTTGAAGATTGATACATCTGCAAATAAGTCCTTTTGCACTGCAGCCTTGATAAGAGCAACTTTCCAAGTAGGATTATCCTTGATCTGTTGGTAGTAGTGTTTTGCAATGAGGGTAGAAGTCACCAACTTGTTCTCCCTTGTAGGTGGGCAACTATGGACATCATTAAAAGTCACAACCTTGAACCACTTAGACCTTGTAGTGATTGACCCATATATTGACCACTGGTATCCTGGCCAGTCACATTTAGCCCTCACCTTGATCTTCTCATCTTTGGGAAATCTCAGTTACCTATGTGCCTTGAGTCCATACTTCACTAAAGCTTTCTTGAACTCCTGCTGTCCTTGAATGCCATCCCAAGAGAGAAAATAGGGACCTCTGCTTTGCTATCAAACCTGTTCTCCAAGCTCTTCCACCTTTCAGTTTCACCATCACTGTTTTCATCATAAGAATATTCTTCACTTGAATCAACATAAGGACTTCCAGGGTCATCCAAGTTGGGAACTTCATCAAATAGATCTTCTGCTGCAATATTTCCAACTTGGCTGCCATGAATACCAAGCTTCTTTGCTCTGATGTTCCTCTTAACCAACCTAGCATAATTCCTGAGTTCATTTGCCTCTTCATCATCTGCAGAGCTGTCATCCTCTGCTGGCTGCTTGTAGTCTTCATCAGATGAAGAATCACTAATATTCTCCTCTAAATCTTCTTCTTCTTCATCTTGATCTTCTTCCTATGCAACCCCTTTGCCTTGGTCTGATGCTTGTGCAGGGGACTGCATCTTTGGGCTTTCTAGGTCATGAGCACCCATATCATCAGCAGTTGATTCATCTCCTCCCTCATCTTCTCCTCCCTCATCATCACTGCCCATATGTCTTGGTCATCAGAATCGATCTCCACAACCACCTCCTCAACATACATGTCAACACAGCTACCATCACTGTGATGTGAGTACATGACCTGGCAGGAGGCATCATCTTGAAGCAACACAAGCCCATTAGTCACATGCTTCCCAGGCTTCAACTAGTACAACCTCAGCACAGTTGGTGGATTATAGTGGTCAGCTAGGTGTCCCTTGATCTCGAAAAAGGAAAGCTTGTCCAACTTGATCCATGATTCAGCAATATCTCCACCAACATAGAACTTGACGCCTCCCACGGTGGTAAAACTACCACCAAAGTGAAATCTGATACACATATACTCCATATTGTCCATCCTGCCAACGAAATACAACCTCTCAGAAACGAAGAAATACAAGAATCGATTTTTCCTAACCCTAACACATGATCGACGACAACAACTTGGTAAACAACATCACAAATCCATCCCCGATGCTCAACCACTAAGCCGAAACCACCTCAATGACGACACTTAACCCTAACCAAGAACTGCAAGAAAACCCCAATTCCCCCCAAACCACTGATGCTCAATCTGACACCGCGTGAATGCAAACTTCGGATTCGGCGTACGGGTACCCAGTGCACACCTGGTCGACGTGCAGAACTCCAATCACCGTGCCGTCCTCCTGATCATCGCCGCTCCGCCCATGTCGCCGGAGACGAAGAAGAGGAAGTGGAGAGAGCGAGGCCGTTGGAGTTCGCGGGCTCAGAATGAGGGGAAGACGGGAACTGAGGGGTGGGAGGCGTATTTCAGCCCAAGGGGCCACCTGACAGGCGGGCTTGCCGCGCAGTAAGGCCACCATGGCCGTGGCTTGCCATGCTGGGAGGCCACGTAGGCAAAACCAGCCTCCAAACCCTCCCAGGGGGTTACTCAGACTGTTTAGCATATTTTAAAGTGTAAAACAACCGGTTTTATACCTGGTGGCCTTAAGTATTCCAACTCTCATACTTCAGGGGGTATTTAGACTTTTTCCATTCGAAATTTCTATTCCAAGACAATTTAAACAAGATATAACCTTTTTCATACAAAGCGCAAGACCAAGCCACCATAACTGAGGCCATGAGTAAGGGCCGATTCATGCCTTCAACTGTATGTAAGTTTGGCCCAATCGACGATCATAATGGGCAGGGGTAATGGCATCTTAGTACTTAGCTACCCCTTGTCCCAAGACGCACTGAACCACTAGGCTTATCATTTCCATAACTGACGTGCAAGAACTAAAGGTTGCTCAAAACAGATACATGACAGTAACATGATTTCTAATAAAAGGGACTAAATCCCAATCCATCTGTGCACTGTCCCTTATTCAGATGTTACGTCACAGGATAAAACAGGAGCGTGACATGACGTGATAGGATCACAAGTTACCTGAAGACAGGTACTAGTATCACTTATCAGGGCTTAGAACAAGTTCATTAAGACTTGATGTCTGCTCTATGAAAGTCGTTCTCCCTGTATCCCAAGACGCGAGCCTTCTTTCATTTGGGGGCTCATTTTGACCTCAAGTCGTGTCATACATTGTACATATTACACCTAACACGACATTATGCACACAGCACTGCTGACATATAGACTGAAAAGGGTACAGAGTCCACATGTCATAAGCACTGCTTGATAACCGTTGACGTTGCATCGCTGGTATTATACACGCTGCATCCCCAGCACGGCCGCCTGGAATAGGAGCATTTGCAAGCTGACTAGCTAGCTGATGGTAACAATGTCAAAGGGGGCTGCTGCTGCTGCTGCTTCCTGCTGCGTCGCTCCAGTTGCTTCTGATAATTTGTGTTAAAGTACATGTTTCTGCCGAACTATCTACTTGCCTGGGCCTGCCTATTCATGACATCATGGTAGTATAAAAGGACACACATCGGCTGCCCGACTATACTGAAGAAGAACCAAAATATCATGTTGCCCACCTGCCAAGTAAGATGATGATTAGGTAGTGGGAAAATGGCAGTGAAAAAGAGATAATTGACACAGCGTACCATTATATTCTTGAACGTAGCCTGTAAATATCTTGTCAAGAATACCAACGGTATCTGAGTCAGACATCAATGGTGTCAGGCTATGTGAAAACAGTGGAAAGTATATTGTATCCAAGACGTAGTATTGTTCTTATGGATGCAATGATGGATATCGAAACGTTTCTCCATTCCAAATTATAAGTCATTCCAGCTTTTCTAGATACTCCGTACGTAACTTTTGCTACACATCTAGATATACGCAATGTCTAGATACACAACTCTTACTATGCATCTAGAGAAGTCAGAACAACTTATACTCCCTCCATCCCAAATTATAAGACGTTTGACTTTTTTGATCCCAAGTTTGACCATTCGTCTTATTCAAAAAATTTGTGCAAACATAGTCAAATTTAAGTCATTCTTGAGGAACTTTTATTAATATACCAAGCCACGATAAAAGAATTGATATTTTGCACAAAATTTTGAATAAGACGAGTGGTCAAACTTGGTGTCAAAAAAGTCAAACGTCTTATAATTTGGGATGGAGGGAGTAATTTAGAATGGAGGAAGTAGTTCATATTGGTGTTACTTCTATACCTGAAACATGATCCCAGAAAATGCCCAGAATTTGAAAATGTGGCATGGCACAGCAATACATATCTGCGAATTCACAATGTAAAAGGAATGTGGTGATGATAAATTGACACGTGCATACAAAAAATGTCAAACGTACTGTTGGTAATGTGCTGAGCAGAATTCGAACAAGAGCATGTCTTAGGAAAAAAAATGGAACTGAAACGACCATAAACTAAGTATATACTGTTACATAATAAAACTTCTGAAGAACTTTAATACCTCATGAAATACAGCTGAAACCAGAAACGAGATTAGAATAGCTACACCCTGCAGTGTAGATACAATAATTTGAGAAGTAGGCACTGAGAAAATCATGTCAGTTCTGCAAAAATGAAAAATATAAAAGATCAACAAAATTTTATGTATGTTCAGGTATCCACATTGTCTAATTTACGTTTGTCAGTCGGCAGAAAGCAGCATGAAGAAATTGCTGCTAAGTCAATACCAGATATCCTTTGTTTTTCTCTTTAAAATCTTCATCCAATCATAGTCTTCTAAACTTATTCCATATTTGTTTCCAGTCAATATTATTTGCATTGTAAATCAATTTGGTAATGAGAATTAACTCTTGACCAGTACTATTCTGATTTTCTCACAACAGTTTCAGTCGCTTGTTCAGTTGTCTTCATTATTATTATTATAGTCTTCTAAACTTATTCCATATTTGTTTCCAGTCAATATCATTTGCATTGTAAATCAATTTGGTAATGAGAATTAACTCTTGACCAGTACTATTCTGATTTTCTCACAACAGTTTCAGTCACTTGTTCAGTTGTCTTCATTATTATTATGACGATTGAGTGCTAATACTGTCCAACCCTGCTTCCCCATTTTCTAAAGAACAACATTTGTATATTGTGAATTCTATATTAGCATCGATGTGGAAAGTAAAGATATTACTTTGGGACTGACGGATTGAGTAATTGTTTCAAACTAAACTGCATTTGGAGAATTGAAAAGCAAAAAAAAAGAACAAATGTAGAGTTTTGTAGACATATAGAAGCAATTACCCTGGAAAAGCCTTTCCTTATACATGGAAAATATATGTGTCTGATGATCCACTTATGAACAGGCTGGCAAAAAGTAGACTAATTGTCAGTTATTCGAAGGATATCAATATCAATTAATTAGATAAATATCTCAAGCTCAGTGACAGCAGTTATCAGTCACTACCATCACAACTGTCCTTAGTTAAGTAACAAAGTCTCAACTAATAAAAGAGTATCACTACCATCACAACTGTCCTTAGTTAAGTAATGAAGTCTCAACTAAATAAAACGGTATACAATCTGAAGATGGAAGTAACAAGAAGATTACCATGTTCCACATCCTCCAGTACTGAGGTAAAGCCCAAAATACCAACACATTAAAGTGCATGAGAATATAATTAATGTCAGTCCTATTTAAAGTTCTCAATAAAAAAAGAAACGAACTCAGCTTTTAACGGACATCTCACCTCTTCAACAGTTTTGGCATTCCACCAGTCCTTGTAGAATTCACGGTCACCGAAACAGAGGAGTTCAGCCAGAATGTTCAGCCTGAAACCAAACCAAAAGAGCAAACAAGAAAGCCATGGAAAATGAAATATTAAAGTCCAGTGCAGGTCAAAACCCAATTGACCTATTATATAGACCAATCACTATCTGACAAATTTAAGGTACTGTTGAACAGAAGCAAGATACTAACCATAAATGAAAAAAGCAATAGAACATGCAAAGCCATACATATAATGTTGGCACTGAGAGTTTTAAGACTCTTTCTATAGCATTCAAGAAATTCCCTTTCAGTGGATGTTTGGAATTCTTCACAATTGGGTTTATATACTGCAAAATAGAAGAAATTGATAATTTAATCCAAAGTTCTGTATAAATAGAAGTTACTTAAGGAATATAGAAGGCTCACTTGCTCAATAATAAAGCCCATCAAGCCTGTAAAAACCAGGCACTTTATAAGTTGTCGGGTCACCCAACCCTTCCTAATACATGTAGTTTGAGGATAAGTTGGCTGCATAACACGCCAAAGTGACATCAGGAAATTCATGTTTTGTCACTGGCATAACTAGATAGATGTGATGAAGAAATGCAGAATGTAGACATTAAAAACAAAGACGGGGCATTGATCCAAGAATAGTACCTGGTAACAAAGTGTTGGGGCCAACATGAAGTAAGCTAGACTTTTAAAGGTTGGATCTTTCATATTCTCAGGATCGACATAATTTCCATATGCAGCAGCCTAAAAATAAGAATAGCAATAGTAGTTACTTGCATGAAAAATGAAAATAAAGGGATATAATCATATGTCTACCATTGCCTAAGAGTATATATGGTAAGCCTATGCAACAAAACACTGTATGAGAAGCTAAGAAAAATGTTTGACTCTCCTGATGGTAACATAATTGATTGGCACCACATTTCATTGTATGCAAAAGTTGAAACTAGATAGAAAACATTCCAGAAATGAAACTGGAAAAGAAGTTTAAACAGGAAGTGGAACATATTCAGCTTCAGAAAGATTTGACCACCAAAAGAAGTTTTAAGAAAAGTTTGATCGTCAACAAATCAATTTTGAGAAGTGTGCAACTTGTTAACAATATTTGAACTGATTCAGATTAACATGTCAATGCATTACCTTTTCAGTACTTTTGGACAATACCCTTATATCATAATTTGTATGTGCATAAGAGACAAGCTTCATCCACATGATGCTCGCAAGAAACATTAGCACGAATCCAGATAGTACTGCTGAGTCGCACCTGAAATTTTTTTGTAATATGACTGAACTGATAATCCAGAATTCATGCATGAGACACTATCTTTTTAAGTAACACTTCTTGGCAATCATAACAATCTTAAACTAAACAGCACAAGGCATGAATCATGCAACATTCTTGACTCCCACTGACAATATAATCGATGAAAAGGTAACTTGCTCCTAATGCCTCTTTTTGAGAAATAACAATGACTCAACCAAATTCTACTACTGCACATCAACATCAGGAATACTACAGTTTGTTTATTCACCTTCCAAGCATGTGAACAAATATGTCCAATTTTTGTTGTACAATGGAAGAATCAGGTTCACGTTAGGAAAAGGGTTTCAAGCTACATGAAAGAAACAAAATATCTGCATAATAAAATGTGCATCAATATTGATGGACTAACAAATCTTCCCAATTAGATGGCAGTTAGTGAACAGATCAAGACAGAGTAAGACAATAAGGATTTCTTCTACTACAGATAAATGAATATTTGCAAGAGATTTTATCACCAGATACATTTTTTTTTCTCTCGAATACGCAGGAGAACTGCATATCTTTGTATTATAGAGAGGAATCACCAGATACAATTAAATGAAAGTGTTATGTAACCACCTTTTTATCCATCCAATTCGCACAGTATAGTAAGCAATTAAAGGGAAAGACTAAATGTTTGAGACACAATAATGTAGTTGGCCACCAGACCACAACGTACAGCAAATTACGAATAAGATTAACTGAATGTATTTCCATACCATGAAATACTAGAGCTCATTGAATGTCAAAAGCAGATGCATCCAAACAAACTGCAAAGCAGAAAAGAAATGCTTACTTAAGAGTCACAACAACTGGATAGACAATGACAGATGTTGTAATAATGATATGGAGTAGAATAACCACCTGCAAGAGGTGTATAGAAGTCATAAACGGTAAAATGGCACTTGAAAGATGCAGAATTGAGGACGGTCTAATTTTATACCAATTTCAATCTTCAACATTTATACCTAAGAAATAACAAAAGAGAACTACTCTAAAAAGACTATACAATCCTGTGAGACAAACTTACATGTTCACCAATGAGCTTTCTTCTAATCAGCTTCTCAGCCATGAGTGCGACAAGTGGAAAAACTGGTAAAGTGAGGCTGCAATTCACAGATTGATTACTTCTGTAAGGCTTACAGCTAATATTGGAAACCCATCTGAATAAAAAAATGATAAAAATATCTACCAGCACATTAGAAGGGGCCAGTCACCCAGCGATCTTGCACTAAACCAAAATCCAGCTCTTATCAATAGGCCATACTGCACCAGAAAAATTAAATAAACATGGAATGTGTCAGATTTACACTAGACAAATGTGAAAAAGAAGACTAGATGTATTTCTGAAGGAGATGTATTGAAGGATGTGTAAATGAAGGTGAGGAAAATGAAAAAAAAAGTAATAAACCTTCATTAAATTCTCAATTATGAGTCCGCTGTTCACTGCAATCAGAACAACGATGCATAGATTCAGAAGACCAGCATGGCTCTGCAATCAGGAGAACTGCTTAGTCTCAGGACTTCAATTCTCCATGGCAACCAAGAAATATGGCTTGCAAAATTAAGGATTCACTCAGTTAAAGAAGTATAAGATAAAATGATATAAGGAATACTGATATTATAATCAAGATAGCATGGACTCAATTATGAAAGTGTTGTCCACTGTGTAATCCAGGAACCGTGTAGGAGGAATGTGATGTATAAATATTCAGGCAACTCACAGAGAATTATTTATCATCCAAATAAGCATTCATCTAAAACTCTACCATCAAAACAGATTTAGAGCATGTGCAGAAACAACAAAGTCTAACAGAAGTATCACTAAAAAATTACTCCCACCATCCCAAATTATAAGTCATTCCAACTTTTTTAGAGAGTCCAAGCATCCCAAGTTTGACCAAATTTATATAATAAAATAATAACATTTTTATATCAAATAAGTATCATTAGATTTGTCATTAATTATATTTTCATAGTGTACCTATTTGATGTCATAAATCTTTGTAATTTTTTCTATAATTTTGGTCAAACTTGAGATGCTTTGACTCTCAAGAAAGTTGGAATGACTTATAATTTGGAACGGAGGGAGTACATCTCATGTGTTTCTGCTGTAATTTGAGCCCTGTTAAGATTACACTGGGAAACAGGCTCCTTAGAGTAGCAAACAAAAATAATAAGTCAATGACAATAAAACTTATCCAATAATATGCCTATTCAAAAATGGAGGGCTAACCAGTTCTTAAAAGTGGTCCAATACAGCAGTATGCAGATGCAAAGTTATATGGTCCTCAACCAGAACCTGAAGCAATGCCTCAAGCAGGAAAGCCAAGTAGTACAAACAATATAACACGATACTGGGGCACTGCAGCTGCAACCTGTAGCTACAAATCTGAAGCATCTGGCTTTAGTCCCAACAACTGTCCGCATCAGTACAGTATAGTAGTAGCACCAACAATGAATTCAATGACCCATTGCCTCATGCAGTCATCCGTTTCAACAAGCAAAAGCTCTTCCAGTGGTAACGGTTACGCTCGTTGTTGTATGCTGCTTCAGCCGGCCGATGCCAAATTCTGCTTGGCATGCATCTGGCACCCGCGCACTGGTCCCCCTGATCCCAGAACAAGCAAACACCGACCTCAATCGCAGCAGCATATGCCATGCCGCCCACGAAACGAATTGTGCCCGCCCGAGTACACACGCACGATCTATCACGATTCCGAAGCCCAGGCCCACAATAAACACCCGTGCACGCGAGATGGCAACCGACGAGTATTAAGCTAGCCACCGATAGCACAAAGTGTGATTTGAACAAAAAAAAAAAAACAGAGGCAGAGTTAACTGGAAGCAACAAAAAACTTGCAGGACTTTGCAACTTGCATGGATCGAAGCAATTGCTTACAAACGATGAGCGTATGCATTGGCGCCTCCTCACCTGCCGGAAGATGGCGTCGGAGCTGAGGGGGCTCTCCTTGACGCGGCGGTGGGCGGGCGCCGACGCGCGGAAGTACAGCATCTCGTGCTGCTGCTGCTGCTGCTGCTCCTGCTCCTGCGGCGGTTGCGGCTCGCCGTTCTCCCGCCGACCCCCAGAGGAATCGTCGGCAAGGTCGCCGGCGTCGGCTGAGGGGGCGCGGCGGAGGCGGAGGGAGGACGGCTCGCCCGCGTCGGCGCGATCGGAGGCGGTGGACATGGAGGGGGGCGGGGCCATGCGAGGAAGGTTCCAGAAGGTCCGGGAGCGGGGGTTTGGGGGTGCGCGAGACTTGGGGGCGGCGGTGGCGGTGGCGGCCTTGGTGGTGCCTGGTGGGGAGGGGAAGAGCCGAGGTGCGGGTTTTGATGCGGGTGTTGGGCCGCGCGGCGGCTGACGCACAAAAGCGCGGGGCGAGATGGCGACCTCGAAAAGGAGACGCGTGGACGGCCGAGCTTGCCAGGCGTCCTCCTCCGTCACCGGCTTGGTTGGCAGGGTCCGATCGGGCGAGTCGACGGTCGACGCAGCAGGCGGCAGCCTGTCGGTCTCGTTTCATCGAGCCTCGAGCGCTTGAGCCGCGCTGAGGATGGCACGTCCCGCCTGTGGAACGTGCTTCTCCGTGTCGTAATGAACGCATATCTCGTTTTTTAACGAGTCCATTTTTTAAGTTTTACGGGTAAATATGTTCGTGCGTTGTGACAGGAGAAAAAACGTTTGACTTATTCACTTTAGCTTGTTGCACAGCTGCAGCGGCCATGATAACTTAATTTGTATAGGTGACTTGATGCTGTGAGTGATTGCTGCTATAATTACAAATGAACGAGTTTGTTAATGGAAACAATGATGACAATGTTAAATATTTATTTATGTATTATTCTTTTTATAAAATTTAAAAGTTATAATTTATTATATGATAATCATTGTATCCCTATAGTATAAGTTAATATTGGCAATAACATGACAAAATTGTATTAATTCTGGAATTAAACTACAACCTAGATAGGATTTTTTTTCTTTCGCTGTGGGGCACTAAAATATTTACTTGATCATTGTATCCATGTGTTGGTAGAGTTAGATATCAAAGTTCAGTGACTTATTTTGAGAATCCATAAAAATATGTAATTTTAATATCTTATTAAAGTCGGCATGGGTTGGTTGTCATCGTGTCTCGATTTTCACATGTTAACACTTATCGAGAGTTGCACTGATATATGCGGAGAACTTAAAGATATGCACTGATATGCAGATAGCTTGGAGAAACATTTATTTTGATCAGACTGATTTTATTTTACGATTTAATTGGTTAGACCATTGGCTAATTCATATTATAGTAATAATTTATATCTAATTAAAACTAACAATTTAGTAATAGAAATATTTATTTACTCAGGGTCAGAGTTCAAACGTAATACTGTATTTATTTTTTACCTTTATCTTTATATAAGAAAAGCATAGTTCTTTATTAGAAAAGGAAAAACAAAATAAAATCACAGAAGAGGCAATCACGAACACCACCGTGCATGAGCGGGGCAGCACATCCAGGACGAGACACCCCGACGGACAATACGGAACATGTGAGCCAGAGAAGGAAAAAAAAAAAGCAGAGATTGAAACGAAAAAAAAAGACACGGATAGGGCGCCGGTAATACGGACAGAACACGGATTAGGTTGGACGAAAATTTAAAATTGGCAGAATTTTTGCCTCTTTAGTATTACTAGCAAAACATGCCCGTGCGTTGCACCGGGACGTACAATTTATTGTTCGGTCCTCGTGGCAATAGCAAACTTGTTCATATATCGCAACACCACGTATTATTGTTGTGCGGTTATCTAAAGCTAGCTATCTTTGTTTGATTTTAAATAGACCAACCTTATTTATTTCTTTTAAATATCAAGGTCTATAATAAACGTCCTAAACGTCAATATCGCTATGGCACTGTCCTAAACGTCGATATCGCCCCGCGTTCTCTGCAGTAGTCACTACATCAGGAGAAAATACATCATCATTCCTCACATCGGCCGCTTGTGTGCTTCTTCGCAACTTTTCTTGCCGAGCTGTTGAGCTCCTTCACTACCTCCCTCGCCGTCGGATTCAAGGGCTACTCGACCTCTAGTTCGAGTGGTGGTGCTCAACGAGAGAAAGACGGAACTGGCGGTGGTGCGCAAGTAGACGGAGAATGAGTACCTGGCTATAGAAAGCGAGTGGGGGCGAGCAAGTGGGGTTATTGTTTGTTTAGATCAAATAGGTCAGACCAAAAAGAAGCAAATTTGCCTAGGTGTTGCCACGTAACGCACCTACAATATTAGCACGTACTCTCTCCATGTCCCTAAAGGAAGCCTTTTTGACATCGATACGGTCTCAAAAATTTTGACCGCTACTTTTTGCTATAAAATATTATAAAATATAGTCAATATATATACTTTTATAAAACCACATTTTGAGATGAATCTATTTACATCATTTTCATTCGTTCAAACTCAATCTAATAGAATTTTTATAGTCAAAGTTTAAAATATTTGACTTAAGACAACCTTAAAAAACTTCCTTTAGGAACACAAAGGGAGTATATGAGCGTTCCTTCTACAGTCATACTAAAACTAAGGGTCCGATTGTTACCACTCTGCTTCACTGATGAATTAGTTATTTTCGGCTTTGTATGGCAAAGCAGTTTCACTGATAGAGTTAAAATTGTTTTAGATAAATATTTGCTAAAACAACTTCTCCTCTTTTGCGACGTGCTACAACAACTTCTCTTGGAAAACACTTAGGGCTTGACTGGTTCGTGGCCAAAATTTGCCGTGCTAATGATTTGACAAGTCAAAGTTAGGTAAAAAATTTGACATATATTTGGCAAGATAAATATGAGGTTGGCAAGTTTTGGAAGCCAACTAAATAATTGTCAAAATCATGACTTGCCAAATCTTTGGCTTGATAAATTTTAAAAGCTAACCAATCATACCCTTAAACATCTATAACACGTACATTTTTGTTTTTTTTCCTTTCCTTTTCTTTCTTTATTTTCTTCCTTACTTATTTTATTTTTTCTCTCTCCACTGTCTGGCTGGGCAGCTTCTCTTGCCTTCTCCACGGTTTCCTTTTTTGTTAAGGCCTCGTTCGCTTTCTCCGGAATGGACTGTTCCAGGCCGGAATTATTCCAGTCGTTATACAAATGATTGAAGAAATTCTCCGTTCCAGGTCCGGCTGGGAACGGTTCATAGAAAACCGAACGGGGCCTAAAAAATCTCCAAAGGACCTTCTCGCCGCAATGGCCTAGTCAAGTCCGCCCCGCCTGCACGCTGGGCCAAGCGCCACCGCCGCACTGCACGCCTCGCCTCAACCAGCGTGCGGGAGCCCGTCGGCATGCCTCCGTGCCCGCGCGTTCGGCTGTGGCAAGCCGAGCGCCGTCGTGCAGGTGCTTCTTTCCAGATCGAGGAGCAGCGATCTAGCCTAGGTTATAGCTCAAAAAACTCATCGCCTTCAGATCCCGACCGTGGGATGTTGTTGCCTTTTTCATTGATTTCTCTTTCTTTCCCACTCTCTTCTTCCGATTTCACACATTTTCCTTTTCTCATTAGATCCAGCAAATGGTTTATCTTGGTGGAGCTTGAAGAGCAGTAGGATGGTCCATGGTCGGTGTACTGCATGGATGCCTAGTAGTTCGCTGAGCGATAGAGTGGCTCCAGGCGAGTTACGTGTGCCGGACTGTCGGCTGCTTCGCCTTCATCAATTTTGGTCATCGACGGGATACATTGCCTTGCCTTGGTGGGGAGCGGTGCGGTGTGGAACGCGGTTTCTCGCCGATAAATCTTCCCCTGAGCCCATGATCTGTTGCTCATCTAGTTTTTTTTTTCTGATTTCTGATTTTTTGTTTGATTTTTTGTTGGTGCATCACGTAATTTATGGTGGTTGTTTCCTCGATTTCCATCCTATTCTTGATTTCCATCCTATTTCTAATTGGATTCGAGGAGTCATCCTGGCGAGGTTGTCCTATTGGTTTTCTTCGGGAGAGTTTTAGATCGAGAGAAAAGGAGGCCGGGCAAAACACGGAGAGTCGGATAGGCCAAATGAAAATTACACCAGGACGATAGTCCTACACGGACTCTTACACGACGGAAAAAAATATGGCGGAAGAAAGAGGCGGAAGAAAATATAGTGCGGAAATTTTGTCTCTTGAAGTCACGTAACCTGGCTGGAGATTTGAGCGGCTGGCAGACAGATTTTGAGCGGAAACAAAAATAGTGCAGAAATTTTCTCTTTTAAATATTAGGTATAGATTATTGTTACTATACTATTACTAGTAAATATGCCCGTGCGTTACAACGGAAATTTGTTGTATGATTCCTTAAACCACTTATGGTTAGAAGATTTATTTCAATGATCGCATCATGTGTTTGTATTCACTTTGCAATTGGACTTTGTACTATGTCTGGTCGCATGCTATCCTAACTTATATGGTGATAGACAATGAAGACACTCTGTAATCTAATTTATTTTTTTAGAATTACACGGTACAACGTAGATGCTTACAATACGCACACATAGTCACCCCTATGAACACAAGCACACAAAATTTACCTGTATGAGCACTCGCACACCAACCATAAGAGTGTTCTAATTGTAATATATGCAATACCACATTTATTCTAACATATACAGTACCACATTTTCATATTTTTATTTATTTATTTATTTATTTATTTATTTATTTTGTCTTGCCAACCATCCATCGGATCCCTATAGATGGTTGTGTGCAATGTCGGATAAGGAATGTCCTCCTTTAATATTAAAGAAGTAAATGTATCCATACATTGCAATGGAATCATTTAGGTTTTCTTTTAATTCGTACCTTAAACACGCCATTGATTATCAAATTGCACCAAAGTACGCACTTATAAAAAAAACATTATTACATATGATATATGCAAAACCACATTTTCATAGTTTTATTTATTAATTTTTTTGTCATGCCAACCATAAGAGCGTTTTCTCTACTACCTAAAATATCTCTAATGTTATCGTCTGCTTAACCCTGCGATAATATAATGCCCACGTACCCCGTTTCCTTTCCTTTGTGCGTGGGTGGGGATTGGAAACGGGGATGGTGTTATTTATGTTTTTTTTTTGCCAGCCTTTTGTTTTGCTGTGAGTTTTTTGCCGTGTTTTTTTTCCGTATATATAAGGGTGATGAGGCTAACTCATGTACTCGTAACAAACTGCTTTGTGAATTAGATCACGCCGACTTGTACTACTCGTAACAAAACTTGGAGTTGTACATGGGTGGGGATTGGAAACAAAGATTTTTTTTTTACGTTTTTTTTGCCGGTCTATTTTTTTTGCCAGCCCTTTTTTTTTGCCGTGATTTGGGGAGGGCAGGGGAACGTGGACGAAGGAAACGGAAAAGGAAAGGAATTTATTTGATTAGGATTTGGATTCGTACCTGTCTAGGTTATCTTAAAAAGACCACGTATGAGAGGGCCAGACCAAACCAAAATCAGGGAGTGAGAAATTTTATCTCTTTATTATTAGGTATAAATATATAGATATATATATATATTAGGTATAGATATAGATATAAATATTATTTAAAATATAGAGAATTGTATCGATATTTGTATGTCTAAATAAATTTGTTATAAAAATATATTTCTTCTTTATTCTATATGATATAAATATCAGTACATTTTTTATATGTATTTATTTAATTAAAGGTTAAAAAGATTATTCTTCGGTAAACAAGATGTGCGTTTATTTTAGACAGGAGGGCTATTACTGCTTTGAATTTTTTGCATTATATTTATTATATAGTCTTTCGAGTATTCTCTGCCGTTATATTTTTGCATTGCAGTATTGCACTCACCAGAACTCTGCATATATTTGTTAAAAACATATAATTTTGATGTAATATATTTTTCGATAGCAGACTCTCGGTGCTACCAATTTTGCAGCTCAGCCCAAGACATCATCTAATCCTAATGTTACAGTATCGCATAACTTTTAGGGCTTTGATGAGAATCATGATCTCTCGGGTTCGAGTCCTAAATTATATGACTAGCGCCCGGACGTCTGATTCGGAGCGTAGCGTTTTTCGCGTGCCCCACCGCCATGCCTGCGCTCAGATTCTTACATGCCTATCTATGCCCGCTCAGCGGCGCCCTAGCAGCAGACCGACACCGCCCAGACGTCACCTAGCAGCTGCAGCATGTGGCTGTGACAAGTGGATCCCATTGCAACATGCTCCCTCCGTATCGGATTTAGAAGTCGTTTTGGACAAGGTTTGAGTCAAACATTAGGAATATAAATCATCAATAACTTTTAAGTTGTTGAGTTTACAAATGTAAAAATTATATGAATAGATTTGTCTTGAAAAATACTTTCATAAAAGTATCAATATATCACTTTTTCATAAATATTTTTTATAAAAACAAGAGGTCAAAGTTGTGTATATTTTTTATAAAAACAAGAGGTCAAAGTTGTGTTTTGGAGACCGTGACGCTGTCCTAAATGATGTCTGAAATAGGTAAAACACTTCCAACGTACGTCGAAACACTTGCGAAAACCTAAAAAACACTTGAAAGCCATTGCAAGTATATGCAACATCCAGACGAAACACTTGCAACAAACGTATGAAACACCTGAAACAACATCCAGACGAAACACTTGCAACAAACGTATGAAACACCTGAAACATATGTTTGCAACATGCATGTATATGTAACATCCAAATCTATTTTTGTAATATCCGGATAAAACACTCGCAACATACATCTAATACAGATGAAACATTCGGAACATACACTTGAAACATATGTGTATAGCTACTGTAACATGTGTAACATCCCGATCTACTTTTGCAACGTCCAGTCTATTTTTGTAATATTAATATAAAACACTTCCAACATAACTCTGAAACATATGTTTGCAATATGCTCTTTCAGCGCAAACATATCCTTGCTACTTTGACGAATGGAAGCTCGCCGGTGCATGGAGGTCACTAGTGTGCTCATCGGCGGCACAGAGCTCGCAGGCAACGTGGCGGGTGGGTGGCATGTGGATCAGGTCACTAGTGTGTTTGTCAGCGATGCGGAGCTCGCCGGCAACGCGAAGCTGGGCGGCGGCACAGAGAGAACAGGGTGTTGTGGCACGGTGGCGGTGGCGCAGAGGGCGGGTGTGCACGGCAGCGGTGGCGCGGAGGGTGGGTGGAGCGTCTGGACAGTCGAATGCCCTGACCAATATTTCTGTAAATTATACTTTCTTTTGTCCTGCTCTATATTTTCTTTTGTTGATATGCGACCGGGTTGTATCTCTCTGTAATTTACAAAAGACCGCTAATAAAAAATTATTTATGTAGTAGTGTATAAAATATCACGTCAGATAGGGATAGAGAATAAGACGCCAGAGTAGTCACATATGACCATGACAGTGACTGGACCAGGGTTTCATAGAAACAAACACTAGTAGAAAAGAGTACAACATCGACGCTCCCTTTTTATACCACAGGTGGTTTTAGTTATCACGCGCCTGTGGTATAAAAAGGGCGGTCTCAGAGCTGCCAACCGCCTGTGAAGATGCATTACCACAGGCGGTTGGCCTTAAGCCAACCGCCTGTGTAAATGAAACATTTACACAGGTGGTTGGCTTAAGGCCTGTGAAGATGCATTACCACAGGCGGTTGGCTTATCCAACCGCCTGTGATTTCTCTGGGTGTAAATACCACTTCATCCCCGAGCAGCACTGTATCTCGCAGCCACCTTCCATTGGAGGCGATTTTGGAGGTCTAGATTTTACAAAATACAAGGGGGAGGTTTTGATCTTGATTTCTTGGAAGAAGGTTGCCAAAAAAGTTAGTTTATGTCCCAATTGCCTCAATTTGCTCATTAATGCTCAATTAGAGCCACTTTTTGGATCTAGGGTTTCACCATGAGTGTGGGAGAAGAATAGCTAGCTTCTTGTCTTTATTTCTTAAGATGGTTAGATGAGGTTGCTCAAGATGGTTGGATAATGCCTCTCCTCTCTCTCTCTTTTCATGTTTGCTTCTCAATTTTTAGCTAGTTTATGCAAGATTGAATCAATGGTGTGTTCTTGTATATTTATGTAGAGAGAAATGTAGATTTTTTTTATTTTTCAATTATGTGGTACTTTGGTTTTTACTTCAATATCTCTCCTTATTTCTCAATTTATTTTTTTCACATCTATACATTTCTAATGAATTGTGTGTTTCTATAATTATGCTATATACTTAGATTTTTTTAATCATGCAACTTAGGTTTTTTCCTTTAATCCCAAGCTAAACCATAAACCCTAGATAATAAACCCTAGATAAATCATATCTAAACCCTAGATCATGAATGGTGTTTTACAGGTAGTGATGGAGATGTCATTCTGGATGTATAATTTATCAAGACTAGATCCATCATACATAACTGAGGTCCAGAGGTTTATTGATGCTGCTAAGAACCATGCTTCAAGAATAAGAAAGACACACATACATTGTCCATGCATGGATTATAGAAATTTTGCTGTATCTGATGACATTCAACAAATCCTTAATCATCTGGTCTGTCGAGGATTTATGAAGGATTACTTGATTTGGACAAAGCATAGAGATGGTAGCTCTGCGCCTTATGCAACTGGAATTCCTACGAACATCGATACCGATGGTCCAGAAGTGCTTGTTGACGGGTTTGAGTTCATACACGAGACATAACAACCTGACACTGATGGTCTAGCCGCTGAACATGTTGTGCCAAATGTTCCTGATCATGGTTTCGCTGGAGGAAATGAAGATGGCGTCGAATCTAATATGGCTGTGGAAGAAGCAGAATTTCTCGAGGCAATGTTGCGTCGTCATACGAAAGATCCATCAGTGTTCTTCATGAAAGGTATGGAGATCCTGATGAAGGCAGCAGAAGAGCCTTTGTACGATGAGTCTAAGGGTTGCACCAAAGAGTTCACGACGCTTCCGGTCTGTGCTAAAGTTGTTGGTGTGCAAAGCTAGATATGGTCTTTCTGATGCTGGCTTCGATGCGTTCTTGATCATTATCGCAGACATGCTTCCTAAGGAGAACAAAGTACCTGCTAACACGTACTATGCAAAGAAGCTAATCAGTCCACTCACGATGGGTGTTGAGAAGATCCACGCTTGTAGAAATCACTGTATCCTATATCGAGGTGATGATTATAAGGACTTGGACAGCTGTCCGAAGTGTGGTGCAAGTAGGTACAAGACAAATAAAGACTACATAGAGGAAGAGTGTGCTGCCTCCATGTCTAAGGGAAAAAACGAAAGAAGACCCAACAAAAGACACAGAAGAGTAGTTCAAAACCCACCGACAAAGAAAAGGAAGAAGTAGACTATTATACGCAGAAAAAGATTCCTGCTTTGGTGATGTGGTACCTTCTTGTGGTCGATCGATTGAGGTGTTTGTTCGCTAAACTAGAGGATGCCCAACTTATGAGCTGGCATGCTTCTGATGAGCACAAAGACGATGGAAAGCTTCGGCACCCAGCCGATGGCCAGTAGTGGAAAGATTTCAATGAAAACCATAAGGACTTTGCAAGGGAACCAAGGAATGTTAGGTTCGCACTGAGTACTGATAAAATGAATCCATTTGTTGAGAGGAGCAGCAAGCACAACACATGGCTGGTGATCCTCACCATCTACA
Source organism: Saccharum spontaneum (assembly GCA_022457205.1). Classification (NCBI taxonomy): domain Eukaryota; kingdom Viridiplantae; phylum Streptophyta; class Magnoliopsida; order Poales; family Poaceae; genus Saccharum; species Saccharum spontaneum. The sequence goes on along the minus strand of CM039617.1, from coordinate 41,766,842 downwards.
ACCTTCCTCTCTGGTTGATGCAGAAGCGAAAGTACCTTTTGCTAACCATCCTTATCTCTAGACCTACACAGCCTAGAGTTGATATGGATGTTTTCTTAGAGCCCTTAATGCAGGACCTGAAGATACTGTGGGAAACAAGTGTTCAAATGTTGGACGAGTACCGCAAAGAATCATTCATGCTCAGAGCAATTATCTTTGTTACGATCAACGACTACCCTGCTCTCTTTATATTATTAGGACAGTTCAAGGGGAAGCTTGATTGCGTGGTATGCATAGATGACACCGCTTATGTGTACCTTACTGCATCTAAGAAGATAGCATACATGAGGCACATACGCTTCTTATCGAAAGGACACAGGTACCGGCAGAAAAAGATGAATAAGTACTTTGACAATAATAGTGAACTACAGTCTACTGCTCCATCAGGTAACAGTAAAGGCAAAAAAGTTTTCAGCATAGTCAGCAAACTCAAATTTATTTTCGGAAAGAAGACAAAAGATGGAAAACCAAGAAAGAATGTCAAACTAGCTCCAGGGGCTACATTCAAGAAGAAGTCTATTTTCTTTGAGTATTTGGAATACTGGCCAGAGTTAGACGTACGCCACGCGATCGATGGTATGCACGTTCAAAAGAACGTGTATCTGACCTGGATGAATTTAACCAGTTCAGCGACATGTCTCTCTTTGTAGACGATCATCCAGTAAAGATAAGGAATGTTGAGCAAAGCATTCCACAGAGCTCGTTGCCCTGGGTGCGTCACGATGGACAAGGAAGAACAGTAGCTGCCTAGATTTTATTTGTCATTTGCCATATAATCCATTTATGATAAAATGTGTACCTTATGCTATGTGCCCTTCTCTACTTCTACATGTAAGACCTTATGCCTATTTCACCTTCATGAAAATCCTAAGTGAGAAAAATTAGATGAATCGCTTGGTCACTAACCTTTGTTGAGTCCATGAGCATTCTGATGTTGTATTGATCTCAAACTTTTTCTAAGGCTTACTAGTGCCATTGATGTTCAACCCACCAAGTTTGGAATTTTTTTATATGGTTTGGTACTTTATCCGGTTTAATTGAATTTCTGCGCGACGTCACTCGGTAATTAGCGCTTGAACTGAGTCTACCCCTGAAACGGCTCCAAATGGTGCCAAACTTCTCCACAGGGTCTCATCTACCCTAGGAAACAAAACTTTGTTGCGGTTGATGGAAAAACCTAGTGGGATCTAGGTGTAGTCCACCATTTTTCATCACATTTAGCGCGAAGAAAAATGTAATAATAGCTTGCATGACTAGAAAATCCTGAGATCTTGTGTTGGGCCATCATTTGGGTGTAGGAGGTTGCCAAAAAAAATTCAAGACATTTGGAGATAGACATAAGATACATGCTTCACATACGTAGAAGAGCTCTTCCACCAAACCATGATCAAACATATGGGTTCATCAGCTTTATATTGTCAACGATAAATTACACCAAAGAATATATTTTTTGTAGCATTTACACAAAACAATAAAGCTAACAAAATTGGATTCATATTTTTCTGGTATTCCTAGAATTATTTATGTATTAAACAAGATATTAGGCACATATTCAATTTAAATCATTTTAAATAAAGCTGCATACAAAAGTACCTCAAACATGAAATTTTATATTTTTAACATGTATATCTAGTCAAGAGGAACACAACAAAAGTTTTTTCACTAATTTAGGACAAATATTTTTGAAGAAATGATTTTTTGAATCATTTAAACAATTTCTGAAAATATATATAAGGAAAACTTAAAATAAATTGAAAATAATTTCTACAGGCGTTTTTCTTTGGGACCCGCCTCTAGAAATGCATTTCTACAGGCGGCCCTCGTAGTGAACTGCCTGTAGAAATCATTTCTACAGGCGGTGGTCAACACCAACCGCCTGTAGAAAATGCCCCTATATATATTTCAGCTCTTCCGCCTGAAATTTTTCTAAGTCCCTGGCGTCCAGTTCATTTGAAACAACGCCGGCAGGCTGCCCGATTTTTCCACGCCGCCGCCGCCGCCCTCGACGCCATCTAGCCGGACCCCTCAGTCTTCGTCGCACCCGGCCGCCGTCGAGCACCGCGGTGAGCTTCTCCTCCTCGCTCTCTCTCTCTCTCTGCGCGTGTGCGCGTGACGGTGGTGGCGGCTATGGCGCGCGGCGGCGTTGGTGGCGGCGGCTGTGATGGTGGCGCGGTGGTGGGGCCGAACGGAGAAGGGGCGGGCGCGATGGTGGTGGCAGACGGTGAAGGGGCGGGTGCGGTGGCGGTGGCGGCTATGGCGTGCGGCGGCGTTGGTGGCGGCGGCTATGGTGGTGGCGGTGGTGGTGGGGCCGAACGGGGAAGAGGCGGGCGCGGTGGTGGTGGCGGATGGGGAAGGGGCGGGCGCGGTGGTGCGGCGGCGGATGGGGAAGGGCGGGAGTGGTGGTGGCCGGGAAGGGGAGGGAGGGGAGAGGAGAGGGAGGTTTTTTACTTTGGCAATTTTTTTAGTGAAAAATTGAATAAAACCATAAAAAACAGTTAAAAATTATAAAAAAAATCAGAAAAAATATAAATAAAATCAGAGAAATATTATTATGTCTTTTACATGTAATTTTATTCATAATTATTATTTGTGTCTATCCTTTTATTAATACTTGTTATTATTTCTCTTTGTATATGTAATAGGATTCATAATTATTATTTCATATGTGATTATGATGTATGGAAATATATGTATGTATTATTTGTGCCTATCCTTTTATAAATACTTGTTATTATTTCTCTTTGTATATGTAATAGGATTCATAATTATTATTTCATATGTGATTATGATATATGGAAATATATGTATGTATTATTTGTGCCTATCCTTTTATTAATACTCGTTGTTATTTCTCTTTGTATATGTAATATGATTCATAATTATTATTTCATATGTAATTATGATGTATTGAAATATATGTATGTATTATTTGTGTCTATCCTTTTATAAATATATGTCTAATGAATTATAGGCTTAAGACCTCGAGGAGACTCTACATGCGATCGATCTAGGTCCAATGAATTCGATATGCAATATAAACCGTGTTTCTCGTTTACATAGATTTCTACGATGAGTTCTCCGCACAAGGACGAAGCACTACAGTCCCATCCCACGGAGCAAGTAGAAGGGTCATCCCACCCTATGGAACAAGATCCAGGGGTCATCCATGGGTCATCCCACCCCATGAAGCAAGTAGAAACGGGCAAATCATCAGGGTCGTCATACGAACAAGAAGCTAGCGACGACATAGAGCCTCCAGAAGTGAGGAAGGCTCGTCGTGAATTGGCACGTGACCCTGATTACAATCCATCATCTCGTCGTGGATTGGTACATGAGAGCCTCTTCTTCTAGCATCAACACCATCAGCATGTGCATACCACAAATAGCATTTCTCAGCAAGAGTACTAAGAAATGCATGCTTACATTCAATGACATGTGGGCACTGTTGAACCACGAGATGCTAGACGTACAGATCGTAACGACATTTGCATTGTAAGTGTTACATAGTTACACACATTGTAGTTGCATCAATTTTCAATATCTAACATGCTTGTGCCTTGTAGAATGTTATATGATCAACAGGATATGTATTTTGGTTCGGACTTTCATTATTGTGCCGATGAAAGGAATGGCTATCTCTACCCAATAGATATAGCCGAAGATCGGCACACATTCCGAATCGGGGATGACAACAAAGAGTTACAGGGTTTGGAAGGTGCAGAATGGGATTAGAAACTCCGAAAGTTGAAACTTGATTTTGAAGCCAAATACGCCTTCTACATTGGAGATTCTCTAAAAAAGTTTCAAGATAGGAAAGCGGTGGTGGCCCCGTACCACTTTGGGTAAGTGTGAGTTTGCATATATCTATCTAAACTATTCCAATGCACAAATGCATCATGAATTTGATTCGAGCAGGAACCACTGGATATGCTTCATCATTTATCCCAAGGAGGGAAGGGTGTTGGTACTAGACTCCGCAGATTATCTGAAAGAAAGTTATGCTCCATTCATCAAACTGCTAGAGTTGTAAGTCGAGCTATGCATGCATACTTAAGCATAGTGAGAGTTTGAGAATAACATGGTGATTTTATTTGAGATCATAGGGCATACAGGTTCTATAAGATAAATAATGGAAAGTGCGAGTCCAACAAACCAGGGCAGCCATTGGAGGTTATACATAACTGGCCGATACGTATGAAAATTTACTCTTATAAATACAAATCATACACATAGGACCATGGTTGCAACTATAAATAACCACTCTCCTGTTATACAGTGCATGAAGCAACCACCCTTATCTGTCCTCTGTGGCTACTACGTGTGCGAGAACATGAGAGAGAACAGACGATATGAAAGGAACCCTACCAAGGTAATATAAGTAATAGTCCTGTATACAATTCCGACATTAAAGTTGCAAGTCATATAATATACGATGTTTATAAACTTTCTTTGCAGGTATATAAGCAAGGGACGGCGGAGCGCATGGACGAACGTGCTTTAGACAACATAGTTGAGGACATCTGCTCGTTCCTCATGAAGCATGTCATTCCACGTGAAGACAAATATCATGATGATGAAAGCCAATTATCCATGCCACAGTTCCGGGTGCTAACAGAGATTAGTAAGCTCAAACTTACTATAGAGGGTTATTAGAGGACAAAAACAAACTTTGATGTATATATAATGTGTGATGATGTATATACTCTTGTAATTAACTTTATGTCTTTGAGCACCAAACTTTGATGTATATAAATGTATGTATGAAATGAAATATTTAAATTGCATGTTGCTATGTTTGAACACCAACCAATATCAATATATTTAAATAATAACAATATAAATAAATAAATGTATAATAATACAATTTTAAAATACGTTTCCACAAGGGAACCGCCTGTGTAAATGTCACATTTACACAGACGGTTCCCTAAGAGAGCCACCTGTGGAAATGACACATTTACACAGGCGGTTCCCTAAGAGAGTCGTCTGTGAAAATATTTTCTACAGGCGGCTCACAAGGAACCGCCTGTGAAATTGACCTATTTCTACTGACCTCCAGCGCAGGCGGTGCTGAAAAATGCTAGTAGAAATAAGTTACCAACCGTCTGTATAGTATGGCTCGATTCAATAAAGTATTGATGATACGTTAATAGACGTGTCTCTCAACCAAACATAAGCTAACACACGCACACCTACTTTTCTACTTGTTTTTCCGACTAACCTACTCCCGTAGGACCGTGCTGGCGCATGAAGCTGGTCTGATTAACTAGGAGCGAACTACTACTTTCATCCAAAAAAATATTATTCTTTATCTAATTCAAGCTAAACTATTCTAATTTTAACTAAGTTTATAAAAAATACTAATAATATTGTGTAACCCCAAATATTTATACTAAAATGATTTCATTGTAAATCTATTGATCTTTATTTAGCATAATAAATATTAAAAATTTTATATAAATTTGATGAAATTTTAAACTTCATATTATTTTAAAATATCTTTTTAAGACGAAGGGACCAGGGAGTATACAAAATATCACATCAGATATAGATAGAGAATAAAACGTCATAGCTACATATGACCGTGAAAGTGACTGGACCAGGTTTTCATAGAAGTGAAGTTCTTATAATATATAAAAATCCCCCAGCTTGATTTAATAAAGTATTGATTGATGCCTCAACCACTAATGATATTGAACTAGCCAGGTCCCCCGCGCTTCGCGCGGGTAGGACTGTTGCAAGCGGGCTGAACTGTTCTTACCGGGTTAAGCACTGTTCACATGGTCGGTACTGTTTATACGGGTAATACCTATCTGGATCTGGTACTGTAGTTTAACGGGTGGAACTGTTCACAAAAAACCCGTTACTGTAGCTAACACTGTAGAAACTGTAGCTAACTCACCACGTTTAAAGTCTTATATAGATGAGAAAATATATCTACATCACTTATAAAAGCTAATCCTCACTAGAATTATTCACTACCACATGCATGTAATTATGCACCTATCTATTCATTCAAGTTACCTACATCAGCAAGTCACATAATCAACTAACATGTATTTATTTGTTCATGTAGCATATCACATTATCCACTAAAATTTATTTGTGACTTCCGCAGCAATGTGTAGAGTATTTTTCTAGTTTTGTCAAACATTGGCTCCAATCAAAGGTGTGGTGCAATCATTTAGAGCTATTTATTAGTTGTGTTAACTTAAATAACTAGCTAACAACTAGTGATCAGGAGGTTACTATCATAAGGCACCCAACACTTAGATCTACCTACTACTTTTAATTTATGTGTGTCACATCCATCTCAATAAGAGATAACTTAAAAGTTTAATTCTTTAATATTGTAACTTTTACACGTTGCTCGGTGCTAATATGATCCTAAAAAGAAAAAAATGTTTGGATGAGATGTAAATGTTGGTATGCAAGGGACTAGCTGATCGTGAAGAGCTGACTCTTCTCTCTCTTCTCTCCCTCTCTCCTCCATGTAAAAAAAATAATGATACTGCATTCTATGATCTAGCTGAGTTGGTATTGTTAAATGTGTCCATTTTGTTACAATCCAAATAAGGATTTAGATATTCTTAACAACTAATTGTTAGTTTTCAAGGATCCGGACAAACCTATATTCTATGAAAGGAAACCTATTTTTGATTAATAAAGTTGAATTGAATTCTATTTTTAAAAAATATAAATTGTCGTCTACTTTAATCTTAGGATGTGTTTGGTTTAGTTTCTAAAAATGCTTCGGCTAATAAAGCAGCTTTTCCAGAAGTTGTCGCTTTTGCGTAGTATAATTTTCACATCACCTTAGATCCTACTTTTGACTTTTGGCTTTTCCAAATGGGTGAAAACAAGAAAAAAATTTCCATTATATGTTTTATTATAGTTGTTTCAACCGAATAGCTTATAAACTTTTCACAGTACATAGCTCAAAGCAGATCTTTTACAGCTCGGCTGATCAAATGAGCCCTTACTTAGTTTAACATCTGTTACGCGGAACATTGGAATGTTGAGGGATAGATTTTTTTTTCTTTATGAGCATGGTGGGTATCTTGTTTTGTCAAGAAAGAGAAATCAGATGCTTGATACTCCCGCCCGCCACCCCCCACTCCCCCGCCATCTAACTAATCATTTTAGTTGTGTCCTAACTCTATTTTTTCACACTTTGACTAGTATATAGAAAAATACATCAATTTATAACATCATATTAGTTTTACTAAATTCTCAATGAATATACATTTATTTGAATTTGTAGATGTTATTATATACTTTTTTCTAAAGAACTTAATTAAAGCTAAAATTTTAAACTCTTATGAAAAGCTAAAAATCTAACTTAGGACAAAAAAGTGACATGTGATTTAGAACAGTGCGATTAAACATGGCATAAGCATGCCGGCCTTCTGGAAGAGCTAGCGCGGATATTGTTGTTGAACCTTTGTTAAAGGAACAATAGGTCAATTGGATAGCTGAGCCCTACCTTTCTCAGTATTACTTTGGCGAAGAAAAAAGGGAAAGAAAAGAAAACGAATTGCTGATATTTTGTTGATTCCATTTTTTGTCACAAATACTGCGTTCACAGTGGCCGTATTGTTGAATTATATACGGGGTAGTGGGCATGGCCGAAGCAATCATGGCCTCACCCTCATGGATTGGTTCATTCGTCTACAAGAGATGTGCATCCAAGTTTAATCTTCAACTTAACTGGTCTCCGCTTAAAGGAGGAGCTTAGGCCTTTAGTTCAACTCTGGTTCAATTCCTGTAATTTTCTTTCCTTTCTCTTCTCGCTCTGGTTCTGCTGCTTTCCCAGCTCTGTAAGTTTTTTCTAGACACACATTATGTTTTCTATAAAATTCTAGTTTTTCAAAAAAAAACAGGTATATATTTTTAAAATTTATTATATAATTTAATAATGCTATTCCTTTAATGGTAAGAGACGTGTCCGTCGATAATGTAACATTTCAAAGGTACTCATAGTAGTATAGTGAGTGTGCGTGTATATACACGGGTATTTGCATATGTATTGTAGTTCTCAACAAAATGCTTTTCATTGTAGGTTTCTATGTGGAATTATCCTATTCTTTACTGATATGAATATTCATTTTGATGGGGAAAATACACGAGAACTATTCTTAGAAACTAAAAAAACACGAGAAAAGAACTGGTGCCATAGACTTTCGAACTAGAACTAGAATATCACAAACTTTATTACTTTTCTTATATGAACCATGACATCTCTTTCGCCGAAAGTCTTATGCATCTATCCAGCAGGACATGTATTAGGGCATGTTTGGTTGGAGGTGTCAAAGTTTAACAAATACTGTAGCACTTTTTGTCTTATTTGACAAAAAGTTTCCAATTTTAGACTAATTAGGTTTAATAGATTCGTCTCGTAAATTACTCCTAATCTGTGCCGATATACATGCAATTAGTCTATATTTAGTACTTCATATATTTATCGTAACATTGATGTGATAGAAATTAAATTGAATGATTCCTTAACCAAACAAGGCCTTAGGCATGCCGTCCACGGTTTCAACAAGCAACCAAAGATGCGATTTGGCAGCAAGCAGAGGCGAGGGTCATCATCAGATTCCCGGGTGACTGCAACTTGCAGCCTTTGAAGGGTAGTAGTACCCCGTCACAGGTTCACGCTTCACCCATGGTGGGCTGGTGGCTTTTCCTCTCGGAGGAATCACGCCGATCAGCAACGGTTTTTATCTGCTCCGGTAGCCGCCAGTGTTTGGGCGAAAAGGAACGGGATTACACGAATCGCAACTTGCTGGATTGGATCGCGTGCCGACGATAAAATTATCACGCTGTCAGGAAAAAAACCAAACCCCCACATTTCGATCCCAAGTCCCTCTAACAAGTGATCTCTGTTTTTCTTTAATTAATCCTGCCCTGCAGCTGTTGGATCGCCAGACTTTTTGGCTGGCACATGAGCACGCAACTTCATTTCTCTTCCTTTTTCGACATCCATCCCCATTCCTGTCCGTTTGGTTAAGGCTATCTCCAACCGTATGGACGCAAACAAGAGACTCATTTCACGCTATGGGTCACGCACAGGAGAAAAGTCGGACATGCAAAATTTAGCTGCTCCAACAGACTACGTAAAAAAAGCAGAGCCCGTCCTCTCTTCCACCTCGTTCCCCCACCCCGCGGCTCCTCCACTCCCGCAACGGCCTGCCTCCTCCGCGCGGCACATGATCCTGGCGGCAGCGGCTCCCTCCCCACACCTCCTCCTCCGCCCGGCTCCCGGATCCCGGCGGTGGCGGCTCCCCAAGCTCGCGCGCGCGGCGGCCCCCTGGATCCCAGCGACGGCGGCTCCCCAAGGTCGCGCATGGCGGCGGCCGCGGCTCCCCCGAGCTCGCGCTTGGTGGCAACCCCTGGCACTCTCTCCTTCATCCACCTCCTCCACTCCTCCCGCGGCGGCCTGCCTCCTCCACGCCTCTAGCAGCGACCTCGAAGATTTGGGTCGTGGGGAATGCACCGGCGCGTGGACACAGGCCGCCGCCGCCCCGGCGCACGGGCACAGGCCACCGGCGAGCGCGCAAGTGGCATGGCCGCCGGCCCCGGCCGCCGCGGGCAAGCGTGTGAGGCGGGAACGGATGCGCCACCTTCGCCTTCGCCGTAGATGCGCCGCTGCAGCCACTCCGCCCCGCTGTCGTGCGCCGCCGTCTCCGGCCACCCCCTGCCGAGTTCGCCGCCCCCAGCTCCTCCTCCCCGTGCCGTCGTCTGGGACCGCGAGCTCAGGAATGGGTCGCGCGTTTGGGAGACCCTTTTTTGCCTTCCCTCTCTCCTCCAACCCAAAATGCATATCGGCTTTGCGTCCTCCGTTGGAATGTGATTTGGTGATGCAAAAGCACTGTGGACAACCTAATTTTGGGTTTAGGTCACCTTATTGGAGATAGCCTAAGGGATAGAGTGGGATGAAGATGGGATGAGTCCACTTTTGATCTGTTTGGTTAGGAGTCATGGAAGAATCAGGACATCCCATCTGGGAATATACCTGGTATATTCGCTGGAATTGGAGGCGAGCTCGCCCCAAAAAAAAAAGCGCGGACGGGGGCGTCCCACTGTGACGCGTGCGATGGCGTGAGCATCTTCGGTAGCGTTTTGTTGGGAGTCAAGGTGGAGTGGGATGGTCCTGTCTCTGATTTCTGGGACGGGATAGAGACGGGGCAGCTCTATTTTCTGTTTGGTTGATAAGAGACGGGATCGACCCACTTTTTATTTGGTTGAAGGGACAAAATAGAAATGTGATGGAGGGTGCGACGCGTGCCACGGCATGAGCATCTTCTTCCTTATCAACTAAATAGAAAATGGAGCCGTCTCGTCTCCGTCCTGTCCCAGAAATTAGAGACGGGACCATCCCACTCTACCTTGACTTCTAACCAAATACTACCTTAAGTTACAGTACTAAACTGGCATTGCAGTTTTGCCTGCGCCTGCCTGCCTGCCTAGCCTGGACGAACCGAGAAGGCGGGACAAAAAGTGTAAAAATATAGGGTGTGTTTGATTTGCATCCCCTAACTAGCTCCTAAACTTTAGTCACCCCTATTTGGTTTGGTGGACTAAAAAAGGCCTTTTAGTCCCTTTTAGTCAAAGTGTTTGGCTCCAAAGTGACTAAAAGATGAGGTTTAGTCCTATTTAGCAAAAATTGAGTGACTACTTAGCTAAAGCCCATTTAGTCAAAGTGTCTGGATAAAAAGTGACTAAATAGAGTCAAGGTGAAGAGTAAACCAAATATCCCCGGAGCTTCTTAACTTTAACTGCGCTCACTACTTACGGAGAAGTCGGAGCAATAATTTTTGTTGTTTCCAATGATATATTAAATGTTGTTAGATTCACTGCATCAATCATTGGAGCATGATGTCTAGAGGAAATAAATAGATACGTTTACAGTTGGAAACTATGACTGTGTTCAGTTCCGCGAAAAGGTGTAAAAAAAGTACTGTAGTATGTTTTGGCTTTATTTGATAAATAGTGTCCAACCGTTGACTAATTAGGTTCAAAACGTTCGTCTCGCAAAGTACAACCAAGCTGTATAATTAGTTTTTGATTTCATCTACATTTAGTACTCCATGCATGTATCGCAAGTTTGATGTGACGGGAAATCTTTTTTTTTGCACAGTACTTTTTTTAGGAAGTAAACACAGCCTATGAGAAAATAAATAGGTCTAATTAATAATAGGGTCTAGAAATTGATTTATTCTGGGCAAATTTCTAGTCTCTATAAACCACTCTTTCATGAAGTGAGGGAACACTACCGTAAAGTATTTATTACCGGTATGCATTCTAAAGCACTCATGCCTGGTCCCGGTGACAAAAGGCCACCAGTAATAAGAAGCTTGACATATGGCTAGCCAGCTCTACCACGAAGTGTGTGACAAACCATACTAGCAAGTGATACTAGCAAATTCCTTACGTTGCAACCACATCCAATACTTATAGGAATCAGACTCTGGTCCTGTTCACCTGGCTTATAATCCGTCTTAATCAGCTTGTTTTTTCAGTCGGAACAGTATTTTTCTCTCACAAAAAATCAGCCAACAGTGTTTTTCAGCCGGCTTATAATTCCAGCCGAACAGGGCCATTTATCATCACTAGACACAAGTTGTTCTAACTTTTAACTTTTGGAATCGGACTTATATCCATCATCGTTAGACACGAATTGTTCTCCCATCCCAGAAGCCTTCCCATGTCATGTTTGAGAGGCTTGAACTTGATAATTATGGAGCATGAGGCCAATCTCGCCGGAGTTGGATGAAGATTTAAGTGAAGAAACAATTTCAGTCTGACAACGTAAGACATTTGTATAGAAAAAGGCATATTTGAGTCCGACAACATAGGCTTTGAAATGTGATCTTTTTACTAAGCATTCAACAAAATTACCCTACCCTCCACAAAAATACAGCAAATTTATAGAATTTCCCATACAGAAATTTTGAAACTAGTTCGAGTACATGCCAATGTTACATTCAATTAAAAAGCATAATGCCGCACCACTACAAAAATAGAAGAGGACCTGCCACATGGCCAGCCTTTCATGAACCGACAATCTTGAAATGTAATCATATCTTGAGCCTAGCCATGCTTTAATTCAGTGAATTCCGTTCTTGCAATTCAGTGTACAAGGGCCATCCAGAAGAAAGAAACAAAAGTACACATACCGGTGCTGCCTTATTTTAACAGTCCAACGAATAGAACGGTAACTAAGATGAATAGCTACAATAATAACTAGGCAATATCTATCTTTCTGAAATTCAAGTCCCAAAACAACATTAGCCCTGTCTAGGTGGCATTACATGCTAAGCATTGTCAACCATTCTACAGCCATTGCAATGCAGGTAAAGTCCAGTGCAGAATTTTACCTTGGATATGTCCTTTCCACCGACTCCCAATACAATTGCCACGATTGAATATTTGGATCAAAACTTTCCATGTTTAGAATTATAATTTACACATGTACTAAAGAATCAACAGGCCGCAGTCCGGTAGCACAGCAATGGGTGATCTTGTGGACATCAGCAGCTTCTGGCCCCATCGGGTGGAACTGACGACAATGTCCTGCACCATCTCTCTGGTTGCAGTTGAAGGGCCCTGGGCCTTCACCGAGAGCAAGCCAAAAAAAAAACAACAAATTTTCTGTAGGACATTCTCTACGCATAATACATATACAAGCTATTTGCAGCAGCACATGCAATGGAATTCTCGGTCGGGTGCCATGCGAGGTGGAGCAGCTTTGTTGAGAAGTCAAATGAATTCCCATTAGCATCAACGCCTTGATTTTCTCCGCCTGTAATTACATTAGGTCGGTGATGGCTGCGTGGACAAAATAATTGATACTGTTGCAGGAGTACTTAAGTCAATGTTGACGAGAACAAGTCACCTCTCCGAACACCACGGGTAAAAGAAGCTAGTGTCCGTGTCGGCCTTGCTGGATTTGCAATCTGACGCCTAATCGCACCCAAATCCAACAAGAATAAGCTTAGTATTATAATTGCATAAAGAGCAGTTATGAAACTTAATATGTATGGCAATTAAAATGTGAAAAAAAAAGAGCAACAGTAAAATGGTACTCTACAAACTTCTGAAGTTTGAACATCTAACTAGATTCAATATAGTGGAGCAGTGGACACCTATGTTTATAGAAGAGATCATTGGTGCAGATAATACTGTTGAAAGAGACTTTATGCGACAGCTTTAAGACAGAAGAGAATCATTAGCTCCCATTTGGTGTTTTGTTTCATAAACCACTCACCCAGCAGTGACACTCTGTTCCCAAATAGGATGGCTAGGGTTGTCCCCTATAACTAGGGTCACACGCGTTCAATATTATGAACTAATAAACATTAAAGATCTTACACAATTGATTAAATAAATTAAATTGTGTCCCTGTCCCCAGTAAATGGATAGGTAGAGGTTAAGGCACAAGACCAAACCAAGGCCATGGCCACAACAGTGAAGAAATTATGACTAAAATTAAAAGGCACATGTAAGATATACCTCATTGGATTCCTACTTGCTTCCAAAGTTGTTGCCTCCATGCTTCCAGGAGTACAACCAAAAACACGAAATATATTACTGCAGTTGAAGACACCAGGAAATGGAAGTGTTAATAGACAAGATTTCTGTAAAATGACACATGCAGTCAATAATGGGTGAAAGAAATACCCATAAGAACCAGTTGCAACACGAAGTCCATCCCCACTAAGACAACACTCAAACTTGTCGAAAATTGAGTCATTCTCATACAGATCACAGAGCTGAAAGTAGTGATAGCATAAAATTACATTAATTTTGTTCATCAAATGGCTTCTTTTCTTAATCATTCAGTTGAGAGAATTTCACCTTAGGTCTCAAATGTTCATGGACTTGGAAGGTTGAAACAGGGCCTGAATTCATGTTTAGATCCCATAGCTGAGAATGGAGTAAAAACATGATAAGTAATCTCATAGGCTCTTTCTGCTAGTTACTCCTTCCATTCCAAATTGTAAGACATTTTGGCTTTTCTAGATACATAGTTTTTGCTATGCATTTAGATATACACTCTGTCCAGATACATAGTAAAGGCAATATATCTAGAAAAGCCAAAATGTCTTATATTTTGGAACAGAGGGAGTACTAAGCATAGCTCAAACAATAGAACAGTTCCTAATCATGCATATTGGTGTCAAGTGTCAACAGATAATTTTCCATTGGACCACTTCTAGGGCAGTATGCTTGACAGTAGATTCATTCACCCTGTTCGCTTATGCTGAAATTTGGTTTATACTGATACTTATGCTGATTTGTTGTGAGAGAAAAACACTATTCGTTAGCTGAAAAAGTAGTTCAAGCGAACAGGGTGATTTTTATACAGGCATTCAGTGCTACAAAGAAGTGGTAAACCAGCTGTTTCTTTCCTCAAACAGTAAGACACCAATTAGCTTTTGACTTTGAGAAGTTGTAAATCAATGAAAATGTTACTCCATTTTTTTACATGATGTATTAAGTTTGTCCTAAGTCAAACATAGAAATGTTTGACCATCAATTTTTTTTTAAAAAAAAATGTATGTAGTTTCACAAGATGTGAATCATGTATTATGAAAGTATTTCTCATAGTGAATCTAAAAACATAAATTTTCTGTTCTTAACCTATATAAATTTTTTGAAATTGATGGTCAAAGATAGAAATGTCTGACTTAGGACAAGCTAATATGACATGTAAAAAAGAATGGAGGGAGTATGTACTAAGAGTGACAAAATTCATTTAAGTATTCTGGGCCTGAAAAAAATGGGTGTATGATAGCCAAAAGCAATGAGATAGAAACATGAGAAGCTACTACACACCTTGAGAGTCATATAATCACGGCTAAGAATGTATCTACCATTCCTTGAAAACTTTATATCAGAAATTGATGCAATAATTTCCGTAAAGAAGGATCTTGATCCAGGTGCTTCATGTTCCTCAAATCTGTTTAGAGGCCTTTTGTTAACTCATAAAAAACTAATAACTTATGCAATATAAATAACTGTACATGTTCCCAATCCTTCATACAAGTCGCCAACGTTGCCAGTACAGAAGGATAAAATGTCAGGGAGAGAAGTACAGGGTGAGTAACTAACATTTTGGAATGGTTGTCACACAGTGCTGATTGACGTAGATCAATAAGGCGGATAGAACCCTTTGAACTACTATAGGCCAGTGTATTACAATGGGATGGATGGAACTCCGCACATGTAATCACCTCTGAAATATGAATGTGAACAAATCAGGAAGTGCATATGCAAAGCAAGAATAGCAATAAGACTTGTAGTAATTATAGGAAAATGAGCCTACCAGATTTCTAATAATCCTCAAAATGGAAAAGGGATAATACCATGCTTACATCAATAAATAGATAAAATATCATGTGCCAGATGCCCAGATTGGATGATTTTTCATCCCAGTTGGGTAGCTACATTATGAAAGCTACAATCCCTTAATTTACAACCTATCTCCCAAATGAAGAATGTCGTCTATATCAATGTTTAATATGGTCAAAATTTATCCACAAATTACATCTGTAGTGCTGTGCTTCTACGATTTAATTAGCAAAATTCCATCAAAATCAGATTCCAAATGAAAAAAAATCACAAAATTCAAATAGAACATAAATTGCCATTACTTAGTATCTCTAGCACAATACAGTAGCCCACAAGTTACATCAACATCAAGTTACAACATTTTTCCATGCCCATGTGCTCTGTATTTATAGATTGCCACTTATTACTCGCATTGAACATAAATTGGCGTTACTTAGTATCTCTAGCACAATACAGTAGCCCACAAGTTACATCAACATCGAGTTACAACATTTTTCCAAGCCCATGTGCTCTGTATTTATAGATTGCCACTTATTCTAGGATTGAACATAAATTGGCGTTACTTAGTATCTCTAGCACAATACAGTAGCCCACAAGTTACATCAACATCAAGTTACAACATTTTTTCAAGGCCATGTGCTCTGTATTTATAGATTGCCACTTATTACTAGGATTGAACATAAATTGGCATTACTTAGTATCTCTAGCATAATATAGTAGTTGCCCACAAGGCCACAAGTTACATCAACATCAAGTTACAACATTTTTCCAAGCCCATGTGCTCTGTATTTATAGATTGCCACTTATTACTAGGATTGAATGTGTCATGTGCCAATGCCAAGTTAAGATAACAGAATAGAACAAGGGGTTTCTGTTCTATGCATCCCACTTGTTTAAGAAAACGAGAACACTGTTTACATACCAAAAAGAGGGGGATGGGGGTGAAGAGAATGCTTATGTGAACTGTTGGAGTATTTGTCTATGGCCCATGTGGCTTGGCCCATGAGGCCCATGTATGCTACCCTATATTGCTACCCTTCTAGGGTTAGCCTAATCAATAGAGAATCAATTTCCAACATGGTACCAGAGCCTTTCCCAGCCGCCGGCTAGCTTCCAGGCAGGGCGCCGCCGCCTGCTGTCTCCTTCTCAGCCGGCCATGGCCGATACCTCTCCTCCCTCCCTCTTCCTGCACTTCCCTCCCCTCTCCCACCCCTCTTCCTGGGCCCAGCTGGCCGGATCCGCCCCTCCTCTGCGCCCCCAGTCCCCTCCAGCGGCCGCTACTTTTCTCCATGCCGCCCAACCTGGCGCCGCCGTGGCTCGGCCCCTGGCGCCGCCGGCCACCGGCGGGACCCCAGGCGCGGGTGCGGGCCCATCCTGGCCCCCACCTGGCGCGGCCATGGGCGCGTTTTCCTCACCGGCACCTCCTCTGCGCCCTACATCCGCCGCCGTACTCCTGGCGCCGCCAGCCACAGGCGGGCTCCCAGGCGCGGTTGCGGGCCCATCCTGGCCTCCACCTGGCGCGGCCATGGGCCCCACCGTGCCCCTGCAGGCCGCGGTTTCCTCCTCTGCCGGTTTTCCAGTCGCTGCTACCTATGGCGAGCTTCCAGCCGCTGCTCCCTCTGCTGCTCCCTCTGGCGGGCTTCCAGCCGCTGCTCCCTATGGCGGGCTGACTGCTGCCACCACGCCTCTGCTGCAGATCGCCGCATCTCCTTCTTCCGCGGCGTTGCCGGCACCAGGACAGCACGTGGCCCTCGCCCTTGCGTCCGATGCCGCCGCCGCCGCTGCAGCCAGCCTAGGGATATCTGCGGCTCCATCTTCGGCCGTCCTCTACGCCCCGCCGCCCGTCTCCGTGCCCCACATCGCCAAGGCGTCGCCGCCGTCGTCGTCGCGGACGCCGTCGTCGCGGACATGGTGGCGGTGGGGGGGACCGTGGCGGCCGCCGTCGTCGCGGACGCGGACATGGTGGTGGTTCTGGCTTCCTCGACCCGTGGTTGGGGCACCTCGGTCCGTGGCCTTTCCAGGCTCCCGGTGGTGCGCCTCGCCCGCCGGCCACCGCCATGCTTGCTGCTGCTTCTCCAGGTGTTCACCCAGCCGCTTTCCCGTGGCCTACACCTTCCAGCGCCTCGCCCGCGTCGGCCGGTTGGGGCTCGGCGGCCTTGGCACACTCCTTCTGCACTATGGGCCCGACAACTCCTGTCGGACCACAGTGGATCGCCGATTCGGGTGCCACCTACCACACCACTTCCGACCCCACCATCCTCTCTTCCGTTCACCCTCCATCTTCCTATCACCCCTCGTCCATCATGGTCGCAAATGGGTCATGCCTTCCTGTCACATCTGTGGGTGCCGCCGGCGCTCATGGCTCCTTTCGTCTTCCTGATGTTCTTGTGGCACCTTCTATGGTTCACAACCTTCTTTCTATTCGTCGGTTTACAGCTGACAATTCCTGTTCCGTGGAGTTTGACTCTACTGGTCTCACGGTAAAGGATTTGGCTTCCCGGCGTCCTCTGCTTCGGTGTGACAGCACGGGGCCCCTTTACACCCTTCGCTTCCCGGCGTCCCCTTCGTCTTCTTCGCCGAACCCTCTGTCAGCTGCTTTCGCCACCTCTTCTTCCTCCACCACTTGGCACCGGCGCCTCGGCCATCCTGGTCGTGATGCCCTGATGCAGCTCAGTCGCAGTTCCGACATTCGGTGTCCTCGGACTCCCGGTGAGCATTTGTGTCATGCGTGTCAGCTGGGCCGTCATGTCCGTCTTCCTTTTCATAGTTCTTCTTCCCAGGCGGCTCACATCTTTGATCTTATACATTGCGACCTCTGGACTTCTCCTATCATCAGCATTTCCGGCTACAAGTTCTATCTTGTGCTGCTTGATGATTTCTCTCATTACTCCTGGACTTTTCCTCTTCGTGCAAAGTCGGAAGCTTTTCCCGCCATTCTCCACTTCTTCGCATGGGTGTCCACACAGTTCGGCCACACCATCAAGGCCGTCCAGTGCGACAATGGTCGTGAGTTCGATAACTCCGCCTCCCGTGCATTCTTTCTCTCTCACGGTGTCCAGTTGCGCATGTCTTGCCCGTACACCTCCTCCCAGAACGGCAAGGCTGAGCGCATGATTCGCACCACCACCGAGACCATGCGTACCCTCTTGCTTCAGGCGTCACTTCCTGCGCGCTTCTGGGCTGAGAGCTTGCACACCTCCACCTATCTCCTTAACCGCCTTCCTTCCGCTGCCTGCCCAGCTCCCACGCCACACCACGCCCTCTTCGGTACCCCTCCTCGGTACGATCACCTTCGCGTCTTCGGGTGTGCGTGTTACCCTAACACCACAGCTACTGCTCCCCACAAGCTGGCACCTCGTTCGACTCTCTGTGTCTTCCTCGGGTACTCCCCGGATCACAAGGGGTACCGGTGCTATGATCTTACCTCTCGTCGGGTCCTCATCTCTCGTCATGTGGTGTTTGATGAGTCTGTCTTCCCCTTCTCCTCCACCCCCACTCCCACGTCCACCCCGGATCTTGACCTCTTCTCCTTGTTTCCCACTGATGTGGTGGTCGACCCACCTTTTCGGTTGTCTACCACAGGTACTACTCCACCGTGCCCTTCGCCGGGGCCGTGCCCTCGCTCGCCGCCCGCCGGTGACACCCCCTGCCCGGGCCTAGCGGGATCCCCTCACGGGCCGGCCACTGTCACTACGCCTGACGCGGGGCCTGGGACGTCGCCCCTGGCACCGCCTGCGCGCTTCGCTCAGCCGACGCTCGTCTACCAGCGCCGTGCACCTCCCGGATCGGCCCCCGTTACTACGCCTGACGCGGGGCCCGGGCCGTCGCCTCCGGCACCACCTGCGCGCTTCGCCCAGCCGGTGCTCGTCTACCAGCGACGCGCACGACCGGAGCCGCCGCCTACGTCTCCACCGGGGCCTCCTTCTTCGTCGGGGTGCCCTCTACCACCGACTGCTTCTTCTCCGCCGGCGACACCGACACCGCCGCCGCGATCCCCGGATGCCCGTGTCACGACGCCGGTGTACCACCCCCCGCTGCTTCACCGACACCCGCGTCATGTTCACCCGATGGTGACGCGACACGCGGCGGGGACCCTGCCGCCCCGGGCTCTTGCGACGATGCCCGGTGACTCGCAGGTCTCTCCGGTACCCTCTTCCGTCCGCGAGGCCTTGCTGGACCCTCATTGGCGCCGCGCGATGGAAGAAGAGTATGCGGCTCTCCTCGCCAACCGGACCTGGGATCTGGTGCCACGTCCCCCAGGCTCCAACGTCGTCACCGGCAAGTGGATCTGGACACATAAGCGTCGGGCGGATGGCACTCTCGAGAGGTACAAGGCTCGTTGGGTTCTCCGGGGTTTCACTCAGCGGCCTGGTGTTGACTACGATGAGACTTTCAGTCCAGTGGTGAAGCCAGCTACAGTCCGCACGGTGCTCTCCCTCGCACTCACTCGGTCTTGGCCTGTGCATCAGCTGGATGTCAAGAATGCCTTCCTGCATGGTCTTCTCACTGAGACAGTTTACTGCAGTCAGCCGGCCGGGTTTGTTGACTCCTCAAGTCCTGACATGGTCTGCAGGCTCAACAGATCTCTCTACGGCCTCAAGCAGGCGCCCCGGGCATGGAACCATCGCTTTGCTGCCTTTCTGCGATCACTGGGGTTTGTGGAGGCCAAGTCCGATACGTCACTGTTCATCTTCCACCATGGAGCTGAGACTGCGTATCTACTGCTCTATGTTGATGACATTGTCCTCACCGCCTCCAGTGAGTCACTCCTTCGCCGCATCATCACCTCTCTTCAGCGGGAATTTGCTATGAAGGATTTGGGTGTGCTCCATCACTTCCTTGGGGTCACTGTTGCGCCTCATCCTGCTGGACTTCTTCTTCACCAGCGGCAGTACACTCTTGACATCCTTGAGCGAGCGGGGATGACAGACTGCAAACCCTGCTCCACTCCAGTTGACACGCAGGGTAAGCTATCTGAGGCTGAGGGGCACCCGGTGTCTGATCCCACCGCGTACCGGAGTCTTGCTGGTGCTCTACAGTACCTCACCTTCACTCGCCCGGACATCACTTATGCGGTTCAGCAGCTGTGCCTTCATATGCATGATCCGCGGGAGCCCCACCTCACTGCCCTCAAGCGTCTACTCCGCTACCTCCGCGGCACTGTGGGCTACGGCCTGCTCCTTCACCAGCGCTCCTCCTCCACTGAGATGGTTGTCTACACTGACGCTGACTGGGCCGGATGTCCGGACACTCGGCGCTCCACCTCCGGCTACGCTGTCTTCTTGGGCGGCAACCTGGTGTCCTGGTCGTCCAAGCGTCAGCAGGTGACCTCCCGCTCCAGTGCCGAGGCGGAGTACCGCGCCGTGGCCAATGGCGTGGCCGAGGTTTCTTGGCTCCGCCAGCTCCTGGCCGAGCTCCATAACCCTCTTCTCCGGAGCACGCTTGTCTACTGCGACAACGTCAGTGCAGTCTACCTCTCCACCAACCCCGTGCAGCACCAGCGGACCAAGCATGTGGAGATTGACCTTCACTTCGTCCGTGATCGGGTGGCCATCGGCGAGGTGCGAGTCCTACATGTACCTACGACGTCCCAGTTCGCCGACATCTTCACCAAGGGCCTCCCGTCGTCGACATTCACCGCCTTTCGCTCCAGCCTCAACATCACCAGTGGCTAGTTGAGTCTGTGGGGGGGCTAGTGTGTATTTTCTTTTCCTGGTGTTCAGTCTGACTCCGCTGCGTCGGTAGCTCAGACTGCGGGGGGGTGTTGGAGTATTTGTCTATGGCCCATGTGGCTTGGCCCATGAGGCCCATGTATGCTACCCTATATTGCTACCCTTCTAGGGTTAGCCTAATCAATAGAGAATCAATTTCCAACATGAACTTCTGATTTCATTGCATTAATTAATCAATGCAAACTACAACTGGAACTCTATTTGTAACTTCCTTTTTGGTAGGTGATCTTACCATTATTTCTAATAACACACTAGAGCAGAACAGATCGCACCACACAGAAACCAATACAAGAAAAGGCTGTGCAAAAACAATGTACCAAAACAATATGGCAAGGACAGTTTTCTTTTGTTGATCTCCACTGCCCATATCATGCAAAATGTTTCTGAAGATACCATGCCACGACTTAAAGATAGCGAAACCATTGATAATATCCTTGTCAAAATTCATAAATGATTATGTTGCCAATTGACAATATGCTATTCTACAGTCTACAGATGATGCCCCATCAATAGAAGCCTAAGAGAATGAAGGCCTAATCAAGAAAAGACTATCAGGATGTTTCTGCCAATTGACAATATGCTATTCTACAGTCTACAGATGATGCCCCATCAATAGAAGCCTAAGAGAATGAAGGCCTAATCAAGAAAAGACTATCAGGATGTTTCTGTTCATATCTTAAATTAATAGAAATTTGCAGAAATAAGTAGATGCATCCATGTGCCTCCATGTACGCAAGCCAAGCACGCAAAGTCATAACACAACAAAGCATCACTTGCTTCAAGTTTAGGAAAGATCGCAAGTTTCCAACAGTGGGTCAGGGCTAAATAATGGGAAACTACAAAATGGTGATGAACCAAAGCGAGCAACCAAGTCTTCCTAGCTTGGAAAAGCTAGCAACCAAAAGAGTGAAACACCTATTGGGGAGCCATATTAAATCCTATTCTTATTCAAATCCCCTAGAGAAACAAACATCATTTACTTATTATCTGAGAAGAACAACAAAGTCACAATCATTAAAATTCTTTTCACCCATTAACAAGAAAGATATGTTGTATAGCCAGCACATTCTGGTATGTGAACATGTCACACCAGGAATATTGCTTTTTTTTTTGCTAAATGGAAAGGTAAAACTTCCTCAGGTAAATTTGCAACATTTAGGGGGGGGGGGGGAGTAAAAAAATATGACTAGGTGGAATTACCTGTTAGATCTTCCATGTTTGTAGGCTTCACATCAACAATGTTAAAGCTCTGGCTGTTTATTTCCAAGTTCCATAAATTTATTCGGAGATCATCTGCTGATATGAATGTCTCACCATCACTGTGGATTAACAAACAATACAAGGACATGTATCAATACAATGCCCACAGATATTATCGTTGATGAAGTATTTGGAATCTGCACCCTGCAGGAATATGACCACCAGAAAACTATGCTGGTTCTACATAGCAAACAAAACCGATCAAGAGTTCTACATAGCAAACAAAACCGATCAAGAGTAGACATGTGACTATGTGACCAATGCCCTATTACAAAAGGCATACAAGCTACTCTTGCATGATACTAGTGCTTCATTATAACAAGGCATAGATTCAGTTTGCCCTATCTAAGTTCAGTACATAGGCGAATGGGCTTCCAGCTGAGTTGGTTATGTGGCTCTAGTAGCACTCCTCACTTCCTCAGGTCCTGGGTTCGACTCCCTGTGGGAGCGAATTTCAGGCTCGAGTTAAAAAGATCCCCTCGTTTGTTTGTCCCACACTAAGGCACAGGTCTAAGGTCTGGACCAGGTCATGGTCGTTCTCACAAAGGCTACAGTGCCGCTGTGTATGGGTGGGGCAGGGATTCAGAGGTTTTCTCGGCCTGCGTGAGGTCTTATTCTTAGCAAAATGCCCAGCGGCTGTCTTACCCCACGCAGGTTGAGTTCAGTACAAGATGAAAAGAATGCAAGTACCAGCAAATAGCTAAAGATTTGAAGCACTAGCAACACTAGGGTTTCAACCAGTGAAGAATGCAAGTACCTGCAAAGACCTAAAGATTTGACATACTAGCAAGACAAGTATTGAAACTGACAACACTAGGGTTTCAACCAGTGAAGAATGCAAGTACCTACAAAGACCTAAAGATTTGACGTACTAGCAAGACAAGTATTGAAACTGATTATTAAGTTTCAGTTAATGAAACATACTACCAAGAAAACTAATTCAAGAACAACCTGCAAGGCTTAGCTGATAAGACGGACCATGGTTTTTAAGGCCGTATGGCGAGGCATGGCGACCTATCCCCCTCAAAATGCCTAGGGGACGCCTAGGCGTTCATAAGGCGAGGTGAGGCAACGCCTTACCATTCTAAGAAATAGGAAAATAGCAGCAGAGAATAGGCAAGAAAAAAGAGAAAAAAGGAAAGAGAAAACAGAAAAGGGCAAATGAAAAGAGAAGTGCTGGCCCAGCCCACTAGGCAGTCCACGAGTGCCCTCTTGTACTTATCCCTTCTCAGGTCATCTCACAGATGACATGGATGCACACACGCCGCCTGGGGGCTCTCTGCTTCTCCCTCCACACAGGCGCAGCACCGCCACATCTCCTCCCTCATGGTTCAGGCAGGTGCAGCACCGCCCTCCCTCCCTGCGCTGCTCTTGGCCGGGCACACTGAGCCTGCCCTCCGCTCCTTCCCTACCCCTTGCTGCTTCTCCCTTAGATCCCCATCTTGAGCAGCCGACGCCTCCGCCGCAGATGACCCAGGCGATGCTGGATTTGGTGGGGGTGAGCGAGGAGGCAGCTGCATGGCCTTTCCTTTTCGTTTTCCTCTGTTTTGCCTCCAGTCTCCATGGATATCTTGCTACATTGGCTAGGTGTCGGGGGCGCCTTACTCCCTGCAAGCGCCTCGTCGCCTAGACGACACCTTAAAAACACTGAGACGGACACTAAATACTAACTCTTCAACAATATATGTTAGTTTAGCCTATTTTATGCTCAAGAGCAAGGTAAACCAAACATAAGGAAAACTGGAAGAGATGCATATGAACCCATGGAAAAGAAGAGCGCAAAAGGGATCCCAGTGAAAAAATAAAATTCAATGTCTGAAATGACTGACCTATTATTTGAAATAGAATTTATATGGTAATCATGTGCGTGAGCAAATACACGTCGACATCTAGCAACAGGGTTTGCTTCTAGACTGGTAACCTGCATATGGTTGAAAACAAAGTGAGTTGGACTAAATAGCTGCAGTTTTGCATACCTTCCACTTATTATATAACTACAATTTCAAATGCTAGAGCAGATAATGTATAAGATGTCGAGTATAACTTACTACTGGCAAACGCAGTGATGGGTAGCCTCCAGGTGGAAATGAGAGATCATTATTAAGGCAATCAAACTTATCAGAGCATCCACCATTTGGAAGAGGTGCCTTAGAACTACTGGTACTTGCAATAGCAGTGGTACTACTTCCTACACCTTGGGAACTGTCCAAATTCATTACTGCAACTCGTTTTACTTTCTTCTCTTGAACCTGGACAGTAATTAAAGCAATGAGTAAGCAAAGCAAAAAAAAAAAATGCAATTGATAGAAGAAACAATTATAAAAAATGGAACGCAGTGGTGCCACATATAATAAAAACAAAATAACAGATTGAGCACTTTTTTGTGTCCATAAAATTCAAAAGGTAATAATAAATGATATGATTGGCATCACAATCAGATTTATGTATTTAACAAGCCAATTTTGGCATAGATTTCAATAATTCTTCTTTTTCAGAAATGCAAAGACTTAGTTCAACACAAACCTCTACGGCACTACCAGCGATGAGAAAAATAGGGATGCTAAAACTCAACAACTTACATGCAGTTACATTACATCCGCGCTAGATTTACAGTAAACATTTAAGTACGTAATTAGGATTAAATGAATTGAAGCGGTTAGAAAAAATGAAAAGCACTTCTAGAGGTAACTTGCATCCATACCTTCCAGTATTTTATTGTTTTATCATTTGTAGACAAAAGGGATAGAGCATTGTTGGCTGTCTGGCACCACTTAATCTTGTTGATCTTTTCCTCTATTTCCAAACTTTTCAGGTAGTCAAACTACAAGAATCACATAAAAATAAGTACCCTGATATAACTTCAATCTACCATTAATTTCCGAAAGGAAACAAGAATAGCACATGGTACTGGCATACAACAATGCTTTATTTTTATGATCAGAAGTGCATACTGCAATTATGAAACATAAACATAGTACCAGGGCCTATGCAAAATAAAAGTTATTTTTCCCTTGGAATTGTTATTTCCAACACCAACTTCTCAGCTTTCTTGTGTCAATACAAATACAACTAAATGGCAATAGAGAAACTTCTAAAGAAAATGACAGAAAAACTGCTTATTAATAACATGCCTCAGGTTCATGACTCTGAAATTCTGTTTTGTAGCGGAACTCTGGGTGTCTAGTAACTGGAACATCTTGTCTCTCCAGTTCTCTCCGGCTGGCATTCTGCTGGTAAAAGAACTTATTAGGGCAAAATATTGAAATCAAAACCAAGATAAGTCAACATGTGGTGCTTACATCCCGAGCATCTGTCCTTTCAAATAAAACCACGCGTCCTCCTTTATCCCCAGTGGCAAGATGATCACCAGATTTATCAAATTCAATTGCAGAGATGATGTCAACTGAAAACAAAGAAGAGGGTTAAATCAACATGCAAGGCAACATTCTTCACTCACACGAAAGTGAAATTCCTTGCTTATCAAAGAGCAGAGCAGGTATGGAAGGAAACTAGGTTTAGATGACAATATCAGTGTATGGTACATAGTAGACATCCTTCAAGTCCTGAATAAAAAAAATTATTTATTGAATGATCAATAAGCCCAATTCATGACATAGGTCCTCAAGATACAATAAAATCTCAATGTCAAATATAGTATTCTGTTCAACTCTAAATAAAACAACGAAGGAATACAAAACAAAAGGCAAAGACATCCACTGCCATCATCGTAACCTCTCTTCCCAGCAAATTCTGAAGCAAAAGTTTCCATACTAAGAAGCATCAGTCAGCAGTTCCACACATTGAAAGCTATTATTTTGTCCAAAAGAGATCATCAAACGAACACAACTGGACCAATGTGGCACAGTGATATAAGGAATTTCACAGATGGACTACATTTAGTGTGTCCATCCAGATAACATACGTCCAAAACAATTATAAAAGAGAATAAGTACCATGTGCCAATGGAAAATCATCCTTGCAGAACTTTAGACTGCAAATTTCCTACAAAGGCGACAAGCCAAAAGCAGATGCTGAACCACAACCAGACAAGAAACACAACATTACTTCTTATAGGCACCTATAAACTCTTCCAGTTTTTCAATTCACGAGATCAACCAACCTCTTAAGTTCAGTTCAAGTTTGCACTATGATATCACATGCCAAAGAAACTCCTTAGCAAAACATGTCCCACAAAATTGAAGCCAGATGAGTTCACAAGCTCCAGAGCATCTTACCACATTTCTGCATTCTTTAAAACACAAAGCCAAGACAACTATCTGTGACCACATTACTCAAACCCCAGTCGGCCAAGTACCTGCGTGATTAAGCCAACCGAAGGCTAAAAAGGATTCCATTTGCAACCAAACAAACTCTCAAAGGGCAGAAAATTGAGCTTCACGCTTCTCACAAGGTGCACTCTGCCAGGAGAGCATCAAACTAACCCTCCGAATGACCAAATCCATTCTGCCCGCACCGTGGTAGTCCTACACACACCAACACAATCCAAAGGCATGCCTTTTCTGACAGGCAATATTAAGGGTCGCCCCATCATTGCCCCGCATTTCCTACCAGACCAAATCTCTCAAACCCGCACAACTCCAATCCCACCGCTAGCCCTATTGATTCCCATCACTTCAGGGCATCCCATCAGCCCAGAGCCTCCACAAATCAAGCGGATCTCGAGCTCATGCGCACGTGTGTACCTTCCTGGACGTCCTCGCCCGCGGCACGCTCGCCGAAGACCTGGGCGAACCGCCACTCCAGCGGCTGCGGCTGCGTCGCCTCGCCTTCGTCGCCGGGGCCTGGGGGGTCCATGGCGGCCGTCCGTCACGCGATCGCGCCGCGCGGGCACCGCATCAGGGCCGCCCCGGATCGGGGAGGGGGGCGAAGGCTCCCGGGGAGAAGGTTCTGGAATACTGGGCGTTGGGCGTTGATTGGAGGAGGTGGGGGCAGGCGGCAGCGGAGACGAGGGAGAATGGGAGATCGAGCGGAGGGAGAGAGCCAGAGAGGGGTGGGGTGGGATGCGACGAGAGAGGCGAAGTGATGTGGGGGAGAATGGGAGATCGAGCCGAGGTCTCCCTCCTCTCTCTGAGTCTCTCTCTGTGCGTCTCTCTCTCTACCCTCCTGTTGTGCTTGTGTGTTTGTGCGAGCTCGCACAAATTTCTCCCTCGTGAAGTGACGTGGTGGGGCTTTTACATGTGGACCCTTGAGAAAGAACAAAATATTTTTCTTACACAGGGAATGCGAAAGAATTCGACTATTATTAAATATCGGAATTGTTAGCGTCCAGACGCCGATCCGGGCACTAGCGTCCAGACGCCGCCACCGCTCGTCCCGCACGGAATCCTTCGAACCCGCCCTGCCCCCGCACGCCCCGCACGGGAGGAGGAAGTAGAAAAGGAACCGTCCTTCCTTCGAACCCGCCCCTCTCCCCCACACGCGCGAGGATCCGCCCGCCACCAGCTCGCCCCCATAGCCCACCCATCAGCTGCAACAACAGGAAAAAGCTATTGCAATATCGAAAGAATATTTAATGCAACAAAAAAACTGCTGCAACAAACGAAAAAAGCTATTGCAACATCGAAAGAACATCTAATGCAACAAACAAAAATATAAACTGCAACATCAAAAAAATGTCTACAGCAAAATTCAAAAACATCCACTGCAACATCGGGAGAAATCTGCTGCAACAATGAAAAAAGGCTATTGCAACATCCCAAACACTACTACTGCAACATCAGAAAAACGCCTATTGCAACAAATCCACTGCGACATCAGGAAAAATCTGTTGTAACAACGAAAAAGAGCTATTGCAATATCTTAAGCACTACTACTGCAGCATCAGAAAAACGCATGTTGTAACAACAAAAAAAACCATTGCAACATTCCAAATCATCTGTTGCAACATTGAAACAGAATCATTCCAACAATGACGAGAGCTGAACCCCGAGAGCTCGCCAGAACCCTAGCCACCACCACATCCCTTAGATCCAGAGGGGGGAGAAGGACGAGGAGCAGGAGGAGGAGATGGAGGAGGGGAGGAGGGTTCAGATCCAGAGGAGGAGGGAGGGGAGAGAGGCCTTAGATCTAGATCCCTCACCACCTACCTCATCGAAGCCGGGCCGTCGCCCTCATCTCCGGTGGGGTGTGTGGACGGCATGGTGGCGCGAGGGAAGAAGGGGAGGGCACAGTGGCGCGAGGGAAGAAGGGGGAAGGGAGCATCGACGGCACGGCGCGTGCTCCTAAGCTCGCTAGCGCGCGAGCGCGGTGACCCCCCGTCCCGGTGACGGCGCGGAGAAGAGAGCGTGCAGACGGGTGCGAGGGAGTGCCAAGCGGGAGGAGCGCGCAGAGAGAGCGAGTGAGTGGGAGCACACGGAGAGGGGAAAAGCGGGTTGTGGGAGAGCGACGCGAAGAAGAAAGAAATAAGCGAAGGGGAGAATGTTGCACGCAAGTGAGTGGGCGTGTCGGACACGTCGGACGCCCTATGTATATCATTACCGTTATTTTATATATATATAGGAGTATGTAATAGAATCATGCTAATTGCTAACTCCAGTCATCACTCGGTCCTGCCATCTCTAATTTCCAACATGTTCATTAATTGTGGCAATAAAATGGAATACAACTTGTGTCAAAGAAACAAAATGAGAGTGATTCAGCCCCTTCGCAACAAAGGAGAATTGCAGGAATTCTAAAAGGA
Organism: Saccharum spontaneum; assembly: GCA_022457205.1. Lineage (NCBI taxonomy): Eukaryota > Viridiplantae > Streptophyta > Magnoliopsida > Poales > Poaceae > Saccharum > Saccharum spontaneum. The sequence goes on along the minus strand of CM039617.1, from coordinate 41,737,751 downwards.
TTAGAATCATATATGTAAATTTGCTATGAAGTCATTTAGGGGTCATTATCAATCCTATGAAATTCCTGTAATGGCTTGTTTCATAGGACTTTTAGAGAAATCTATCAAATGTTGAACCTCATGGAAAGTATTTTTTGTGTGTGTTTTTCCTATGCCCCATCCAAACATTTGATTTAATAGTTGCCTATAGTTTTTCAATCCATAGGATTCAAGATGTTAGAGCAATGCATCAGTTCGATTCATGTAGGTACAAGGTGGAATAAACATGCAAAATTAGATGGGTGTTAGCACTTATAGACCTGGATGCCCAAAAAATAAATAAATATTAGCTAATATCATCACAAATATTTCCTTTGGACTTCAGGAAAACAAATAATCTGTGGCAAACTGTCAATAGTACAAGCTTCAGTTCCACCTTCAAATTACATTGTCCTTAAGAAGGAATGTATGTGAAATAGATCATATAGAAGGAACTTTCCATATGACTAACCATATCACTCAATCTTCGAAGCATACGCCCTGTTCGGCTGATCATTTCTGCGGCTGCTGCTGATGCTAATTTGTTGAGAGAAAAACACTGCTGAATGGATGGTTGATTCTGGCTGATAAGCTCAAGCGAACAGGGCCTAGAGCTTCTGAAAAGCATTACTTATTGTAAGGGAAATGGTATCTAGCTAGGATCATAGTTGATTTTGGTGATCGTATGACAGCATGATCAAATAGACCAATACTGTTTGCTAGCATATAAGGTTTTAAGTGTATTGGATGTAAGGATGGACTTGGATGAAGGTAGCATGAAGCAAGTGATCCATGCCTCAAGCAAGACACTAGAGCTACTAGAAGACTTAGAAGACATGCAAGAAGTCTAAGACATCAAGTAGAAGAAGCCCGAACGAGAAGACACAAAGAAACGAAGCAAGACAGTGCTACATAGAGAGCACTGAAATTCTCTAATGGTGTCCTTGAGCAAGCACCGGAGCTTAGGGTTAGAGAGGACCCCAAAGGTCAGATCATCTGTACTTAGACAAAAGGTTGTACATGGGCTTTGGAGCTTAGGTTCTGGCCAAAAGGATTCTACAGAAGGTTTTAAAGGCCACCAGATTTCTCCAATGATGGGTCAAGAGGGAGCACCAGACAAAAGGTTGCTACCTAGGATTTATGTAGAAGGTTTTGGAGCCACCACCGGTGATCACCGAAGAAGAAGCACCAAAGAAAATAGCTCTAGCAGTCACCAACGGCTAGCTAACACGGCAAGCACCAAAAATCTTAGATGGCCTCAATAGAGCTTTTCGGTGAACACTACCCAAGGGCAACTTGATGAGGACATGACACCTATCAATATGCCCATGAAAGTTAAAATCAAAGGTGAGCTCATTCATATGTTTGTACGATCACATAAGTAAGAATTTATTGCTACCTAATGTCAGCACTTTCAATGTGTTTAGGGAATAATTTGAGAATGCTATGAACCTTGGAGAGACTTCTTGCGTGTCCTCTATAACTCATGGGATGTGGATGCACCATGCTCAAGACCCATCTTGGGATACACAACCATCAAAGCACAATATTTGGTTCGTCGGTAGCCCGACAGTACTTCATTAGGAAGGACATAACTCCTTCATCCGAAGTGCGATTAAGGTCAATGAGTACTTGATGAAAAACTTGTTAATAAGCTTTCAAATAGATCTGACATCACCTCAACATCACGTCGAAAAGGCATCCAAACCATCAAGACATGTTGTCATTGTTTCTGTCGGGTACTATGACGTCATCGTGGGCCTATTACTCACCCCTAGGACAATGGCCCAAGTGGGAGCATGCACCAACCATGTGGAGAACACCTAAAGGTGTCAAGGATCTCCTCCTCCCTGGCCACTACCTTAGGAGGCCAGCATGACTGCATGAGCATCCAAGTCAAGTGGGAGCCCCAATCCATATCAAGTTTGAGTCCATCTCAGACTCGAAGAGGAGCCTGCACCAAAACGGATGCCCAGTTCACATAAGGACTCCATTTTCAACGTTCTACCAATAGAAAGAGAATTTCATAAACTAGACAATGGCATTGATCCCATGTCAAAATTCCTTCGAAATCAAAGAAAATCATCAAAACATGTGGACGTTAAGAATCTATCAAGGTATTGTGTCACTATTTTAGATCGTTGGACCTTGTAACGTGTCGAGGCTCCTTAGGGACGCAAATAAGGGGTCCTTGCTCGCCCTTTGGACTATATATTTAGTAGCCGCCATCTAAGTTAGGGTTTAAATTTTGCTTTAGATCAATCTATCTTTGAACAATCATCGTCATTGGTTGTGAAACCCCCCACTTTCGAGAGTTTAATCATTCATTTGTAACTGTTACTTCAACTGAGTTGTGTTCTTTCGAGTTCTTGTTTCTATTCTTCGATTCGTAGGTAGGGATGATTAGCCTTCTCAATGAGGTCAACCAGATTGTGACACAGATGATAACCAGAGGAGACATGGTGCTAAGCTTGCAAGGTTTGTATTTTTTTATCTAAAGCTAGATTGGTGTGTCGCATCCCTACCAAATCGATAGTTATCTCCACCTGATGGAAGATCGGGAACCTCGTCTTTATTAAATGGTAATCAGATCTTCATGTGATACTGTCAGTTTTGCATTTTACTCTAGTTCAAATGTTTTCACCTTCATCCCATAGTCTGTCACTATATTCGTTTTCGTGCCCTAGAACCTTCCGCGTCATAGCCTTTGCATAATTCAGTTTTAGAGTCTCTCATGTTCCAAATAGACAACAAGACCATGACCTAGGGCACAAACTCAATGAGAAATCACTTACTATAATTAGGACAAGAGGTACAACAATTGGCCATCATAAGGCGTAGTGCAATGATGGGCCTAAACTTGCTATAAAGTCATTTTTATCATAAATCACTAGTTAGCATCACTAGGAGCACCCACCGATATCTGGAATACATTTTTTAATGGAACGAGGTCCTAGCCTCTACCATTCAGAGATGACACATAGCCGAGAGACAAAGACAAACCAAAGCCATGAGCTTAAACTCTCACATCCAAGAGAGGGAAAAAGCAACAAAGTTCAGTCCAACACGGACAAATGACTAACGCTCGGAAAAGACCTAAGACTAAGCCTCAATTTGTTTCTAGAAGTTCCAACCAAAATTGGAATGCATATGGACTTAGATTACACTATGCAATTGGATACATTATAATTGAAGTGTCTATTGACTATAAGGCTGCAGGGCCGAGCCGGCAAATTTTAGGGCCCTGTACCAAACTATAAAATGAGGCCTATTCTCTTGATAAATGATAAATATTCCCTCCGTCACAAAAAAAATACAATTATGGCAAACGCGTCAGTCAAATTGGTTTAACTTTGACCAAGTTTATAGTAAATAGTATTAGTATTTATGCCTCCAACTAAATTTATTATGAAAATATATTTGATAACTGATCTAATCGTACTTATTTTGTTTTATGAGTACAAGTATATTTTTGTATAATTTTAGTTAAAGTTAAAATCGTTTGACTTCTCGAAATACGAGAATTGTATTTATTTGTGGACAAAGGTAGTAGAATTCTAGATTTTTTCTATTTTTCATAATATGTTTTTTTGATATCATGAGCATTAATATTTTTATCTATATATTCAATTAAACATTAGACAGACACTTTAATCAAGAATGCAACTAAAATTTCATTTTTTTAGGGGGGTGGGGAGGTAAAGTAGTCACCAGCTCTACGCGTACAGGTCCTGGTTTGTACTGACTAGTATCTGCCCCTACTAGGCGTAGCTGGTACTAGTCACTAGTAGTACTAGTTTTACGTGCGCCTGATTAAAAAAACTACAGTAATAATGGTTGGCAGCTAATAGAGTATTTGGGGCCCCTCGAAATGGTAGGCCCTGTTCGTACGCACCGCTCGTACGCCCTTTGGCTCGGGCCTGTAAGGCTGCATTTGGTACCGCACCTGATGCCACCACTCCGCCCCGCGAACCAAACGGCAAACGATAGAACAGCTCACCAGCTCCACCCGAAAATCACACTAAGAGAGTTGAATAACGCTGGGGGAGCTGAAAATTGTAGCATTCCAGAGCTCCATCCTCTGTGCATGTGGGCCAGCCCCAAACTACCCCTCCGTGGTGACATGGGTGTGGGTAGCGCTCGTTGATGAAACTCGATGTTTCCTACGCCGGTGTCGATGGTGCCAAGACAGAGGAGGGAGAGGCGTAGTCCACCGAAGCAGAGGAGGGAGAGGACAGCGAGCAGGACTGGGGTTGGGCTCTTGGCGAGGCGGAGGAGGGAGAGGGCAAGGAGGCGCGCGGGATTGGGAGGGGCAGCACGGTGTGACGGCGAGAAATCGTAGCTGAAGCTATCGTGACTAGAGCTAGAGCTCTACCAAACATGCCCTAATACAGGAGGTGAGTTATCAATTTGCTTTTATTATAGGATGGTCTGATCTTTCTCGATGGACAAACAACGTAGAAGGGAGATAAGTAGCATGGCCTATCTAAATGAGAAGCCCTTGCAGATAATGTTGTTGAATTCAATTGTGATAGTATTGTTCATAACTCCCAAATATCAGGTGAAAGTATTAGGTCACTTCTGAATTTAGAAGACCCTTTCATTCATAATCACCGTCAATGTTACAGGTAAAAAATGTTAAATTTGAATTGCTTTGTAAAAAGGTTTTTCTTTGAATTTAGTCTTCGACACAGTTAAATTTGAAACAATCTTACTTTGTCAAATTTGATCGATCACAAATGGCAGTATTCTGGTGGTTGCAATATACCATGCCACTACTCAACACTACATGTGCCATTCTAGAAGCAATTCAAACAATACATGGTAAAAATATTGAAAATGGTACAATTTGAATTGCTTTGCCTGCTCATTCTATCCTTGCACTGAAACACAAACACTGTGTCTTTTCAGGTGCACATCACACAACCAGAAATTGTGCCGAACGTCGTCAGTACTCAGTCCCTTGTTGCCCAGCTCAAACCTGCAAGAAATTCAGTTAGATAGAAGTTGTTGCTAATCTGAAAACAAAAATGTCTGCGGTGTGTAGAGAAATCCTGCAACAGAGACAAGTCATGTTTGAATTGAATTGCACCTGTAGACAAAGCAATCAAAACTGCTCCTAAAGCAATATATATAATCCAAAGGAATACAACTCCTAAACACCTGATCAACGGCCACCAAAAGGTTTACAGCAACAGGTGAAAGGTCCTAATGGCTAGAGGGAGTGAATAGTCTATTGAAAATTTCTACAACAACACTTAACAAACCGATTAGACAAATATGAGGCGAAGCGAATATTGAGCTAGCCTACTAAAAGTGCAAGTCACCTACCATAATTCTAGTTTTTATAGTCTCTATCCACACAATAGCTATGTCACTACACTAAGTGAGCTCTCAAAGACTAACTAAAGAGCCTCACTAACCACTATACCCAACGTAAGCTAGCTCTCAAAACTAGTTACTCTAAAGAGCTTAGCTTAAACACTAGGAATGTAAATCCAAGAGAGGTAGTGAAGTTTATACCACCATGTAGAGGACTGAGTCAATCACAATATGATGACAATCAATCACAATGAATACCAAGAAATCCTCAGGACAAGATGACACAAGATTTTTAACGAGGTTCACTTGCTTGCCAGCAAGCTAGTCCTTGTTGCGGCGATTCACTCACTTGGAGGTTCACACGCTAATTGGCATCACACGCCAAACCCTTAATAGGGTGCCATAAAACCAACACAAGATAAGGATCACATAAGCCACGAGCAATCCACGAGAGTATCTTTTGGCTCTCGTCGGGGAAAGGTTAAGAACCCCTCACAATCACCATGATCAGAACTGGAGACAAACATCTTCCTCCACTCAACGATCCTCGCTGCTCCAAGCCGTTTAGGTGGCGGCAACCACCAAGAGTAACAAGCGAACCCCATAGCGAAAAACAATCACCAAGTGCCTCTAGATGCAAACACTCAAGCAATGTACTTGGATTCTCTCCCAATCTCACAAAGATGATGAATCAATGATAGAGATGAGTGAGAGGGTTTTGGCTAAGCTCACAAGGTTGCTATGTCAATGCAAATGGCCAAGAGGGTGAGCTTGAGCCAGCCAAGGGGCTTAAATAGAGATCCCCCACAAAAAGACTCGTTAGGCTCCTCATTGCACACTTCTCGGAACGACCAGACGCGCTAGTCAGAGGTGACCGGATGCACGCTTCCACCGTCCAGTTGCCCGATGAGCACCATGTGTCACAGCTTCGAATTCCCACCGTCAGATCCCAACGGTTGAGAACCACACCCATGTTGAAGTTAATGATGATCGGACGCAGGTCAACATGACCTGACCCGCAAGCGCCGCGTCAAGTCAGTACACCACCGCAATCGGGTCAACTCCAGTAAGCTCCCTAAGACGGTTTATCGCGATTAGGCGCGTTAGGTGCGCCATGACCGGACGTACCCAGTGTTAGGTCCTCCTTCAGCTCACAGCACACCACCACGTCAGCATGATCAGACTTAGCTCCACCGCATCCGATTGTTAGCGCCACCAGAGTTCGGTCATCCACCATACAGAGGCCGAGGCACCCAATGCTGACCAGACGCGCAGGTCCAGCGTCCGGTCATGCCAGTGACCTCCTCGACTTTCCAAACTTTACCACCCTTGCTCAAATGTGCCAACCACCAAGTGTATCACCTTCTGCACGTGTGTTAGCATATTTTCACAAACATTTTCAGGGGTGTTAGCACTCCACTAGAATCTAAATGCATATGCAATGAGTTAGAGCATCTAGTGGCACTTTGATAACCGTATTTCACGACGAGTTTCACCCCTCTTAATAGTACGGCTATCGATCCTAAATGTGATCACACTCACTAAGTGTCTCAATCACTAAACCAAAAAGCTCCTATCAAGTTTCACCTTTGCCTTGAGCTTTTGTTTTTCTCCTTCTTTTCCAAGTCCAAGCACTTGATCATCATGGTCACCACACCATCATCATGATCTTCACCATTGCTCCACCACTTGGAAAAGTTCTACCTATCTCATGATCACTTTGATAAACTAGGTTAGCACTAAGGGTTTTATCAATTCACTAAAACCAAACTAGAGCTTTCAGCAGGATTACACTATGACCAAAGATTAGCAGCATCTGACCCTAAGCACGCACCCATCTGAGCTAAAGCATCTGCTACAAGGTTACAAGACCTAGGGATATTTAACACATTCACAGACACAAATTCGGTATACATTAAGAACTTGATATACCAAAAGAGGGCATCATTCACCACCATATTCAAAAGAAGATGTAAGCTTCATCTTTAGAATATAAGCATCAATCTCCATCTCCATCTCCATCTTTGAGATGTCAGCATCTATAGCAAACAAGAGACCATGCAAGGACGCCATAGCTTCAGTTTGGAGAGCGTCATTGTAGTGATCAATTTTACCAGCACCAGAGCCAATCACACTTCTGTGTCTATCCCAAATAATGAATCTGAAGCCTCTTGATCTTTGTTGGTTGTGGAATGAATCATCCACATTTAGTTTCAGATAATCTACCAATGGTGGTTTCCATCCTGATGCTAGTTCATTGACGTATTGGAGACTCCATAGTGATCAATGAACTCTATATTATCTGACTATAGAGCATGTTGTATTAGAAGGGTGTTGGCGGTAGTTAACAACCATATTAAACCATCAACATAACATGTATAAGGGCATAACTAAAATCACCAACATAGGTTTAGGGACTTAAACTAACAAATTCCATAAGTTTTGGTGAATCAGTGATTTCTGCAGGGTATATCTAGAAAACCATCAAGGCTGACCTACATGTCAGAAGTAATAACGCAATTCCACCATGAAACCTACGTGCGAAGGTTCTAGAAGACTCTCCATCGAAGCGGACCCGAGGGGGTGACATGTGGGGCCGACCAGGCCCACTTGCAGGCCGGCTGGCCTGTGGGCCCCTCCGTCAGTCTTTCAATTGCTATGGCAGTTTCCCACAGACTCCTAGATTGCATCTACATTGTTCCTTAAGTTGGTTTGATCCAAGGGCTCACGTTACAAGCTCTAGGCTATATAAGCAGACCCCAACCCCCCTGAGACATAAGTCATTTGAGATGACAGAAATCCTAATCATCCTGTGAGCTCCTCTAGCATAGCTAGTTAGGCTAGGTCTAGAGGGAGGCAAGCAGATCTTCACTTGGATTCCCGACATTGTCAAGAGCATGGTTCGGTATAATCTTTGTACCCCTCATTGTATCTCCATTACTTTTATATGCTTGCTATAATTGTTATGACTCCTAAGTATTTTATTAGCCATTTACCCGTTGAACAGTTGAAAGTATCAACATATTCCATAGTTTTATTTGTGTCTTGGCTAACCATGATGACTTTACTCTTGCTAAAATTGATTTTAAGACCAGACATGATTTCATATAAGTACAACAGGTATTTTAAATTAGTAGCTTGTTCCTTGCTATCCTGGATACACAAGATGGTATCATCGGCATACTGTAGAATAGCTATTCCATTTTCAACATATTCAGGCACCAAGCTAGTTATGAGTTTGTTCTTTTGAGCACCATTCATCATTTCGGCTAGAGTGTCAGCAGCAATATTGAACAGAAAAGGAGATAAAGGATCTCCTTGTCTCGCCCCTTCCCAGTAGAGAAGTATGGCCCTTGAATATTATTCACCTTAACACTAAGGGTTCCAGTAGTCACAATATCTTTTATCCATCGACACCATTGGCTATGAAAAACCCTCTGCTCAAAACATTTGAACAGAAAATTCTAATTGATTTTGTCATAAGCTTTTTCGAAGTCAAGCTTAAGAATTATGCCATCCTTTTTTAATTTTGATATCATGCAAGATTTCATGCAGCACCATCACTCCATCCGTAATGTTTCTGTTTTTGATAAATCCGAATTGGCATTTATTAATGATCTTTCCATAATTTTTTCCAATCTTAGCATAACTGTTTTTGTAAAAATCTTGAACACCACATTAAGCAGACAAATCGATCTGTATTGTTGAATTTTATTGGCGTCCTTTATTTTTGGTAGTAAAGTAATGACACCATAATTAAAATAGCCAATATCCAGATTGTTCTGATGGAAATCCTTAAATAGGGTCACGAGGTCTTTGTTAATGATGTTCCAACAACTCTAATAGAATTCGATGGTCAAATGATCAGGGCCAGGAGTAGTATTTTTCTCCATAGAAAAAACTGCAAATTTGATTTCATCCATATCAAAATCTTTAGTCAACTCCTTATTTTCTTCCTTAGAGATTTTCTCCCTAGGATCCCAACAGTTTGGGTCAACATGAATATTTGAATTGCTTGAAGGGCCAAAGAGATTTTTATAATATTGTGTGGCATGTTCAGAAATCAACTCATCACCTTCTATATTCCCATTATCCCCTTGAAGGCAGAAAATGGTGTTTTTTCACTTTTTTCCATTAACAATCCTATGGAAATATGTTGCGTTGTTATCACCTTTTAGTAACCAATTTGAGTTTGATCTTCTATGCCAGTAAGTTTCCTCCTCCAGAAATTTCACTTGTTCTTTCTGGATAAACACTTTCCTCTCCTGTAAATTGGATAGTAATCTATCCTCTTCCTCCAGAATCTCTAATTTATCTAACTCTTCTTGTAGGAGCTTCTTATATTTTCTATTGTGACCTTTAATACTCTGGCCCTAGCCTTTAATAAATTTTTTGATTCTATTGATTTTAATGCACCATTGCTCAATGTTACTTTTTGCTATTACTTTCTTGTTCCAGATCTGTAACACTCCGGTGTTACGCAATGCATTTTTGCATGGCAACCATATTGCATGGCATTCATATCATCATAATCATGTGTGATAATGTTACAATTTGAATCAAATAAAAGCTTGAAAATGCTATATGTGGTGAAATATATTAATGTGCTAATCACATTGCACCAAAAATCTTGCAACTATAAATTTTACATCACTTGGAACCCTAGTTCAATTTTTGGAGCAACTAGATGACTCAAATTTTGTCAAAAACTTGTTCAAAAATATTCATGAAAAATATTCAAAAATATCCCCTATTTTAGCTTTTATTCTGCCCTTCAAAATCTATTAAAAATTTTCAGTTGGCCCCTTAATCAAAGTTGTAGAGAATTTAATTCTGAGCAACTTTTATTTTTCGGTCAATTCCAGAAAATGTTTTCTTCTTGTTCAAAATAGTGTTTGAAGTTTGAAATTCATTTGAATTGAAATTTGGAAATTTGAAAAATCAGATTTTGCCTTAACAGGCCACCGCCTCAGGTTCGGCCCGCGACCAGAAGCGGCCCGCGTCACCGCGCGCGCGCCCGCGCAGCGCAGGCGGCCCGGCCCAAGCCGCTCGGCCTCTTCCTCCTCCCGCGCGCGCCCACGCCTCGCTGTCCGCCGCGGCAGGGCGTGCTCGTCGCGTGGCGGCCGCATGCCGGCAACACCGGCCGGGTGGTGCTCGGTCGCCCCCACCAGAGCGCGCACTCGCTCCTTAACCCCCCGCAGCGCCTCGCCCTTCCTCCCTCTCCTCTGTCGCCTTTGCCCCTTCACAAGCGCAGCAGCAGCGGTTCCGCCTCCGCCACCGCGCGCCCTCGCCGGACACGCGCGTTCCGGCGGCCTCAGCTCACCGCAAGCCGCTCCACCTCGCCCCGAGCTTCCTCTCTCTCTGGCGCAGCCCGTGCTCGTCTCAATCGCCCGTGGTAAGCACCACATCCGCACCAATCGCTCGCCGGAGTTCCGGCCGAGCTCACCGTGGATTCCCGCTCCGTGGAAACCTCCCCTCTGCTCCCTCTTTTCCTTTGCTCGAGCGCGCATCCCGTTCGCCCCGTCCTCCCGGTGCTCGGACGCCGTCTTCTGTGCCGCCCCGTGGCCGGAGAGGCGCTCCCGCCGGTGAGCAGCACCGTCGAGCCGCCATGGCCGTGGGCAAGCTCGATTTCGAGCCCCTCCGGTCATGCCGTTTGTCTCAACGAGACCGCCTCGTCTTGGTGAGCACGACGGTGGTGACCTCGTCGCCGGCGACCTCGCCGTCGTCGAGATCCGCGCGGTCAGCGCCCTCCTTTGACTCGGAGAGGCTGACGCGTGGGGCCCAGTTGACCCACGGGCCCGCCTGTCTGTCTCTCCTTGCGCGCGCGTGTACAGGTCGCCGGGTGCACCTAGCAGTCCAACGACTGAAGTTTAAAAGGATTTTTGAAATTGATTTTTCAAAAAATGTATAAATGCTTTAGAAAATTCATAACTTGCTCATTTTAGCTCCAAAAATGGTGAAATAAATTTCTATGGACTCTTTGGAACCAGATCTATGCTATAAAATTATTGCATGTAAAATTTGAGATACTTTTCTGTAGAGTTTTTAATTAACTAGTGAAATGGCTGTTTTCTTGTTAAATGCTTAATAAATCCTAGAAAAATCAGAAAAATATGATTTCAAGTTTATTAATCCTTTTGTACCATGTACTTGATAGGGAAATTTTATCTCATGCCTGTTCTATAGAAAAATGTATAGGTGTAGTTCAAATGCTTTCTATCACTAATATTTGTTATTTTTGTTATTTAAATAAATTTGAATAGAACATGCAAGTGATAATTTTTCTATAATGTTTGTTTAGTGTGTAGAAGGTAGGAAAATTTATAAATCTGTTGTTTGATACTTTTCATAATGTAAAGTAGTTTAAATATTCATTTTAGGCTTTAGTTTGTTATTTTTGTATAGTCGGTTCTAGTAATTCAAATGTAGTAAAAATCTTGTGTCAAGCTAGTTTTAACATTAGTAATCCACTGTAATTTTCTAAGATTTTTCTGAGCTACTAAAATGTGTGTTGCTGTTCAAGCATAGTGCTAACTAGGGTTTTCATTAATTCTTTAATGCAAAAATAGTTAGTAAAATATACTTTGGTGTATCTTTGAAGCATCTTGAGTGTTCAAGTACTCTTGCATGGTAGAGAATAGTGGTGGTAGTTTTCGAGTACATGTTCTTGGATGACGTAGACTACCTTGTAGAAGAGTCGTAAGTTCCACGTAATCCAATAACGTAACATGCTCATTACATCGCATGCATTCATCATCATCATCATCTCATGTCACCGATGCAATGCACCCATGCATGAGGCACTCATACTTCTACATCATACAGGATCGCAGGAAGTGGCCCCGACAGTAGTTTCCGAGGACGCAGAGAAGCAGCCCGAGGTGCCGGAGCCGGAGCCAACAGAAGCAGAAGAGGAGGCCGGTGAAGAGCTTCCGGAGTGCCCCGATCACCGTCCCAGCTCCTTTGAGCGAGGCAAGCCCCGGAGCATTTCTCCCCCGGTTTGCAATTAATTATTTATTAACTTCACTTAATTTGATGCATTACGTTTAGGAGTTGTTTGCAAACGTTGCTGCATTCTACCTTGTTTCACCTTGCTTCACCCGATCCTTGCTACCCTGGTGTCCACGGTCAATAATTGCTTAGCTTGCTTAGACCGGTAGAAGTCGGGTGATTGCCTATCATCCGCGAGCTATAGGGGATTACCTGGATTTTTGAGAAATATGTCATGTGAGAATAACTAAGTGTCGAAATGAATCTGAGACCGGACGGAAGCTTGCAGGGTTCTGGACTGTAGTGTCTTCCGTCTGTGTCGGTTAAGGACCGTCCGATGTCGGGCCTCGGGTCATGTTGAACGCATGCCTCACATTTAGCTGGCCAAATAAAGTACCTTTCGACCGCGAAGCCGGGAGATTATTCGGGCCGAGTGGATTACCCGCAACGCACTGTACCGGAGCAGTAGTGGCAGGAAACGGGGGCGCGATGATAAGGCCAAAGAGCAGTCGGGCGGCCCCCGGGTACATGTGGTTCCTGGAAAGCTCGCGACTTTACCTGAATGGTTGACTCGGTGACCAGCGAGTGAGTGAGATTTGTGTGAGGAATAAATTACCAGCTGGTCAATAATCGATTCGAATCGCCATCGTTCACTGGATAGTGAACACTTGACTTGAGTTACTTCATCGTAGTAACATTGATGAAACACTTGGATAGTTATGTGGAAAATGACATGGTAATTATTGTTAATGATCAATGGTAACCCTTGCTTGTTAATCATATGGTTACTTTAGCATAAGTGCAAACATAGTTGACAGGGGAATAAAGAATTAAAATATTACATGCTTTTGTAAAAGAACTGCTAAGCTAAAAATGCTTTTCTTGCAAATGAGTCAGCTACCCCACCAAAAAGCCTATCATGATCCTTGGTGTCATTTTATTTTGGTTCTATCGGGTAAGTCTAGTTGAGTACCTTCTCGTACTCAGGGCTTTGTTCCCACTTGTTGCAGATGGACAGATGTACTATGGTTATTGTATCAACTGTCTCTACCCTGCGATGGGCGAAGCTTAGGACCATGGGCAATGGTCACTCACTACTCCTCGCCTGATGCTTTTGTGGGAGATGATCGCGAGTTGGCACTTTATTTTGGAAAGTCGTGTGTGTGCGCGCTTTGAACTGATGCTTCCGCTACTTTTATTCGAAACTGGTTTGTAATAACTATGTTTAAACTCCGATGTATTTTGTGCTGCGAACTTCTATGTAACTTATGACGGTAATCACTAAACTTAGTACGATCTTGGCTGTGATGTGAAATGGTTTGAAATCTGTCGAGATTTCACGGACTACCGGGTTATACGGGCTTAAGTTTGTTAAATTGTCCGTCCGTTGGATGATTTTCTTACTTAATCTCGTATAATTGGGCGGTTCTGTTACAGCTGGTATCGGAGCATGGTTTAGCGTAATTACTGTTTATAAGTATATTTAAAACAAAATTCTGTTTAAAAAGTGTGATTTTCAAACTAAAAGTGTGCCAGTGGTCATATCCTGTATGCCCAGTTAAGGACTTTAGGTGGCTATTTAAGTACTAACTTGGGGTTCTTGCACCATATTTCTTTTTCGTTGCTCATACGGCGTGCTATTGTATGAGTGCCACTTAATTGAGTGGTAATGTATGGATCAGTTACCTCTACGCTTCGGTAAGTGTGAGCTGTGAGAGCATGATCGGATACACCGCCGATCTAGGGAGAGTGCTTATATGATACTAGAATAATTACATGTTCTACACATGTTTTTATGAAAGTATCGCATGTGTGGGTGTTCCGTCCGTTGAGGCGATGCCGTCATTAGGACGATGTGTTTGGGTAGTTACTACCGTTGTACACGCATCTGGGGATTCGTGTAAAGCGTGTATGTAGATTTACTGCTTTCATGCATTCATGGGGAATGGGCTGAAATGAATTTTCTGCAGGTACATAACAGCGTTATCGTGTAGACCGAATTAGCTACGTATATGAGAGATCGTTTGTATGCCACCGAATTCACCGTTAGATGTCTTTATTTCCTAAGTTTGTGAGAACGTAAGACTCGTGCATGCATCATATTGTCTGTGCATTCCATTCATGACAGGCATTCCTCCCCTTATAAAAGAATTATCCCATTTTGATAAAAGTAACCTCAACTAAAATATGTTCTCACCGGGTAATTAAAACTTGTGCTACAGATGGCCCGCACGAAGCAGACTGCTCGTAAGTCCACTGGCGGAAGAGTACCCCGTCGTCAGCTGGCCCCGCGGGAGCACCGCAACACGGACACTTTTCTAAGCGAGTTTGGCATGCCCACCTTGCTTTGGAGAGTGCTCCATGATGTGGGGTACCCGGAGGGTCAAGAGCCGGTATACTCTTGGAGCGAGAGCCAATTAGCTGAGGATGGACTTGCTGTTGTGGAAATCACCGTCCCTGCTCTTGGTGATGCGCCAGAATGGGATGGTTGGCATCTGGAGTTTGAAGGACGCACTCCATCCGCGGGTGCAGAGGGCGCAGCCTTTCGCGTCATCCGAGACATCATGAGCAGATTCCCCAATGAGTTGGCAGCAGCTTTGGCCGGTACTTTTCCGAGAGATGATCCTCGCGATGCCATTTGGGTACAGCCGCAAGGAAGTGCCCTGGTTAGAGGCCCCAGTGAAGGACGGGCTAGCGACAGCCACACCATGAGTGCCATGTATGCAGCCATCAGAGCATACCAAGGTCTGGAGAATACCTATTAGACCTTGACTGGCCTACGTGGTGATGATCGGCTTGAAGCAAGGAAGCAGAAGAAAAAGCAAGCACGTGCCATAACTAGCTTGCAAGAGCAGTTGGCTGACATGAGCTTGCAGCGGGACCGAGCTCTCGAGAGAGGCGAGAGTTCCATGCAGCAGGTACAGAGGCTGACTCAGGCCAACAGAAATGCAGACCGCATGATGGAACAGCTAGTACAAGAAAGGAATGAAGCCTGGAACGAGAGGGACCTTCTGAGGCAGAGGGTCGAGGAGCTAGAAGAGTACAATGCCAACTTGCATGAAGAGTTCCATGCCCTCTACAACGGGATGGGCCCGTATGCTCCTCCGGACGCCGCTCAGATGGACATCGACGACGACGCTGCTGCTGAAGGTAGCGATGGCGATGCCTCCGACCTCGACGACGGCCCAGAGGAGTAGGATAGTGTCCTGCGTTAGTAGCTAGGCTTGTCGCGATGGCCTTCTTTTGGTTTTCTTGTATCATGTTGTACCATGTTCGATCTCGAGACAGACGACCTTTTGGATCTAGGTTGTGTATGCGATACCCGAACGCATGAAAGTCCAGTGTATGTATGCTGGCAACGTGGTTGTATGGAACACGATGTTGCATTTGAAGTAACTTAATTGGTGCTGTTGTTTTAATTGGAATGTGATGATTGTGCCTCTGTTTTCTTGTATGACTTGTTCTCTCCAATGAATTCAGTATGGCATGATTGTTCATTCGAATACAGTTTCTACAACTTCACTCAATTATTGCTTGTTGCTGAAATATGCAGATGGCAAACACTCGCCGTGCCACGTATGAAGCCGCTGAAACTGGTGGCAACGGTGCAGGAGCTGGTGGAAGTGGTGCAAACAACGTCAACCACCAGGAACCACAGCTAGAGCCACATTTGCCCCCTCCTCCACCGCTCACTGCAGAAGTGTTCTTCACACAGTTTCTTGGAAGTCAACGCAGTGCCGAATAGTCACAGAGGAATATGGAAGATTTTCTGCGCACCATCGCTGAAAATATTCAAAGAGGTAATAATCAAGGTGGTAGCCATGGGGTGAACCAATACAGCAGTTTCAAGGATTTCATGGATACTAGGCCACCTATTTTCAAGGAAGCAGCAGAGCCACTCGATGCCGAAGAATGGATCAACACTATGGAAGATAAGTTCCGTGTGTTGAGGCTGACGGAAGTTCTGAAGACAGAGTATGTTGCACATCAATTACAGGGACCGGCAGGAATGTGGTGGAAGCATCACCGCACCACTTTTCCTCCCAATGCCCAGATTACTTGGAGAGATTTCACTGAAGCTTTTAAGGGAGTTTATATTCCCCTAGGGTTGGTTGAGATGAAGCTCGGAGAGTTCTTAGCCTTGAATCAGGGTACCAAGACTGTGACCCAGTATCTGCATGTCTTTAATAACTTGTGCCGTTACGCTCCCGACATGGTTGACACAGATGCAAAGAAGATTGCTAGTTTCAAGAGAGGGTTAAGTCCGAAGATGATGAAGCATGTGGGTACCAATACCCGCACCAGATTCAACGACTTTATCAGTGATTGTTTGAAGCAAGAAAAGAACAATAACGCCTACACCGCATCCAAGAATCGCAAGAGAGTGTTTGAGTCAGGACCATCCCAGTCCAGAGTTGTCACTGCAAATCGTTCATCTTATCGTCCATCCGCACCTGGTGCAAGGTTCAGACCGCCACAGCATAAAACCCAGAACTACAAGGGACCACAGAAGCCATACAAGATGGCAGTGCCGCCAACAAAGACCAACGCAGCTACAGAACAGAGCAACTTCAAGGGAGCTATAGGGTCTGCTGGTACAGTGAAAGGGCCCTGCTACAATTGTGGTCAGCCAGGCCACTTTTTAAAGTTCTGCCCTTATCCGCCTAAAAAGAAGCAACAGACTTACAATGCTCGTGTGCACCACACCACCATTGATGAAGTTCCTGAGGGAGAGCCTGTAACTGCTGGTAAGTTTCTTGTGAACCATCACCCTGCAGTTGTTCTTTTTGATTCTAGATCCTCGCATTCTTTTATGAGTCAAGCATTTGCACGGAAGCATGAAACTATGCACAGAATTGAGTTATGGTTATCGCATAAGTTCAGCAGGAGCTGATGTGTTAACCAATAAGATGGTTAGAGGGGCAACCCTTGAGTTAGGTAGTCGGAAGTTTCGAGTGAACCTGGTAGTTATGCCTAGACTAGTTTTGGATGTAATAATAGGAATGAACTGGATGAAAGACTGGGGAGCAGTCATAGATACAAGCAGTCGGATGCTTACCCTTAAGGATCCCCAGGCAGAGGGTACTTTCCGGGTACCATTGCCTAAAAGAACAGACCTTGTGAGTGTGACTTGTGCCATGGAAGTTGCTCCTATTCACCAGATCCCGGTAGTGTGTGAGTACCCGGATGTGTTTCTAGATGAGTTACCTGGCCTTCCTCCAGATAGAGATGTTGAGTTTGGAATCGAGTTGATCCCCGGGACAGCTCCTATTTCGAGGAGACCATATCGGATGCCTCCGGATGAGTTAGCTGAGTTGAAGAAACAACTGGAAGAATTATTAAAGAAGGGGTTTATACGCCCAAGTAAGTCTGAATGGGGATGTCCTGCTTTGTTCGTGAAGAAAAAGAAAGAGGGTACTCTCAGGATGTGTGTAGATTATCGACATCTTAATGCTGTAACCATCAAGAATAAATATCCCTTGCCTCATATCGACGTTCTGTTTGATCAGTTGGCTAAGGCTAGAGTGTTCTCCAAGATAGATCTAAGATCAGGGTACCATCAGATAAAGATTAGACCACAAGATGTTCCGAAAACCGCCTTTTCTACCAGATATGGGTTGTACAAGTATCTTGTTATGTCGTTTGGCCTAACAAATGCTCCTGCATATTTTATGTATCCGATGAATACGGTTTTCATGCCAGAGTTGGACAAGTTTGTAGTTGTCTTCATTGATGACATTCTAGTATACTCTGAGAATGAGAAAGATCATGAAGAGCATCTGAGAATTGTCTTGATCAGGCTGAGAGATCATAAGTTATATGCTAAGTTCAGCAAATGTGAATTTTGGTTGAAGAAAGTTCCTTTCCTCGGTCATATTCTATCTGAGAATGGAGTTTCTGTAGATCCGAGTAAAGTGCAAGAGGTTATGGATTGGAAGACTCCAACCACAGTGTCAGAAGTCAGGAGTTTCCTAGGGTTAGCTGGTTACTATCGCCGCTTTATCCCAGACTTCTCGAAGATTGCCAAGCCGATGACAAGTCTGTTACAGAAAGATCACAAGTTTGTGTGGACAGAGGAGTGTGAGACAGCTTTCCACACCTTGCGGAAACTGTTGACCACTGCTCCAGTTCTTGCACAGCCCGACATCGAGAAACCTTTTGATGTGTTCTGTGACGCATCAAAAACAGGATTAGGATGTGTGCTGATGCAAGAAGGGAGAGTCATTGCTTATGCCTCCCGACAGTTGAGAAAACATGAAATCAATTATCCGACACATGATCTTGAGCTTGCCGCTGTAGTGCATGCCTTAAAGATTTGGAGACACTATTTACTTGGTAATGTGTGCAACATTTTCACTGATCATAAGAGTCTCAAGTACATTTTCACCCAACCAGAATTGAACATGAGACAGCGAAGATGGTTAGAACTAATCAAAGACTACAACTTAAATGTACAGTATCACCCTGGGAAAGCCAATGTGGTAACTGATGCTTTAAGCAGAAAGTCACATTGTCTGAATATGCAACCCTTGCTTGAAGATGTTTCGATCTAATGCACCCTGCCGTGCTACATAGTATTCAGGTCAGTTGTTCCTTAGAGAGTAAGATAATAGAAAGTCAGAAAGCAGACAAAGGGATATTCCACATCAAAAAGAAAATAAAAGAAGAACCCTCGAAGCACTTCAGGGTGGATGAGCAAGATGTGTTGTGGTTCGACAACCGTCTTGTTGTTCCAAAGGATAGAGAGCTTAAGAATAAAATTTTGGATGAAGCTCATCTCTCTAAGTTGTCCATTCATCCTGGCAGCAGTAAAATGTATCAAGATCTAAGACCTCGTTATTGGTGGACCAAGATGAAGAAGGAAATTGCAGCGTATGTAGCCAGATGTGACACATGTTGTAGAGTGAAAGCAATTCACATGAAACCTGCCGGAATGCTACAACCTTTGTCAGTACCGAGTTGGAAGTGGGATGATATAAGTATGGATTTTATCACGGGTCTACCCACTACTCAGAAAGGTCACGATTCTATTTGGGTAATTGTGGATCGTCTTACTAAGACAGCCCACTTTTTGCCTGTCAAAACGGAATACAGACCACCTCAATATGCCGAGAAGTATATTGCGGAGATTGTGAGATTGCATGGTATACCAAAGACTATAGTGTCTGACAGAGGGTCACAGTTCACTGCTCACTTTTGGGAGCATTTGCACAAGGGTTTGGGGACTAGTCTGATTTGTAGCACTGCCTACCATCCTCAAACAGATGGTCAGACTGAAAGAGTTAATGCTGTTTTAGAGGATATGTTAAGAGCTTGTGTGTTGTCTTCCAGAGGTTCTTGGGAGTCATGGTTACCGTTAGCAGAGTTCGCATACAATAACAGCTATCAAGAAAGTATCAAGATGGCACCTTTTGAGACTCTGTATGGCCGAAAGTGTAGAACACCTTTAAACTGGATTGAGCCAGGAGAAAGAAGGTATTATGGTATTGACTTTGTGGAGGAAGCCGAAAAGAAAGTTCATATCATCCAGCAGAATATGAGAGCAGCTCAGTCACGTCAGAAAAGTTATGCGGATAAGAGAAGGAGACCGCTTGTGTTCGAAGTTGGTGACTATGTTTATCTAAAAGTCACACCAATGAAAGAGAAACGGTTTGGTATACGCAGAAAGCTTGCCGCCAGATTTGTAGGACCTTACAAAATCTTAGAAAGGAAGGGTCCTGTGGCTTACAAATTGGAGTTACCAGAGTCAATGGGTGCTATATTCCTAGTTTTTCATGTATCACATCTCAAGAAGTGTTTGCGCGTTCCAGAGGAAAGGATTGAACCTCGAGGCATAAAACTCAAGTCAGATCTGGTGTATCGTGAGCAGCCAGTTCGAGTATTGGATTCCAAGGAAAGGGCTACTCGCAACAGTGTGGTGAAAACATATAAGATACAATGGAGTCATCATGATGAAGGGGATGCATCTTGGGAAATGGGTGAATACTTACAAAAGGCATACGAAGATTTTTATAATAAATGGTTCGTAACCCAAATCTCGGGACGAGATTTTTATAAGGGGGAAGGGCTGTAACACTCCGGTGTTACGCAATGCATTTTTGCATGGCAACCATATTGCATGGCATTCATATCATCATAATCATGTGTGATAATGTTACAATTTGAATCAAATAAAAGCTTGAAAATGCTATATGTGGTGAAATATATTAATGTGCTAATCACATTGCACCAAAAATCTTGCAACTATAAATTTTACATCACTTGGAACCCTAGTTCAATTTTTGGAGCAACTAGATGACTCAAATTTTGTCAAAAACTTGTTCAAAAATATTCATGAAAAATATTCAAAAATATCCCCTATTTTAGTTTTTATTCTGCCCTTCAAAATCTATTAAGAATTTTCAGTTGGCCCCTTAATCAAAGTTGTAGAGAATTTAATTCTGAGCAACTTTTATTTTTGGGTCAATTCCAGAAAATGTTTTCTTCTTGTTCAAAATAGGGTTTGAAGTTTGAAATTCATTTGAATTGAAATTTGGAAATTTGAAAAATCGGATTTTGCCTTAACAGGCCGCCGCCTCAGGTTCGGCCCGCGACCAGAAGCGGCCCGCGTCACCGCGCGCGCGCGCGCCCGCGCAACGCAGGCGGCCCGGCCCAAGCCGCTCGGCCTCTTCCTCCTCCCGCGCGCGCCCACGCCTCGCTGTCCGCCGCGGCAGGGCGTGCTCGCCGCGTGGCGGCCGCATGCCGGCAACACCGGCCGGGTGGTGCTCGGTCGCCCCCACCAGAGCACGCACTCGCTCCTTAACCCCCCCGCAGCGCCTCGCCCTTCCTCCCTCTCCTCTGTCGCCTTTGCCCCTTCACAAGCGCAGCAGCAGCGGTTCCGCCTCCGTCACCGCGCGCCCTCGCCGAACTCGCGCGTTCCGGCGGCCTCAGCTCACCGCAAGCCGCTCCACCTCGCCCCGAGCTTCCTCTCTCTCTGGCGCAGCCCGTGCTCGTCTCAATCGCCCGTGGTAAGCACCACATCCGCACCAATCGCTCGCCGGAGTTCCGGCCGAGCTCACCGTGGATTCCCGCTCCGTGGAAACCTCCCCTCCGCTCCCTCTTTTCCTTTGCTCGAGCGCGCATCCCGTTCGCCCCGTCCTCCCGGTGCTCGGACGCCATCTTCTGTGCCGCCCCGTGGCCGGAGAGGCGCTCCCGCCGGTGAGCAGCACCGTCGAGCCGCCATGGCCGTGGGCAAGCTCGATTTCGAGCCCCTCCGGTCATGCCGTTTGTCTCAACGAGACCGCCTCGTCTTGGTGAGCACGACGGTGGTGACCTCGTCGCCGGCGACCTCGCCGTCGTCGAGATCCGTGCGGTCAGCGCCCTCCTTTGACTCGGAGAGGCTGACGCGTGGGGCCCAGTTGACCCACGGGCCCGCCTGTCTGTCTCTCCTTGCGCGCGCGTGTACAGGTCGCCAGGTGCACCTAGCAGTCCAACGGCTGAAGTTTAAAAGGATTTTTGAAATTGATTTTTCAGAAAATGTATAAATGCTTTAGAAAATTCATAACTTGCTCATTTTAGCTCCAAAAATAGTGAAATAAATTTCTATGGACTCTTTGGAACCAGATCTATGCTATAAAATTATTGCATGTAAAATTTGAGATACTTTTCTGTAGAGTTTTTAATTAACTAGTGAAATGGCTGTTTTCTTGTTAAATGCTTAATAAATCCTAGAAAAATCAGAAAAATATGATTTCAAGTTTATGAATCCTTTTGTACCATGTAATTGATAGGGAAATTTTATCTCATGCCTGTTCTGTAGAAAAATGTATAGGTGTAGTTCAAATGCTTTCTATCACTAATATTTGTTATTTTTGTTATTTAAATAAATTTGAATAGAACATGCAAGTGATAATTTTTCTATAATGTTTGTTTAGTGTGTAGAAGGTAGGAAAATTTCTAAATCTATTGTTTGATACTTTTCATAATGTAAAGTAGTTTAAATATTCATTTTAGGCTTTAGTTTGTTATTTTTGTATAGTCGGTTCTAGTAATCCAAATGTAGTAAAAATCTTGTGTCAGGCTAGTTTTAATATTAGTAATCCACTGTAATTTTCTAAGATTTTTCTGAGCTATTAAAATGTGTGTTGCTGTTCAAGCATAGTGCTAACTAGGGTTTTCATTAATTCTTTAATGCAAAAATAGTTAGTAAAATATACTTTGGTGTATCTTTGAAGCATCTTGAGTGTTCAAGTACTCTTGCATGGTAGAGAATAGTGGTGGTAGTTTTCGAGTACATGTTCTTGGATGACGTAGACTACCTTGTAGAAGAGTCGTAAGTTCCACGTAATCCAATAACGTAACATGCTCATTACATCGCATGCATTCATCATCATCATCATCTCATGTCACCGATGCAATGCACCCATGCATGAGGCACTCATACTTCTACATCATACAGGATCGCAGGAAGTGTCGAAATATAGGGGATTACCTGGATTTTTGAGAAATATGTCATGTGAGAATAACTAAGTGTCGAAATGAATCTGAGACTGGGCGGAAGCTTGCAGGGTTCTGGACTGTAGTGTCTTCCGTCTGTGTCGGTTAAGGACCGTCCGATGTCGGGCCTCGGGTTATGTTGAACGCATGCCTCACATTTAGCTGGCCGAATAAAGTACCTTTCGACCGCGAAGCCGGGAGATTATTCGGGCCGAGTGGATTGCCCGCAACGCACTGTACCGGAGCAGTAGTGGCAGGAAACGGGGGCGCGATGATAAGGCCAAAGAGCAGTCGGGCGGCCCCCGGGTACATGTGGTTCCTGGAAAGCTCGCGACTTTACCTGAATGGTTGACTCGGTGACCAATACCTCACTTTAGCGGGTGAGTGAGGTTTGTGTGAGGAATAAATTTCCAGCTGGTCAATAATCGATTCGAATCGCCATCGTTCACTGGATAGTGAACACTTGACTTGAGTTACTTTATCGTAGTAACATTGATGAAACACTTGGATAGTTATGTGGAAAATGACATGGTAATTATTGTTAATGATCAATGGTAACCCTTGCTTGTTAATCATATGGTTACTTTAGCATAAGTGCAAACATAGTTGACAGGGGAATAAAGAATTAAAATATTACATGCTTTTGTAAAAGAACTGCTAAGCTAAAAATGCTTTTCTTGCAAATGAGTCAGCTACCCCACCAAAAAGCCTATCATGATCCTTGGTGTCATTTTATTTTGGTTCTGTCAGGTAAGTCTAGTTGAGTACCTTCTCGTACTCAGGGCTTTGTTCCCACTTGTTGCAGATGGACAGATGTACTATGGTTATTGTATCAACTGTCTCTACCCTGCGATGGGCGAAGCTTAGGACCATGGGCAATGGTCACTCACTACTCCTCGCCTGATGCTTTTGTGGGAGATGATCGCGAGCTGGCACTTTATTTTGGAAAGTCGTGTGTGTGTGCGCTTTGAACTGATGCTTCCGCTACTTTTATTCGAAACTGGTTTGTAATAACTATGTTTAAACTCCGATGTATTTTGTGCTGCGAACTTCTATGTAACTTATGACGGTAATCACTAAACTTAGTACGATCTTGGCTGTGATGTGAAATGGTTTGAAATCTGTCGAGATTTCACGGACTACCGGGTTATACGGGCTTAAGTTTGTTAAATTGTTCGTCCGTTGGATGATTTTCTTACTTAATCTCGTATAATTGGGCGGTTCTGTTACAAGATCTCACACATTTTAGGAATGAAATCAGGATGATTGATCCAAGAATTTTCAAAGCTAAAAGGCTTTGAATTCTTGCTTTGACTCAACTCTCTGCTATATATTATGGGATTATGATTAGAAGTATATCTGGGTATCTTTTTAATGTTACATAAAGGGAGTTCCTGTGCCCAGCTGCTAGAGATGAAGACTCTATCCAATTTTTCCTATGTAGGATCATTTCAATTGTTACTCCATGTGTATCTCCTCCCTTGCAGAGCCAAGTCTCTGAGCTCATACAAATTGATGATCCTATTGAAAATGTCAAAGAATCTATTTTGTGTGAAGTTTTTATTTTTATCTTCACTAAATCTTAGAATGTTGAAATCCCCACCAATCAACATTGGGTGTTTGCATTTCAGGCACATACTTGCAAGTTCACTTAGAAATTGATCTTTAAATTCATCTTGAGTAGGCCCATAGACATTCACAAGAGAAATGTTTTATTTAGCATTTTGTCATGAATATTAGCAACAATGGTGTATTCTCCACTCTAAAAAAATTCTAAGTCAAATCTTTCAGTTCTAATGCCACTAAGCATTCCTCCATATTTCCCATTTGAAGGAATCCAGAACCACTTAAAATTCTTCTGACTATCAAGGGTTCTAAAGAATTTCTCATTAAATTTTTTCCTCATTGTTTCCTGAATACATATAAAGTCAGCCTTATATTCCCCAATAAGATCTTTAAGAAAAGTATTCAGACCTTTCTTATAGACTCCTCTGCAATTCCAAATGAGACATATCATTTGTAAACTTTTTTGATTGTCTTCCTATCCCTAAGATTAAATCGAGGGCTAACCATAGATTTATCTCTGGTAGAGGTTGAGACACCATCCACAAGTTGGTTCTCTTTACCCCTACTCTGTTGTGCATTGTTTTTCTTTTTGTTATATTTTCCTTTTCTTTTTTCTTAATTTAGCTAGCTATAGGGCAGACTTCTGATTCAGACTCATCAGTCTGCCAGCCTTCAATATTATTTTCAGAAAAGGGAGGGTTTTCCTCTAGATTTTGACTAGATTCCATATTCACGGGAATCACAAGTTTATTCAAAGCAGCTCTTGCAATTTCTAAGTCCCTCAACATATCAATATTATCAAAAGACAAGATACCTCGATCTATGCCCATTTTCCCAGCAATATCTATCAAGTTAGAAGAATCTAGAACTTCAAAGGAGTTCTTAGTAATAGACATATTACCTTCAACTTTGTCCCGAGTGATTCTTTCAATCGAGTTTCCCTCCTTGACATTGCTCATTTGCTCCTGATCTTTCCCTGCTTGCTCTGCCTCACAACTTGCCACTTATTGACAGCCAACTTTTCCTGTTTACCCCCAGCTCCTGCCATGTTTTCCTGTCGGTTCAAATTGTTTTCTATAACAGCTTCCTCATTCTGCTTTTTTCTGAACATCTGTTGCATGCTCCTCTTGAGTTAGGGCATCCTAATTTATCTGATTATTCTTCTCGTTACTATCTTTTTTGCCCTCAACCTCTTCTTGGCTTGAGATATCTATAGGTGGTTCTTGAGTGCCATGCGCTGGACTCATAGATGAAGCCTTCTTAGTTTCAGCTTCTTTTCCATTCTCTTCCATGACCGGTGATAGTTCTTTCCTTTTGTTACTCTGTCCTTTCTCACTCAAGCACTTACTCATTAAGTCAAACTGGCTGCATTCATGATTTAGAAGAGCTCTCTTGGCTTCAATTGCTGCCAAAGAGTCAAAGGTTGTCCCCCACATATTTGATCCATACTCATTGATAGCAATTGTACTTCCTTCTACAAATGACATGCACGTTAGCTTCTTGATCTCCCCTGTATCGAAGTTTCCAAAGCATAAACCATCAGCCCCAGGTTGACATAAATCTCCCATGGTCCAACTATCATCCTCACTGTCCTTAATAGCATTCCTATTGCCCTCAACTGCCTCATATTCAACTGTTTCATTTACTTGCTTCCCTTTTCCAGAAGTGTTGTAGTTACTTGGCCCTACCTCAGCATTGGTAGCTTGAAAATTTCCTCCCAGCTTTGGCTTCTTTGGAGAAGGCATCTCCTCACTAGTTTTCTCTCCCCCAACTCTTATCCACTTATTCCCAGCTGGATTGGTATATCCCTCTTGTTCAACTTCTCTCTAAAAGTGAAAATCATGCCAATAGAAGTCCAGCACCCCTTCAACTGTAGTTGGCACCTTGGTGCATCCAATCCTAGCTCTGACATATTCAAACTTTGAGATGTTTGACTTATCCACATCCAAGGGAACTCCCACCTTTGAGGCAACTAGACATACATTAGAGTATGATCTCTTCTCATATGGGATCCCTCTTATCCTAAACCAAGCTGAGTCCAGAGGTCCTATGGAACCAGCAGAGGAGTTCCACTTTTCAATGTGGACAACCACAATTGGGACAGTTCACATTTGCATCTCAGTAAAGTAAGACACATCCTCCAAAACTTTGTTGTTGGGAAACCTCATTTGAAATTTTTTTTCTCATCAATTTTCTTTCATTCCACCTCCAGGTTGACTCAGGTCCAGCCTTGAGCTTGAATTCAGCCTCAATTTGTTTGGCATTTGCCACTCCTTTAGTGATGGTGATTAAGGCTATATTGGCCATGTCCTTAATTCCCTCTTCAGTTTCAGCATTTTTGATGAAATGAACCCCTGACCATATGCAGATAACCCATTCAAGGTACATTGAATTCCCAGGTGTAAGGTCCTAATATGGCTAGAGGGGGGTGAATAGCCCATTTAAAAATCTACAAAGCACTAGAGCAATTGATTAGTATGACAAATTGTGTTATGTAATTTTGCTCTAGCTCTACAAGAGTTGCAAGCCACCTATCCAACAATTCTAGTCACTATGATCACTATAACAATTAATGGCTAAGCCACTATGAGCTCTCAAAAGCTAGTTACACTAAAGAGCTCAACTAGGTGAGAAGCTAAACTAGCAAAGATAATGCAAGCTCTCAAAACTAATTACACTAAAGAGCTTGTTACAACTAGTTTGCAGAATGTAAATGGAGGGGATATAATCTTTATACCACCATGACGAGGAATGAACCAATCACAATAAGATGAATACCAATCACTGGGAGAAAACCAATGAATCAATCACAATGGAGACACATGATTTTTCTCCCGAGGTTCATGTGCTTGCCGGCATGCTAGTCCTCATTGTGTCAACCTACACCTCGTGGTTCGGCGGCTAATTGGCAATCCAAAGCCAAGCTCTCCAAGAGCACCGCAAGAACCTACCGCAAGTGAGGTAGCTCAATGACACGAGCAATTTACTAGAGTTGCCTTTGGCGCTCCACCGGGAAAGGCACAACACCCCTCACAAATCACCGGGAGGTGGCCAAGAACAAGCACTACTCTTGCCACAACTCCGTCGCTGCCTCCAAGCCATCTAGGTGGCAGCAACCACCAAGAGTAACAAGATTCCCATAGCCAAAGATCACCTAAGTGCCACTAAGATGCAAACTCACAATCACAATGCACTTGGATCACTCAATCTCACTTTGGATTAGCAACCAAGCAAGGGAGATGAGTGGGAGGGAGTATGCTCAGCTCAAGAGGATGTTAGAATGTCAAAATATCCAAGAGTGCTCCCCCAAGGCCAGCCAACACATATTTATAAGCCCCCTCGAAAGATAGAGCCGTTACAAACACGAAGGGATACTTAGTGTACCGACCAGATGCACCAGTCAGATCGATCGGACGCAGCCTCAGCGTCCGATCACTACAGTCCAATCGAACCGATGCCTGCCACACATCCCTGTTCAAATATCAAACATTGATTTCCAACGGTCGCTAGTTAGTCAGTGCATCATCAACACCGTGACCGGACGCACCGCTACTGATGATCGGACGCGCCACACATGGCATCCGGTCGAGTACAGAGAGCAACCAGAGCACACAAGTCATGACCAAACGCGTTCGGTTGTCCTTGACCTAACGCACAGCTGCGTCCGGTCAGGCCATGCTACTGCTCAAAGCTGACGTCACCATACGTCATAACCGACCGGACGCAGGTTCTGTGCGTTTGGTCTCGACACGTCCTAGCGTCTGGTTGCTCAGCTAGTGCGCATCTCTGCCTGAACTAACCGGACGCGCTAGGGTGTGTCCGGTCACCCCGAGGCCAGTGTCTGGTCAGTGGAAAATGGGCATTTCACTTTCGCGAATTCGCTGAAAGTCCACCTCCTTCGCAAATGTGCTAACACCACCAAGTGTATATCACCATGTGCATGTGTGTTAACATTTTCCGCAATCATTTTAAAGGAGTTAGGTTAGCTCTCCACTAGATCTAAATGCACATGCATGTAAGTCATCATCTAGTGGCACTTATGAGACCAAATAGCCAAAGGATTCCCCCCTTTATAGTACGGCTATCGATCCTAAATGTGATCATACCCTCTATAGTGTCTTGATCACCAAAACCAAAACCTAGTAATACCTTTGCCTTGATTTTCATCAGGTTTTGTTTTCTCTTTCTTCTTTTCCAAATGTGAAGCACTTGATCATCTTTTAGTCATCACCATCATCACCATGATCATCTCTAGGCTCCACCACTTGGCATGGGACTTTATCATTTCATGTCTACACACTTAGCATAATGATTAGTCCCTAGGTTTCATTAATTATCCAAAACCAAACTAGGGCTTTCACCAGGGCAGTTTTTCCAAGCAAACTCTAGCCACATGTCCTTCTTTGTTACACCTTTCACAGATTATAGGATTCTGACAAGCTTCTAGCAGATGTCCTGGCTTGCCACACCTCTAGCAAACTCCAGGAGCAATAGGGTTTAGATTGACTTTGTTTTCCCTAACAATCTCCCTGGCCCCATTCTCCCTCTTATGCCCAGAGTTAACATTCTCAACAAGGTTGGCAGATTGATCCTTCTCAACAGTTTGAGATTCATTTATAGTGTGTTGCACTTCCTCAATAGGTCTAGGCTCTTCATGTTGCCTATCAATATTTTGTTGAGCTCTCTGCTGATCTTCGATTCTTTGAGGCCCCTCTCTGTACTCTTGATTCCATGTGTTGCCTCTATTACTATAGCCGTGACCTCCCCTATTGCCACCATCACCACGATACCAGTTCAGGTGTCCAAGATAACCATGATTTCCACCATATCCTCTTCTCCCCAGTTTTGATTCCAGTTGGATCGATTCATGGTGTTCCTCGGCTTCACGGGAGCCTGAACAACCTAAGAGAATGAGCAAGTATCACCGCCAAGTGTAGACCACAGAATCCTAGACTGCGTTCCACGAAGGGGAACGACTGAATCAGAAGAGGGATGAAGAAGATTGCTCTTAGAAGCTACACAAACTGTCGAGCACACTATAGATTCCCCACTATGTCTCCATAGATGTTCTAATCTTGAACTCAAATTAGCCTCCGGGTGATCTCTAACCTCATGCGGAAGGCATCTCACATCCTCACCCCCTTGAGCCTGAAGCAACTCGCCCGATCTAGAGGATTTGGGAAAACTAGGGTTGCTTGGTGATGCGGATGAGATGGGAGCATGTGGGGATGAAGGGGGAACGCATGGGGAGCAGGAGGCGAAGTGGGTGGGCAAAGAATGGGAGAAGAGATACCAGCGTCTTCTCCTGCAAGCTTGTCTTCTAGCGCTCGCCATGGCCCAAATTCCAGAGGTTCAGAGCCATGCGCTGCGTCTACGGAGTCGCCGCCTCAGTCCACCACCTTCTCCGTGGCCCTCGAGTCAGAGGAGCATCCACCGAGCCCCCTCTGCAGACGTGATCGCGCCGGAGAGGCGGTGCGTGGCACCAATGGAGGATAGCTGGTTTATTATTATGTTTATGCATAAGTTTGTATAGCGCTTACTCCAAAGTACACAGGGTGGTGGCAGAGATCATGTAAGCATGGTGCTTATATGCTATTTACCTGCGAATACACTCTATATTCTATGTCATGTGGTAGATCGTGGGTGTGACACTACCGTTGAGTCATTTGTAGTCCACTCCCCGAATATAGGTGTTGACACCGTTTTTAGCACGTGTCAAGATGATTAGAAAAGGCTAATCGGCAAGGGAAAGATTGCCGTGTAAATTGATAGCCAAGGAGAATAAGTTTGTTTTTAAGCGGTGACAGTGTATGAATTTTATTTGGAATGTTGCCGATGAGGCCAAGGGTGTTATTGCCGATGCCGATGGAAGAGGGTTTGGAGACTGTTGCCGATAAGATAAGGGAATGTGCCGATGAAGGAAGGTATGAAGACTGCAGCCGATGAAACAGGGAATGTACCGATGAAAGGAGATCGAAGGTTGCTGCCGATGGAACAAGGGCGATGCTGGTGAAAAGGATGTCGATAAGAATACCATCGTGATTAAGGCGGACTATGGAATAAAATAGGAGTTGATTTCCTTGTTTACGATTAGTAGAGTCTGAGTTGTGT
Organism: Saccharum spontaneum; assembly: GCA_022457205.1. NCBI lineage: Eukaryota > Viridiplantae > Streptophyta > Magnoliopsida > Poales > Poaceae > Saccharum > Saccharum spontaneum. Next base: position 41,707,268 of record CM039617.1, on the reverse strand, counting down.
AAAAGTCATGTTCTTTTCCTTAGACTTGGATTTAGTGTCCTAGTCGTATTCGATTATGTTTCTATAGATCAGGGTATAAATATAGAGTGAAGGGCAATGTAATATCAATCAATCAATACACCAAAAACCAGCTTTTACTCTTATTTACATCTACTTTTCGGCGACTTTGTCAATTTGCATATTTTTCCTTTTTACGAGTTCTCATCGATTCGGCGAGTTGCATTGCTCTAAGTGCAATCTTTGTCGATCCTCGAGTTCCGCGTGAGTACCTCTTGGCCGTGACTTCCGGGCGTATCGCTGTTGTCAGGACCAAAGTGCTCGTATCTGCATCCTTGTCGATTAACAGGTCAAATCGACTGGCACGCTTTGGATATCGATTTCGGGTATTAGCCCTTTGTGTTTGCAGATTTACTTTTGCATCAACACATCTTTTGGCACGCCTGGTGGGACAGATCTAGTCAAGATGCCTAATCATGAGATCGATGCTGGGAATATCATCGCAGTAACAGAAGATCTTAAGGACGATCAGAAGCAGGCTATGGAGAGGGCTATTGAAGAATATAGACAGCTTTGCTTAAAGTCATTCAGCGTGAACAAAAGTGGACAAGTCATCCAGAAGCAGGACTTGCCGTTGCCTCGGCAGGTTACCTTTGATTCTAATCCTGGAAAACTTCAAGAGATGGTTAATTCTGCGGTGAATCATGCTTTAATTAATCACTCCAATGTGCTATCTAATACTGTTCATAATGCTGTGATTCGAACTTTCAAAGAAGGGCAAGCGTCACATCATTACGTTGGGCCTGCTTATCATCAACCAGAAGCAGCATCTGCTGTTGCTCCATCGGCTCCTCCAGCCGTTGCGGGTATAGAGATTTCTTCTCCTCCAGTATCAGCAGGATTATCTAATGCACAGTCTACTCCGGTGCGTCCAGATTCAGCATTATCAGGACGAGTTCAACTTGGTACAGATTTATCAACATCAGCTTTATCGGGTCCGACACCACAGAGTAATCAAACTCCTGCTAATTGGTGGGGATATGGTATGCCCCCGGAGCCATCTACTTTTAATCATGGATTATCTCAAGCGATTGACGCAGCGGGAAAAAATCCTATGCCATCGGCTGGTTTGCCGATAGTCCAAGCACCTCAATATATTACAACTATTGTACAACCAAGTTTAGGAAGTTTTCAGGTGCCTCTGGGTCAAACATCTAGCTCAAGTCCATCGGCAAATTTATTACCGATGCAGCAGAAGGCTCCTATCATTAGTCAACCTGGAGTCCAGGTTATGCCTCAAGTTGGGTATAATTATCCAGCAATGCCAACAAGCTACCAGCCATCGGCAAGCTTTATGCCGATGAATACTAATAATTGGTCAGGACAGTTTCCTACTCAACATACAGTTCAGCCAAACCAGCAAGCCACAGGAGTTCATCAAGGACACATGCATGCTGGTTTTCAGAATCAAGCATCGGCAGCTCAGCCGATGAATCCTCTTCAGCAGGTTAATGGACCACAGTTAGTAGCAAATATGCCAACTGCTGGAGATCGTGGGCAACAAAGGTGTGCAGAAGGGTATCAACAGATACCTCCAGCAGAGATTCAACCATATCGTCAGCAAGATGTCGATGTTTTTTGGGCCGATAAGATAGCAGAAATTATGAGAGATCAATTTGGAATCAAGCCCAAGGTTAATACTTATTCTTATCGGACTCCGTATCCTCCAACATATGATTTAATTCCTCTCCCAAATCGTTACAAAGTGCTAGATTTCACTAAATTCTCTGGGCAAGACGATACATCAACCATGGAGCATGTTAATCATTTTATTATTCAATGTGGAGAGGCAGCTTGTAGAGATGAATTGAGAGTTCGTCTGTTCTCGTCATCTCTATCCGGATCAGCATTTACGTGGTTTATTTCACTACCGCCAAATTCTATTATCACCTGGGCTGATCTGGAAAAGCAATTTCATAAGTATTTCTTTGCTGGAATTCATGAAAAGAAGCTTACCGATTTGGTAAAGATGAAACAGCGCAATGATGAATCGGTAGAAGGCTTCGTGCAAAGGCTACGAGATGTAAAGAACAAATGTTATAGTCTGGTATTGGATGATCGGCAGCTCGCCGATTTAGCCTTTCAGGGATTACTACCACACCTAAAAGACAGATATGCTTCTCAGGAGTTCGAAAGCCTAAGTCATTTAGTGCAAAGGATTTCTGATCAAGACACTAGGGTTTTTGAACCTAAGAGAAATTGGAACAAGAAAGTTTCATTTGTTGAAGAGGCGGAAGATTCTGATTCAGATAATGAACCAGTTATCGGTTTGGCAGAATGGGTTAAGAATAAGAAGTCGATATCTTGTCCCTTTGGTCACAAAGAGCCAGAAAAGTTTACTTTTGATGTCACTAAAGCCGATAAAATATTCGATCTCTTGCTTCAGGAGGGCCAGATTAAACTATCACCCAATCATGTGATCCCATCGGTAGAAGAGTTGAAGCATATGTTGTATTGCAAGTGGCACAATGCAACTTCACACAGTACCAATGAGTGCAAGGTGTTTAGACAGCAATTACAGTTAGCTATTGAGTCTGGCAGGATAAAATTTGGCAATTCCAAGATTCAAAAGCCAATGAAAATTGATCAACATCCTTTTCTAGCAAATATGTTGGATGCTGAAGGAAAAATTAAGGTGTTGACATCGGAAGCTGCTGAAAAGAATGCATCAGTAGATCCCCAACATCGGATAACTACCGATGATGCAAAAGGCAAGGGGCTATTGACGGAGAGTGACGGTTCTGGAAGGCCTCCTCGATCTGGCATCGTGATTACCCATCAAAGACAACACGAAGGATGGCGTCAGCGAAGGGATCGGTATAGACGACAACAAGAGGAAAGGCGTCAAGAAGAATGGAATCGGCATAAGGATCATTGGAATTGTCCGTTTTTTATTCATTGTTGGGAAGAAGGTATTAAGTTACCTACTGTTGAAAATTGTCCAGAGTGCAATGGCTATTATGGAGTTAATTATCCTGCAAGAAGGTTCCAATCTGGTAATCAAGGTTTGCTCATTAATGAGCCGATCAGAAGGAGAGCATCAGTACATGATCGGCTGGGGGGCAGGCTTAGTGTGCATGAAAGGCTTGGTAAACGTGTTGCATATTTTCCAAGAAACCAAGAGGAACTCGAAGAGATGGCAAATGCAAGAGTTCCTGATGAAGAAATATTTTACAGGGATCCTAATACACGTTGTGTGGAGACAACTAGGACTTATCAGCCAGTTTGGAAAACTAAGCTTCCTCAATGGTGTCCAGAAGGTTTGACAAAGACACAGAAGAGAAAAATGTAGCGAGATCGTCAAAAAGATTTATATCAAGAAGAAAGTTCCTCCAATGAGAAATCTGATAACCAGCAGTGGCAGATAAGGCACAAGGATAAAGGTCCATCAGCAGATGTCAATATGGTGTTTATGTTGCCGATGGAATTTTTGGCTCTGTCTGACAGTGAAGAAGAGGCTGTTTCCTCTGATCAGATAGCTCAATTAATGTTAGATCCAATGATGGCTGTTTTTGAGAAGCCTGCTGATGATGAGAGACAACACCTCAAGGCTTTGTTTGTAAAAGGCAGAGTTGATGGGCAGCCTGTATCCAAGATACTTATTGATGGAGGAGCTGCGATTAATATTATGCCTTATGTGATGTATCGGAAGCTTGGTAAGGGAGATCAAGACTTAACTAAAACCGATATGATGCTAAAGGATTTTGAAGGCAATGTGTCACCAGCTAAAGGGGCAGTATGTGTTGAGTTGACCATCGGCAGTAAGACTTTGCCGACAACTTTCTTTGTTATTAATGGCAAGGGTGCATATAATTTACTTTTGGGAAGGGATCAGATTCATGCTAATTGTTGTGTTCCTTCTACAATGCATCAATGTCTGGTACAATGGATTGGAGATAAGATTGAAGTTGTCCCTGGTGACTCTTCTTATATCATTGCATCGGCAGAATCAGATACTTATGAACGAACCAAGTGCATATCGGGAGAAGCCTGGGAAAAAGAGTTCCTCAAGATTGCTGATTATGAAATTCTACCGATCCAAGCAGTCGGTTCTGAAGAAGAGTTTTAATGGATAGATTTGCCGATGATGGAAAATTAGGTCAAGGATTTACATCGGCAGATGATTTAATAGAAGTAGATATTGGTGAAGGCGATAGGCCAAGACCCACTTTTATTAGCTCTAAGTTAGATTCCAAGTGTAAACAACAACTAGTTGATTTGTTAAAGGAATATAAAGATTGTTTTGCTTGGGATTATACTGAAATGCCTGGATTAGACCGATCTATAGTTGAACATCGGTTGCCGATTAAATCTAGATTTCGGCCACATCAGCAGCCGGCTCGCCGATGCAATCCTAATATACTCCCTGATATTAAGGCCGAAATAACCAAATTAATTGAGGCAAAGTTTATTCGGCAGTGTCGATATGCAGAGTGGATTTCTAATGTGGTTCCTGTATATAAGAAAAATGGAAAACTCTGAGTTTGCATTGATTTCAGGAATCTTAATAAAGCCACGCCGATGGATGGTTATCCAATGCCGATTGCTGATTTGTTAATTGATGCTGCAGCAGGGCATTAGATTATTAGTTTCATGGATGGAAATGCAGGATATAACCAAATATTCATGGCTGAAGAAGATATTTCCAAAACTGCTTTTAGATGTCCAGGTCATGTGGGATTATTTGAATGGATAGTTATGACATTTGGTTTGAAAAATACTGGCGCTACTTATCAAAGAGCTATGAACTTCATTTTCCATGAATATATCGGCACATTGGTAGAAATTTACATTGATGACATAGTGATTAAGTCTGGAGACATCACAAAGCATCTAACCGATCTACGGAAGATACTGGAGTGCACAAGAAAACATGGATTAAAGATGAATCCCAATAAATGTGCATTTGGTGTATCGGCAGGACAATTCTTAGGTTTTATGGTGCATCAGAGGGGCATTGAAATTAGCAGAAAATCTATTGAGGCAATCAACAAGGTTGTTGCTCCTGCCGATAAGACTGAATTACAATCCTTGATCGGTAAGATTAATTTCATCAGAAGGTTTATATCTAATCTGTCAGGCAAGATCAAGGCTTTCAGTCCGTTATTGAAATTGAAAGCCGATCAGGAGTTTAAATGGGGGGATGAACAGCAATTGGCTTTAGATCAGATTAAGAGTTATTTAACAAATCCTCCAGTGTTAGTTCCACCCCAGCATGGAAAACCTTTCAGATTATATTTATCAACTGAAGATACTGTTATCGGTTCAGCTCTTATTCAAGAATTTGAAGGAAAGGAGCGTGTTATCTATTATTTGAGCAGACGGTTAATAGATGCTGAAACCAGGTATTCGGCCATTGAGAAATTATGCTTATGTTTATATTTTTCCTGTAGTAAGTTGAGGCATTATTTACTATCGGCTGAGTGTACTGTCGTATGCAAAGATGATGTGGTCAAATATATGCTATCTATGCCAATATTAAATGGAAGGATTGGTAAATGGATTTTAGCGTTATCAGAATTTGACTTACGTTATGAATCGGCTAAGGCAGTTAAAGGACAAGTTATGGCCGATTTTGTTACTCAACATTGCAACACGGTGGATTCTTTGGAAATTGCTCCATGGACACTTTTCTTTGATGGGTCTACTTGTGGTGAAGGGGCAGGCATCGGCATCGTGTTGATTTCTCCTCAGGGGAAGAAGTATGAATTATCATTGCCGATCGTTGCCACATCGACAAACAATCAAGCTGAATACCAAGCCTTGATAAAAGGGTTAGAATTGCTTAAAGAAATACAGGCTGATGCTGTTGAGGTCTTTGGTGATTCTATGCTAGTTATAAATCAGTTGATTGGGGTTTATGAATGCCGAAGTGAAATTCTAATTTCATATTATGAAAAGTGTTTGGAATTATTAAAAGGGTTTAGGAGTTTTCATCTGGAGCATATTTCCCGGATGCATAATGAAGAGGCTAACCGATTGGCTCAGCATGCTTCAGGATATCAACCTGTTCAAGAAGTATTGACATCGGTGGCTGATGCCGATGACTGGAGAAAGGAAATCATTGATTATTTAAAGAATCCGTCTAAAAAGGTTGAAAGATGCGTAAGGTTTCAAGCGACAAAGTATGTACTCCTCGATGATGAATTATATTACCGTACTATAGATGGAGTTTTACTCAGATGTGTTGGCATAGAGGAATCAAAAAGCCTGATGAGTGAAATTCATGAAGGAGTGTGTGGGGCTCATCAGTCAGCATTTAAGATGAAGTGGATGATCAGAAGAAATGGATATTATTGGCCGACTATTCTTGAGGATTGTTTTAAATATTTTAAAGGATGTCAGGAGTGTCAAAGATTCAGTAATATTCAAAGAGCACCCGCATCGGCTATGAATCCCATAATTAAACCGTGGCTGTTTAGGGGTTGGGCTATTGATGTCACTAAAGCCGATAAAATATTCGATCTCTTGCTTCAGGAGGGCCAGATTAAACTATCACCCAATCATGTGATCCCATCGGTAGAAGAGTTGAAGCATATGCTGTATTGCAAGTGGCACAATGCAACTTCACACAGTACCAATGAGTGCAAGGTGTTTAGACAGCAATTACAGTTAGCTATTGAGTCTGGCAGGATAAAATTTGGCAATTCCAAGATTCAAAAGCCAATGAAAATTGATCAACATCCTTTTCTAGCAAATATGTTGGATGCTGAAGGAAAAATTAAGGTGTTGACATCGGAAGCTGCTGAAAAGAATGCATCAGTAGATCCCCAACATCGGATAACTACCGATGATGCAAAAGGCAAGGGGCTATTGACGGAGAGTGACGGTTCTGGAAGGCCTCCTCGATCTGGCATCGTGATTACCCATCAAAGACAACACGAAGGATGGCGTCAGCGAAGGGATCGGTATAGACGACAACAAGAGGAAAGGCGTCAAGAAGAATGGAATCGGCATAAGGATCATTGGAATTGTCCGTTTTTTATTCATTGTTGGGAAGAAGGTATTAAGTTACCTACTGTTGAAAATTGTCCAGAGTGCAATGGCTATTATGGAGTTAATTATCCTGCAAGAAGGTTCCAATCTGGTAATCAAGGTTTGCTCATTAATGAGCCGATCAGAAGGAGAGCATCAGTACATGATCGGCTGGGGGGCAGGCTTAGTGTGCATGAAAGGCTTGGTAAACGTGTTGCATATTTTCCAAGAAACCAAGAGGAACTCGAAGAGATGGCAAATGCAAGAGTTCCTGATGAAGAAATATTTTACAGGGATCCTAATACACGTTGTGTGGAGACAACTAGGACTTATCAGCCAGTTTGGAAAACTAAGCTTCCTCAATGGTGTCCAGAAGGTTTGACAAAGACACAGAAGAGAAAAATGCAGCGAGATCGTCAAAAAGATTTATATCAAGAAGAAAGTTCCTCCAATGAGAAATCTGATAACCAGCAGTGGCAGATAAGGCACAAGGATAAAGGTCCATCAGCAGATGTCAATATGGTGTTTATGTTGCCGATGGAATTTTTGGCTCTGTCTGACAGTGAAGAAGAGGCTGTTTCCTCTGATCAGATAGCTCAATTAATGTTAGATCCAATGATGGCTGTTTTTGAGAAGCCTGCTGATGATGAGAGACAACACCTCAAGGCTTTGTTTGTAAAAGGCAGAGTTGATGGGCAGCCTGTATCCAAGATACTTATTGATGGAGGAGCTGCGATTAATATTATGCCTTATGTGATGTATCGGAAGCTTGGTAAGGGAGATCAAGACTTAACTAAAACCGATATGATGCTAAAGGATTTTGAAGGCAATGTGTCACCAGCTAAAGGGGCAGTATGTGTTGAGTTGACCATCGGCAGTAAGACTTTGCCGACAACTTTCTTTGTTATTAATGGCAAGGGTGCATATAATTTACTTTTGGGAAGGGATCAGATTCATGCTAATTGTTGTGTTCCTTCTACAATGCATCAATGTCTGGTACAATGGATTGGAGATAAGATTGAAGTTGTCCCTGGTGACTCTTCTTATATCATTGCATCGGCAGAATCAGATACTTATGAACGAACCAAGTGCATATCGGGAGAAGCCTGGGAAAAAGAGTTCCTCAAGATTGCTGATTATGAAATTCTACCGATCCAAGCAGTCGGTTCTGAAGAAGAGTTTTAATGGATAGATTTGCCGATGATGGAAAATTAGGTCAAGGATTTACATCGGCAGATGATTTAATAGAAGTAGATATTGGTGAAGGCGATAGGCCAAGACCCACTTTTATTAGCTCTAAGTTAGATTCCAAGTGTAAACAACAACTAGTTGATTTGTTAAAGGAATATAAAGATTGTTTTGCTTGGGATTATACTGAAATGCCTGGATTAGACCGATCTATAGTTGAACATCGGTTGCCGATTAAATCTAGATTTCGGCCACATCAGCAGCCGGCTCGCCGATGCAATCCTAATATACTCCCTGATATTAAGGCCGAAATAACCAAATTAATTGAGGCAAAGTTTATTCGGCAGTGTCGATATGCAGAGTGGATTTCTAATGTGGTTCCTGTATATAAGAAAAATGGAAAACTCTGAGTTTGCATTGATTTCAGTAATCTTAATAAAGCCACGCCGATGGATGGTTATCCAATGCCGATTGCTGATTTGTTAATTGATGCTGCAGCAGGGCATCAGATTATTAGTTTCATGGATGGAAATGCAGGATATAACCAAATATTCATGGCTGAAGAAGATATTTCCAAAACTGCTTTTAGATGTCCAGGTCATGTGGGATTATTTGAATGGATAGTTATGACATTTGGTTTGAAAAATACTGGCGCTACTTATCAAAGAGCTATGAACTTCATTTTCCATGAATATATCGGCACATTGGTAGAAATTTACATTGATGACATAGTGATTAAGTCTGGAGACATCACAAAGCATCTAACCGATCTACGGAAGATACTGGAGTGCACAAGAAAACATGGATTAAAGATGAATCCCAATAAATGTGCATTTGGTGTATCGGCAGGACAATTCTTAGGTTTTATGGTGCATCAGAGGGGCATTGAAATTAGCAGAAAATCTATTGAGGCAATCAACAAGGTTGTTGCTCCTGCCGATAAGACTGAATTACAATCCTTGATCGGTAAGATTAATTTCATCAGAAGGTTTATATCTAATCTGTCAGGCAAGATCAAGGCTTTCAGTCCGTTATTGAAATTGAAAGCCGATCAGGAGTTTAAATGGGGGGATGAACAGCAATTGGCTTTAGATCAGATTAAGAGTTATTTAACAAATCCTCCAGTATTAGTTCCACCCCAGCATGGAAAACCTTTCAGATTATATTTATCAACTGAAGATACTGTTATCGGTTCAGCTCTTATTCAAGAATTTGAAGGAAAGGAGCGTGTTATCTATTATTTGAGCAGACGGTTAATAGATGCTGAAACCAGGTATTCGGCCATTGAGAAATTATGCTTATGTTTATATTTTTCCTGTAGTAAGTTGAGGCATTATTTACTATCGGCTGAGTGTACTGTCGTATGCAAAGATGATGTGGTCAAATATATGCTATCTATGCCAATATTAAATGGAAGGATTGGTAAATGGATTTTAGCGTTATCAGAATTTGACTTACGTTATGAATCGGCTAAGGCAGTTAAAGGACAAGTTATGGCCGATTTTGTTACTCAACATTGCAACACGGTGGATTCTTTGGAAATTGCTCCATGGACACTTTTCTTTGATGGGTCTACTTGTGGTGAAGGGGCAGGCATCGGCATCGTGTTGATTTCTCCTCAGGGGAAGAAATATGAATTATCATTGCCGATCGTTGCCACATCGACAAACAATCAAGCTGAATACCAAGCCTTGATAAAAGGGTTAGAATTGCTTAAAGAAATACAGGCTGATGCTGTTGAGGTCTTTGGTGATTCTATGCTAGTTATAAATTAGTTGATTGGGGTTTATGAATGCCGAAGTGAAATTCTAATTTCATATTATGAAAAGTGTTTGGAATTATTAAAAGGGTTTAGGAGTTTTCATCTGGAGCATATTTCCCGGATGCATAATGAAGAGGCTAACCGATTGGCTCAGCATGCTTCAGGATATCAACCTGTTCAAGAAGTATTGACATCGGTGGCTGATGCCGATGACTGGAGAAAGGAAATCATTGATTATTTAAAGAATCCGTCTAAAAAGGTTGAAAGACGCGTAAGGTTTCAAGCGACAAAGTATGTACTCCTCGATGATGAATTATATTACCGTACTATAGATGGAGTTTTACTCAGATGTGTTGGCATAGAGGAATCAAAAAGCCTGATGAGTGAAATTCATGAAGGAGTGTGTGGGGCTCATCAGTCAGCATTTAAGATGAAGTGGATGATCAGAAGAAATGGATATTATTGGCCGACTATTCTTGAGGATTGTTTTAAATATTTTAAAGGATGTCAGGAGTGTCAAAGATTCGGTAATATTCAAAGAGCACCCGCATCGGCTATGAATCCCATAATTAAACCGTGGCCGTTTAGGGGTTGGGCTATTGATCTCATCGGTCAAATTTATCCACCATCGAGTAAAGGGCATAAGTTTATTCTGGTTGCTACCGATTATTTCACAAAGTGGGTTGAAGCAATACCTTTGAAAAAAGTAACATCGGCTAACATGGTTGATTTTGTGAAAGAGCATATTGTTTACCGATTTGGCATCCCTCAAACCATCACTACCGATTAGGGCACTATGTTTACATCAGGTGAATTTGATGAGTTTGCTTTAAGTATGGGAATTAAAGTTTTGAATTCTTCACCATATTATGCCCAAGCAAATGGCCAGGCTGAAGCATCTAATAAGGGAATTATCAAACTTATTAAGCGCAAGATCAAAGAATATCCTAAAAAGTGGCATACCATATTAAATGAGGCTTTGTGGTCATATCGGATGGCATGTCATGGTGCAACCAAGGTATCACCTTATCAATTGGTGTATGGACACGATGCAGTATTACCTTGGGAGATTAAGATTGGTTCTAGGCGAATGCGCTTTCAGGATCAACTGACAGCCGATGATTATGATATTCTTATGAAAGATGAATTGGAAGATGTATCAGGTCATCGGTTAAAAGCTTTGGTTAATATCGAGGAGAATAAGAAAAGGGTAGCTAAGTGGTATGACAAGAAAGTAAAAGTAAAGGAATTTGCCGATGGTGAATTAGTTTGGAAATTGATTTTACCGATTGGGACTAAAAGTTCTAAGTTTGGCAAATGGTCTCCTAACTGGGAAGGTCCATATCGGATAAATCAGTCTGTTCCTGGTAATGCGTATATTCTTAAAACTCTCGAAGGAGTTGTATTTACCAGAGCGTTAAATGGAAAATATTTAAAGAAATATTACCCTAGTATCAGGATAGATGCATAAAGAGTATAGTTGCCGATAACAATCCTATCGGCTAGAGTCAAAACAAAATATCAAATGTGCCGATGCGCTAATTTAACAAAGCCTGGATGGCTGATATCGCACGTAGGCGAATTTCATCGGCCTCTTTTAGCTCTTTAGCATCTTCATCGGTACTTCCTTCCACAGGCTTGATTTTCTTTTTCAAGGCCAAGGCCTTGCGAGCTTGAGCATCTCGTTCCTGTTGAAGGGATTTAATGGCATCGGGAAGCTGGTCTTCTTCTTGTTTGGCCTGAGTCAGAGCTGTCTCAACCTTTTCCAGCTCAGCCAGCAGAGCTGCTTTCTTTGCCGATAGATCTGAGATTTTCTGTCTGATATCGGCACTGGAGGCTTGCAAATTGTTAATGTTCTTGTGCTTCTCGTCGGCAATTTGCTTCAGCTGTAGCATTTCTTCTTTAAGTTGAGATTGAGCTGCTCTGTCAGCGATACGATGAACGGCCCTTTGGTATTGAAGCTGTCTGCTCTCCAGATGGACTGCTGGAAAGATGATTTCTTCAATATTAGTGGGAACTTGGCCGCGGATCGCTTTGAAGATAGACCTCGCAGGATCCGAGTCGATCACTAATTGGGCAGTGTCTTGCTGTAGCAGGTTTACAAGGGTTTCCAGCTTGCCATAGGTATCTGATGAAATTGTTCCCAACGCCAAGGAGGAGCTTGCTTCTTCTCCGTCGTCATCAGAAACATCGATAGCGAAAGAGAATAAGCTATCGGTAGAGTCTTGTTCCTATGGGATAAAGAGAACTAGAAATCTTGTTTATGATATTTGAGGATATAATAAACCAAGTAGTTGATTGGTTTACCTGCTTCAGGGCGATTTCTTGAGCTTGGCTTGGGGGAGCGGCTTGTAGAGGGTCGTGTGAAGGATCGGCAGAAGATGCCGATGGAATGTCTTCTATGACCACATCGGTAGTCGGCCCTTGAAGTACAATTGCCGATGATGTATCTTGGGCAGGAACAGTCTGTTCAGAAGGCTGATCGATGGGTGTTGAAGCAGACGCAGGGGCTGGTGTAGGCTTTTGTCGTTTCTGTTGAGCCTCAGCATCAGTCAAAGCTTTACGTTTTTGTTGTGCTTCAACAACAACTGGCTGAGGGGCATCAACATCTGTTGGTTGGGGAGCTTGGATGATCGGTGTGCTTACCGATGTATCCATTTGTTGCTGCAAAAATGGGTATAAGATTGTATGTTTAATGGAGAAATATAAAAATAATGAGAGAATACCTCTGAAGGAGGAGTAGAAGTTGCGGTGCTTGGCAAAGTTGCCGATGATGATCCAGCTGTAGCTTATACACCCTGGTAAATGTATGTTAAATATAAAAGTGTATCGGCAGAAAAGAGAGTAAACAAGATTGTTACCTTAAAAGCCTTGATCAGGCTTGAAGTAGCGGCCTTTGGAGACGCCCTGGATGTTCCCAATCTTGGTCTAGAAGTGCCGATTTTGGTGCGAGCCCTTTGGAAGGTCAAGGCTTCCAGGGTGGGGGCGTTGTAACTGATTGCTGAAATTAGAGAGGCTGGATGGAGATTGAAGGGTTTTCCGCTTTTACTTATCGGTGGAACTGGATCGTAAGCCTGTTTCAAGGAAGGTCAGTTACCGATACACATAATAAAAGAAAGAAAAGGGACAAAAGTTGAAAGGAACTTACTGCATTATCAGGAATAGCATAATCAGGGTCGATCTGGTGCCGATATGTGTGAACAGACGTTGAAAATAGCTGTTCTTTCCACTCCTGCCACCATTGCTTATATGATTCTGTTATGAAAGAAGCTGGTGACCAGGCGGAGAGATCGACATTTGAAATATCGGCATCAGGAGCAAGTCTTACTATCCTGCTCCATTCAGTTCCGGAAGTGATGATTTCCCTGGGTTTAATCACATCGGCATAGCACAGTTTGATGGGCAGTTGCCCAAAGGCCAGCTGGCGAGATACTGTCGATGGATTGTAAAATTCATAAGTAATGTGGGAGGCTTTCCCACTGCCAAATGTGTTGACTGGGATTGCTCTGGGGGTGATGATGGCCATCATGAGATCATTATCTTGGTTCAGATCACTATCGGCAAAATTGAAGAGGAGGGGAAACTTGTTATCCTCGTCAATATAAGGCACCCAAGCCCTGAGGTCACGAGGGAGGCCATGGTAGAAAGTTTGGAAAAATCTGCCGATTTGATCCTCATTGGCTTCTGTTCTGGGAAGGACGATGATTGCTTCACCGAAGTTGAGAGGGGGGCGTGTTGCCGATTCATCATCCCTAAGGACGTATTCTTCGGGAATCTCTCGTGGGAATTCCTGAGCAAAGAGATCCCACTGTAAACGCTTGTGCATGTGAGCGTTTAACCACATATTAACAAACCACCATGGGCCTCCCAGATTGCCGATGGGTTCGCCAAGTATAAGCTTCTGGGATACTTGGTGGAGGAGATGGTAGGTTGAGCTCAGAAGATATCGGCCAAGTGGGAATCTGACACCGTTGGCCAAGAGTTCTGCTGCTGGGAGGAAAGCATTAGTTGGTCCTACCGATCGTCCGTAGAAAATAAACTTTTCTAGCCACATGTTCAGGAATGTGTGAAAGTCCCTAGTTTGGTTTTGGCTAATTGATGAAACCTAGGACTAACCTTTGTATCTAAGTGGATGATTTAGATAAAGGTGGTCGTTGAATATGAGACATGACATTGACTCATGTGACCAAGATGGTGAAGACCAAGATGAGGCTTGGCTCGATGGACCGGTTGTGAAGGTGAAGGGCAAGTCGAGGCTTCGAAGCGAAGGACCATGCGATGGTGAAGCTTGAGCAAGACTTGGCACCGACGGACCATGCAACGGTGAAGAGCAAGTGAAGTCAAGGTCGATGGATCGAGACGGTCATGTGATGATATGAAGTGGATCATATCCTTTGGAGAAACAAAATGGGCTCAAGGCAAAGGTATAACCATAGGGCCATTTTGTTTGACACTCAAGACACCATAGAGGGTGTGAGTGGTTTAGGGTCGATAGCCGAACTATTAAGAGGGGAAGTCTTATCGGTTATTCGACGCATGGGTGCCACTAGGTGAATTCATGAAGTGCATTGCATGTAGGGCCTAGTGAGCTAACTGGAAAACCTTTGAAAATGATTGAGAAAAGGCTAACACACAAGCACATGGAGATGTACACTTGATGGTGTTGGCACATTTGCAAAGGTGGCGTTGGTCGCGCTATGGTTTGCGGATAGAGAGGGGTTTGGGTTCCTCTCTCCCTCCCGCCGAGCGTGCGAGCGCGGGATTCAGGCGATTTCGGGGAAATGAAATGCCTATTTTCCATTGCGCCGGAAGTCGGAAAAGAAACGGAGGCGAACGCGGTCACAGAGGTGACCAGACGCTGCACCGGACGCGATCACTCGCGGGACCGGCGCGTCCGGTCAGTACAGCGCGGGCGTCAGGCGCGCGGGCTAGGGTTTGCCACCGGCGCGTCCGGTGACACGCGGGACCGGCGCGTCCGGTCATGCGAACAGCGGTTCACGAAGTCGTCGGACGCGGTGTGCGTCCGGTCACACACCATCGGACGCGTCCGGTCGTCCAGGGTGCTTACTGGACTCCCACCGGACGCGGGTACTGTGGCGTCCGGTCGTTGCGAGGAGCGCGTCCGGTCGTTGCTTCACGGGCGCGGGTGCTGTGCGCACCGGCGCGTCCGGTCGTTTGCAGCAGCGCGTCCGGTCGCTCGTTTGACCGTTGGTGCGCAGTGACCGTTGGAGGATCTAACGGACGAATTTGAAATTGGAGGACACGTGGTCGTCGCAGGGCGACCGGACGCGGTTCAGCGCGTCTGGTCAGTTACGACCGGTGCGTCCGGTCGTCCCGCGAAAAAACGGACAAGTGGAGTGCAACGGCTCTTTTTGGATGGGATGCTTATAAATACTTGTTGGCCGGCCCTTGGGGAGGTCTCTTGGCATTTCTAACACTCTTGTGCATCCTTTGAGCTAGAGCTACTCCTCCCACTCATCTCTCTTGCTTGATTGCAAATCAAAAGTGAGATTGAGTGATCCCAAAGTGCATTGCATAGCTTGAGGGCATCTAGTGGCACTTGTGGGTGGTTTAGCCGGTGGATTTCTTGTTACTCTTGGAGAGTACCGCTCCTAGCCGGCTTGGAGATTGTTGGAGGCGTTGGCAAGAGAAGGTGATTGTTCTTGGCCACCTCCGGTTGATTGTGAGAGGTTCTTGTGCTTTCCTCGGTGGGACGCCAAAAGCAACTCTAGTGGAATCCGCGTGTCATTGAGTTACCTCACTTGAGAGTGGTGTCTTGCGGTGCCTTGCGGGGCGTGCCTTGAGGGGCAAGTGACTTGAGGGTCACACCGAGGAACCATCTAAGTGTTGGTCGACACAACCGGTGACGTAGCTTGTCGGTGCACAAGTGAACACCGGGTGAACAAATATTGTGTCTCTTGTCTCCCGGTGATTGGTCTTCATTTTGTGTTGTCGTCAATATTGATTGATTGTATATCATCTTGGTGATTGGCAACATCTTCACTTCACCGTCGGTATAATAATCACAATCCTATCTCTTGCATTTACTTTCACTAGATTATCTTGTGTTGCTCTAGTAGTAGCCTTGCTAGTAGTGTTGTTAGCTTGTTCTCTAGTGTTTCTTTAGTGACATAGCTCTTGTGTGAACTAGAGATCTTAATCTACTAGACTTGTGGATAGGAGGCTTGCATCACAACCGTTGGCTAAGCAAAACTCGCTTTACGCCGTTTGTTATTCTAACAAGTTTGCTTAGTGGTTTTTTGTAGATTTTTTATAGGCTATTCACCCCCCTCTAGCCATCTAGGACCTTACAATGTGGCATGCTCCCTTTGATTGACGGTGCCAGTCTTCTGGTACTCCTGGATATATCCTGTCCAACCGCCGATGTTGCGTGTGGTTATTCTGTATTTAGCTTTTCTGCCGAAGATATGGCCTTCATCGACAATTGAGATGTCTAAGCCTGTGAGCATGTATACATCGGCAAGAGTGGGAGCGCATGGGCCATGACCGAACATGAAGGTGTTGGTGGTGTCAGACCAGAACTGAGCAGCAGCTATCATCATGGATTCATTTTTCTGCATATCGGCAATGGACAGCCTGATACATTGATCTATTTTCCGCTCTGCCCAGAACACTTGCATTGATCTGTTGACCCTTAAAAACCAGTTTTTCCACCCTTTGGTGGGTTTGGGCCAAGAACGGAATGTGTCTTTCCACAGATTTAAAGAGAAATTCTGAGATTTGAAGGGAATGCGATTGGCTTCTGCATTAATCAAATCAGTTGGATCTGGGTTGCCCATCGGACCTAAGCAATGAAGGGGAGGTTGATGGGTTGGAATCACCAATGTGTTGCGAAGTTCCTAGGTTTGAAGAACCAAGAAAATGAAAGAGAAAGAAAGATGTCGACTGTAAGAATTCGCAGGAAATCGAAAGGATTAAAGTAGAGGTAATGAGAAGAAGAACAAACCGCAGGGACGTCAAAGTTAACAGCCATTGCTTCAGGAGGATGAGGGCACGAGCTGGGAACTTGAAGATGATGATGGTTCTGACGAGTTGAAGACGCATGGTCGTTGGTTAGGGTTGCCGCCGGAGTAAGAATGCCAAAAGGTGGAGTTTGAAGGTAGAAGATGAACAGCCCAGAGGAATCTATTTATAGGTTACTCGGAGGAGGGGTATTCTTGACTTATCTCTATGCCGTATGCGGATGGATCGAGGTGGGTCAGTTGGGTATGGTAACTGTTCGCACGACAATCAAGGGATGGTACAGAAGATTTGACAGCAAGTAATCATAACTTGAAGGATATCTTGATACGAGATTTTTCAGTTCTAAAAATGATGCGTTGTTGATGGATTGTTATTTTGGTATCTCAACCGTAGTTAAGGCAAATAAGGTTGGAAAAATGCGATATATATTGAGATACATGGATTGGATCTAGATTTGATTGAATTTGGTAACGAATCATGTCGTGCTTGGAGAATGGATTAAAGAAATAGATAATAGCAAGCATCAGTTGGAGTAAATTTCGGAGCATCAGTATCTTATACTCCGAAATTGGGGGGCATGTGTTGACACCGTTTTTAGCACGTGTCAAGATGATCAGGAAAGGCTAATCGGCAAGGGAAAGATTGCCGTGTAAATTGATAGCCAAGGAGAATAAGTTTGTTTTTAAGCGGTGACAGTGTATGAATTTTATTTGGAATGTTACCGATGAGGCCAAGGGTGTTATTGCCGATGCCAATGGAAGAGGGTTTGGAGACTGTTGCCGATAAGATAAGGGAATGTGCCGATGAAGGAAGGTATGAAGACTGCAGCCGATGAAACAGGAAATGTACCGATGAAAGGAGATCGAAGGTTGCTGCCGATGGAACAAGGGCGATGCTGGTGAAAAGGATGTCGATAAGAATACCATCGTGATTAAGGTGGACTATGGAATAAAATAGGAGTTGATTTCCTTGTTTACGATTAGTAGAGTCTGAGTTGTGTCAAAGTCATGTTCTTTTCCTTAGACTTGGATTTAGTGTCCTAGTCGTATTCGATTATGTTTCTATAGATCAGGGTATAAATATAGAGTGAAGGGCAATGTAATATCAATCAATCAATACACCAAAAACCAGCTTTTACTCTTATTTACATCTACTTTTCGGCGACTTCGTCAATTTGCATATTTTTCCTTTTTACGAGTTCTCATCGATTCGGCGAGTTGCATTGCTCTAAGTGCAATCTTTGTCGATCCTCGAGTTCCGCGTGAGTACCTCTTGGCCGTGACTTCCGGGCGTATCGCTGTTGTCAGGACCAAAGTGCTCGTATCTGCATCCTTGTCGATTAACAGGTCAAATCGACTGGCACGCTTTGGATATCGATTTCGGGTATTAGCCCTTTGTGTTTGCAGATTTACTTTTGCATCAATAATAGGTCATAGAAGTAGGGCCCGGTTACGAAGGAAGGGCAAGCTCTGTTCTTAAACTTTCCTAAGTAATGCCCCTTATGCATAGATATAACGGTGATCTTAGCAATGACTACTGGGTGTAATTGCACTAATCAATGTATGTTTTGACTTGTAATTAAGAATGACTCAGGAATTATTCCTCTAATATTCTACCTGACCATGCTTATGTTATAGATAGGAGTACTCTGAGTGATTTATCATTATACTTGATCAATGCTTATCATATATATATCTTATCTTGTGACTTACCCCTGTTATGAGTAGAGTGATTGGTTGTGGTTTATTTCTCCATCAATGTTATAAGTTATCAATACATGTCCAACGCTACACCTTCCATGTGGTAAAATATAAATAACGATATCCGAAATACTCTCGGGTGAAGTGCTACAACAGTATAATTATCTGTCCACTTGTAGAATCCTTTCATTCATATCTTTATATTCTTTCTAGTCACATGAAATAATAAGATATCTACTTAATAGTAATGCCAAGTATCTCTGGCACCATCACTAGGGATGACAACCTAGTACTAGTAATGCTAAGAGATATAGGTAATTAATAGGTGGCTACTAAAATAAGTGACAAGTTAATAAATACCAGCAATGGGCTTGTATTATCTCGCCAGCATTAACATCATTCCTGTAAGACCAAATCCTCCATAATGTAGGTTCCACTGCCATATTTTCCATAGTACCTCTAAAGCCGACCTAATTTGCAAGGTCCTCCCTCCTATCCTCCATCAGGAGCTCATGCCATACCGCCTTAGCGTATTTGTATTTAAAAAGAGATGTTCACCATCTTCATCTAATGTATGACACAACGGACATCTTGTATCAACATCCATCCCTCGACCTCGTAGTTTCCTGCGCATGGGTAACCTATCATGCGCAAGCTTCCAGATAAAATGTTTGACTTTGTTTGGGCACTTAAGGCCCCAAATCTTCTTCCATGGGAACACCACCCATAGTGCCAGATTGTGAACAGTACCACCAGAACTTGGACCATGATCAATCCTTGTGTTTTCAATATAGACTGTGCCTAGTTTCAGAGTTGAGGCAGGAGCCCATGACGATGAGTTTATGTGCGTATCTCATGACCATATCTAAAAATAGGTGTAGCACAGTAAAATTTATATTTTTTTAAATGAAGTTAGACGAAGAGAAACTTTATATCAAAGTTATTATTTTTTCCAAACAAAGTTGGACGAAGACAAGCTATCTCGAAGAGATCTACAACTTTCTACAACTTTGTAGTTTAAAACATTTTCATTTGAAATCATTTGGATCTAGCAAATTCTATTTGAAGTTTTCACATTTTGATATTCATTTTTTTTAAAATTTCCAAATGATCTTTTTTTTTTTAGATCAAGAAAATATATAAATCATTGCAGATGATAAGTTTTTCATTTGAAATATTCTATTGCCCCAAAATTTAGTTTGAAGTCCTCACATATTGAAATTTAATTTTTTTCAACAACCTCGGACGGAAAAACGACAAAACCCAAAGTTGTAGATCTCGAAAAGTTATATAACTATATAGTTGATAACTTTTTCATTTGAAATCATTTATCTGGAGAAAATTATGTTTGAACTTTCGACATTTGAAATTCAATTTTTTCAAGCAATCTATGGATCAGAAATGACTGAACAAAGTTGTAGTATTCGACGATATCTACACCTTTATAATTAATTTTTTTTTCATTTCAATCCATTTAGAATTCTAAATAATTATTTTAAAATCAAATGAAATAAATACGAGTAAAATATTTATGCCCTTTAGTCACAGCTCACAGTTGACTTCACGATGAAGTAGTAGTCAGGCAGCTACCAGGTCTGAGGGTCGTGGGTTTTTGTTTCCTGCGGGCTAAACTTGTTCAATATTATATGAGTTTAGGCTCATATTTTATTTAATAATCAATTAATTTTAGGCCCATATTAAATATTGGATACAATATGGTTTTAGTTTCATATGGGATTTTGATTGATCGTGGACTCAACTTAAATAGGCTACACGTATCCACCTATAGAGAAGTTGAAAGAGGATAAAGGTGTGCCACGCGTGTGCGCCTCGCCGCTGAGCTGAGGCGTTAGTGCACGAGCTCAAGCGCGAGCCGTGTGGTGCGCTGGTGTGGGCTGGTTTGCCACTTGGGCTGGCTAAAAAAGAGGAAAGGGTACAGGCACGATTAAAGAGGAGTTACTCACAGGTTAGTTACTATCCACTACGGTGGCGGCAATTACTAGTACCTTCTGTCCTATCTTTTTCTTGCCTCATGTGCTAAACTTCCTCCTGTCGCGCGCACGGAGTTCAGGTTTTTAGGGAGTGACCTTCCTCTTCTTCCTCGGAACGTCTTTGTCTCCTTCCTGGCGGTGTTTCTTCTTCCTTGGATCGGCCTCATCCTCCCGGTGAACGTTTGAGTGACGGCACTACGTACATCTTTCTGCATCAACTGTGGTAGTGACTTCGCAACTCACCGCAGCACTGGTGCTTTGAGCACGAGTCCATTCGCTGGTATATCTCTATTCTCGAATTGGTTAAATTCAATCTCATTTCCGCTATGATCAGTATGTTATTCATGAACATGTTTGCTTCTAATCTGAGTAGTACCTACGTGCACATATTTGTCATCACTATTTTGCTATTAATTTTCTGGATTAATTTTAACATGAAAATGCCTAAATTCCCAGCAAAACTTTAGTCCTGTCACATCGGATCTTTTTAATTAGACTAGGTAGCATGCCCGTGCGTTGCTACGGGACAACTAAACTTTTGTACTCAAAATATATGGATCGCAAGACACGAGAACAATAACGTAAAATTAAATACCGACGTTAAAGTGACATTTATTAATCCAAAAATGCAAAGTTCGTGAAATTAACACAGTCACAGAGAGCGTGGCGTCGCAGGCTCACGAACTCTTATTTAACGTTTTCCCATGATATAGCTAAGATATGGTTTATATCGCAGAACAAATCCGATATCCATTTTTTTGTGCGCCAATTATTCTACGAAAAAGTTTCACCGCATCTCCGTACAATTTTCTAGAAGAGAAGGATATTATCCTAGAAGAGAAGGATATTGAGAGTCAGGATTAGTATAACTTAGCCTATTTATATAATTAGAAGAATAACAAAAAGACAATATAATATAGCATAATAATAATTATTATAAAATTTACTTACACAGAAGCTCAGGCCCATGTGTGATGCTCACAATACTATTGTATTGTGCCAGTGTTCTGTACTACCTGAAAGCAGATGTCCATTAACAACTCTTGTAGGTTCTTACACTTGGCACAATCATGGAGAGATGAAAACTTTTAGCCCAAGGCCTCCTGTAAAAGCATCAGATATAGATGATGGTTATCTAATTATAAGAGAGCACACTATTATTAGTAAAGTAATTAAAATAAGCATGTAGCTTGCTTCAATGTGGACGCTCGTAGAAAGGTAAATGCCCGTGTGTTGCAACGCAAGTCTTCAAAATTTCAAACGCAATGTGAATATATCTTAACATAGATCATCAACCAGAACCAAATTAAATAGCACCAAGCTCTACAACCAAGATCGCTATTATTAGCTATGATGATGAGAACACGGCACTGCAGTCCATAATACTTAGAAAATACTGATTATTGTAGGTAGAAGCAGAAAAGTAGAAATGAAAGAAATATAACGTTAGCAAACTATATATATGTAATAATCTATGTTTCGCACTGAACTGCTAATTTATCCAACACTAAGGAACTCACGTCACCCAGTCCTACCAATAGATGCTTTGATGACCCATATCTTGATAGCTGCATTCTGAACATCAATGAAATTAAATCATAAGTGCCGATGGCTAACCTAGCTAGAGGGGTCCACTGCTACTGATAAATCACCAACCAAAGCACGTAATTCATTCATCAGTTACAAAAACCTCCTATCACCAGCTTGGAGAATGCTGCGAGGAGGCTATTGGCAAGCTGCATGGCGACATCCACTTAATCATGTTTACAAAGCCTAAAGGGTGCTCATGGGAAGATCACTGAATTTTTTTCCAAAAAACTAACATAGCTTTTGAGCACCACAGGCACAAACTAAAGAGATCAAAATGGTGTGACCATATGAATTACTACAAGATCTAACTATCAAAGCATCAGAAACGTTCATGCCTAGGCACTTCCTCTATTTTCCTAGCTATGGTACTGATAGTCAGATAGTCCATTTCCTTAAATTTTGCTTCAATTAGTCAAACCAAAAGTACTGGTAGAGTATATATTTCCCAAGTAAAATTGACATTTAACCAAAAAAAAACAAGATGCTGTGTATTCCATCTTAAAGAGGGGGAATGCATCATACAGTTACTTTAGGACCTAAGCAGCATGCATATACCAACAACTATGCATCATACAGTCCGTAAGGGCCCAAATCTTTATTGCTTGACTGATGTCCAGGTCAAGCTGAGTAACTATAGCTTCTGTACATTGTATTCAGATTATATAAAAGTTTAACCCTATTAAATAAATAAATATATGTGCTTTTTTTTATCAATGACTTCAAACTCTCTCCAATGACTGGAATGTAAATGTTCTAAACATGCACTCATCCAACTGCAAACGGTTATATATCAACATAATATTTCTGCACTGAAAGAATAGTTTACGTGGCTGATAGTATCACAATGAGAAGGTCTTGTTACTGCCTCAACAGAAGAACTGACCACTGCAAAGAAATTATTTCCATGGTTTCCCATCAAAGTACGCCCAACAATATAAATCAAGATTCATCAAATAAGGTTGGCCACTGCTATCAAATATGGTTGCAATGGTTTAAGAGACATTTCATCAAACACCATGAGAGCATCCCTCGAGCAGTTGCATAGGGCAAGGAAACTGAAACATGCCGGAGTAGAGGAGAGTTCAAACCTTATGCCGAGTCCCTTCACTGCCGTTGGTGTTCGGTGGCTGTAGATTTCGATGTAGGTTCGGCACCGGCGTTGCATGACTCCCTCCACCCCGGCCCAATATCCCAGATACGAAGCGAACAACGGCGCAGTCATAGGGCGAGGACGACGGCTCGGATGCACGGGGCTGGCGCACGGCGAGGACGACGGCGCAGGCATCGTGGAGGCAGCAGTGTTTCCGGCGGCACTGGCGCCTGGCGAGGACGACGGCACGGGCGCACGGCCAGGACGATGGAGCAGGTCGTGGAGGCGGTGGTGTTTCCTGCGGCGCTGGTGCACGGCAAGGATGACAGAGCAGGTCGTGGAGGCGGCGGTGTTTCTGGCGGCGCTGGTGCACGGCGAGGACGACGTTGCGGGTGCATGGATGGGAAGATGGAGTAGGTCGTGGAGGTGGCGGCGTCCGAGGGCGATGCGGTCGCAAAGGGAGGCGAGATCGCGCTGATTGTGTGCGGTTGTTTTTTTCGTTTTGCATGCAAGGAGGGATTGCGGGAGAGGGATAGAATGCGGTTGTTTATTTCCTTTTGCATGCAGAGAGGAATTTCGGGGGAGGAGAACGCGTGGTTTCCAAATTTGTTGTAGGCGGGGGCGTCGTGTGGGGTGGTGAGGACAGAGGCAATTTCGTCGCACGAAGAGAGGCAGACGGACAACCCAAATGTCTCACGAAAAAAATGTCCACACTTTGTTCTTTTTAGTCGTAGGAAAAGTATTAAACATAGGCTAATTACAAAACTAATTACACAGATAGAGCTTAATTTGCGAGATGAATCTAGTAAGCCCAATTAGCCCATGATTTAACAATATGGTGTGGATTAATTAGGTTTAATAGATTTATCTCATTAATTAGTCTACTTCTGTGTAATTAATTTATGTTTAGTCCTTTTAGTTAGCATTCGAACGTCGCGTGGATCCCCCTCGCTTGACTTGTGATTTGCACGATGCGCAAAAGCGACGTCCAAACGATGAACAGCAGCGTGAGACGAAACGATAGAGTTTTCATAATCCCTGCGTCGGATTCCTGGCTGTGCCTGTCGGGCAGGTTTCCTTCCTCAATCCCTTACTTGCCCCCTACTCGCATCGCATCGCATCGCGTCCGTGCGTTGCCTAACCAACAGCGCACGCGTCTTGTGATGGCTGCGGGGCTTGCATTCCTCTCGATGTCACGTGCACGATCTTCTTTCAGTTTTGCTGAAAATTCCTGTCCGCAGGCAGCGTGTGCTACATGCAGTCAAGGAAATGTTTTAGGACTTTGGAAACGGGCGACAACAAAATTGAGGGAACGGGGGCGTACACATCTCAGTCAGGGCCGAGCCGGCAAATTTTAGGGCCTGGTACTAAACTATAAAATGAGGCCTATTCTCTTGATAAATATTCCCTTCGTCACAAAAAAATGCAATTATGGCAAACGCATCAGTCAAATTGGTTTAACTTTGACCAAGTTTATAGTAAATAGTATTAGTATTTATGCCTCCAACTAAATTTATTATGAAAATATATTTTATAACTGATCTAATCGTACTTATTTTGTTTTATGTATATTTTTATATAATTTTAGTTAAAGTTAAAATCGTTTGACTTCTCGAAATACGAGAATTGTATTTATTTATGGACAAAGGTAGTAGAATTCTAGATTTTTCTATTTTTCATAATATGCTTTTTTGATATCATGAGCATTAATATTTTTATCTATATATTCAATTAAACATTAGACAGACACTTTAATCAAGAATGCAACTAAAATTTCATTTTTTAGGGGGTGGGGAGGTAAAGTAGTCCTGGTTTGTACCGACTAGTATCTGCCCCTACTAGGCGTAGCTGGTACTAGTCACTAGTAGTACTAGTTTTACGTGCGCCTGATTAAAAAAACTACAGTAATAATGGTTGGCAGCTAATAGAGTATTTGGGGCCCTCGAAATGGTAGGCCCTATTCGTACGCACCGCTCGCACGCCCTTTGGCTCGGGCCTGATCTCAGTGCTGGTGGCCACACAGACGAATTTGCATTTGCACGGGTTTGACAAGATTACTTATTTCTAGATGAGCTAGGAGCTAGCAGTCCTATAGGAGTAGTATGTATCACTCCAGCTGATTGCTAATTAATGTGGTTGAAATCTCAATACTTAATTATGATGATTGATTCATTATCTATTTTGGGACCCAACCCAAAGTACGTGCCATGCTACTACTGCAAATAGAACAAATATTGTCAATAACTAAAAGTCACACAATTGTACAAGCTACTGCAAATTGGAAATGATTATATAATCCTCCCATTGCTCCATGCATGCATGTTTCATCAAGATTCGAACTTCATATTTCTTCGTATTCCAAACTTTTTGTGAAAAATAAACAATTCCTCTACGTTTTGCCTTTTGCTGTGTAGATTTGAATGCCAAGATTCAAGAGCCAATGCAAGCAAGCAGTCCTGTCGGTGTTCGGACCCGGAAGGGTCCTAAACCGACGAGTGAATTTGTGCTGCGTATTCCCTAATCCGGATGGTGATGCAAAGAGAATACACGGGATTTTATCCTGGTTCGGGCAAAGAAGGCCCTACATCCAGGGGAGGAGTTTTGTATTTCCTTGCACCTGAGTGCTTGCGTAGAGGTTACAAGTTGTGAGAGAGGGAGACGATCCCAAGTCTCAAGAAAAGGAAAAAAGAGTATATTGCTTGAGATGTTGATCTTAGAAGTTGGAAAATGTCTTGTGGTTTTCGTCCTTCGTCCCCCTAGGAGAGTCCCCTGCCTTTCCTTTTATAGGGCCAAGTGAAGGCAGAGGAGTCGATAAAACCCTAGGGTGGTGCCTTAAAGGTGAAGGTTCGACGAGCGCTTGTGGGGGTTACTGTAGCGACGTGCTCCAGAAATGGCCGGCCATCCCCAGGTACCATGATGACATTAGGGATGGGACGGTGAAAGACCGTGGGGTCCTGTGGCGAGCGGACGTGCAGGCATTGTTCTTTTGCTGACCGGCGATTAGTCGAGGCTGGGTCGAGACGTAGCTGAGGGGGGTCGACGGGGAATGGATAAGGCCGGGCCCCAGAAATCCCGGGATATGACGGTCGTCGTGTTGTGCCTCAAGGGGGCATCGATGATAGAATAGTACCCGGCATGGCACGTACAGTGACAGGTTTTCACCGCCCATCCTGGGATGGGTAATAAAAAGCGGGATTTGACACCGGTACTGCTTCCATGCTGACGGTGTTGTAGCCACGTGAGTAGGAAGTGGTTGGCGGTTGAATTAAATGCCTTGACTTTTGTCTGCAAGTAGGTGGGTGAGGAAGGGTCGACCAGCTTGACCCAGGGTCGTGCGAGTCGGAGATTTCCCTGGGGTCGAGGCGTCCCGTCGAGCGGGCCTCGTGCGAGTCGGAACGCAGTCAAGGGTGCCCCGTCTTTACACGTATGTGGTATTTCAAGGGGTTTTACGGTGTGGATTCCTCAGGGGTTTGTTCTTTTTAGTTGTGGGTTTTGGGTATCCCTGGTTTAAGTACCCGACAAGTCCAAACCAGAAAAATAAACAATTTCTATGCTGACGTGGTGTACACCTCTTAGCCCCTAGTACATGAAAGCTGCAACAACTCTTAATATTCATTTCTAATAATATTTAGCACCACAGCGAAGAGACGTCTGAGCAACCAGGATTACCAGCCATATATAGCACCACAGCTGAGAACACACATCTCTCTCTGGACGCAACCAATATTTCTATAGCGCGTACCGGCAGTTTGGTAAGATGTTGTTGGATGTAGTAAGCTTCATGATGAGAGAAAGCTACATATGAATTGAATAAAGTTACAAAATAGATATCATACAAGTGATGAGTCAAATGTCAATCAAGAATGATTTGACAGTGATTCTCTGGAACTCTAGCTCGCAAGTTTCTCGTTTCGCTTGCTAATGTCCTCAGGAAAGTTTTTATTTCCTCTAATACGTAAAAGATTTGCGTATGATTATATTAAGTAAAAGAGTTTAAATAAACGTACAACGCGCTTCTATCGAGCGCTGAAGGAGGTCGACCTAATAAAGCCATAGCTGGACCATCCTGACAACAAACCTCTTGTTTCGATATTACATAAAAGGAAACAACTGATACCGATGCAGCGGTGCGACCCAGGAGATGGCCTTGCGTCTTCGCACTTGCCTCGATGAGCCCTTTCCAATGGCTGGGAATAGCATGTCCAGCGCTTTGGCGTTGGACGCATTCAGGTTGTTGTTGAAGAGCTTGTCGAAGGTCTATAGCTCCGGCGCGGATGGCGCTAATGGAGCCTTGGTGTAGCCCATACGCTGCATGATCAGCACCTCGCCTTGCCTCGCTTCGAAGCAGGTACTCGGGAGAGGCTCTGAGCCGCCTACCACCTGCTCCGCCATGGCAGCACCGCCTTAGCAGGAGGTTGCTTGCTGGGAGGCTCTCGAATCAGTGGAGAATCCCTCTTATGCATCACTTTGTTGATGAAGCTGTCGAGGCGGCGTTTGGTGGAGTCGTCGTTGTCCACAATTTGGTGGGTATCCATTGACGGTGAACTGGGAGGGCCAACATCCACCGTGGGGTCGGCTGGTCCGAAGCCTGGCGGGTAGCTGTGCTTCGTGTGTGTCTTCGGCGAGTCCCCTGCCCACTGAATGGGGCGCGGGGCTGGTGTCCGCAGCTCACAAGAGACCACCGCCGGGGCCTCATCCTATAGATGGAGGGGCGCCGAAGGTCACAACAAGCGCTCAAGGGAAGGCCACACGACGATTTGACTGCCGAGAGCGAGGCTGCGAACTCCTCTAACATCGGGTCCTCCATGATGTCGCGATCATGCGTGGCGTCCGGGTACAACGTCAGCGCCAATAGGTCAGGCTCGACGATGTCTGTCTCGTTGGTCAGCTCACCGTGCCCGTCTAGGAGGCCCCTGCCAACTGCCCGTGACTGTCAGTGGCAACACTCGTTGTCGCAGCGGTGTTGTCCCCCTTCAGCCGTCTCTGACGTCGGTGCCCACTGCCGCCGCGCGTAGCCGCACCTGGCACGGCTCTAGCCGAGCTCGGCTTGTGGCCCTGAGTACGTGGCCGGGTGCCCGAGGCACGCTCCTGGTCAAGTCGTCGTGGACGGCCTTCTATGGCACCAAAAGTACCAGAGCTGGAAGGAGGCACCGTTCGCCGCCTCTTATAGTCCCGCGCGAGGTGTCGGAACCCCTTGCATCAGAGGCAGCATGGAGGCAGCTTGCATGTTGCCACCCTGTGCGCGGTGGAGAGACAGTTGAAACACTTCCCGAGTAGGTCCGCCGGATAGCGGGGTATGGGGCCACTGGTTTGCCGATGCAGTGTGGGCGGGGCGTGCCCCGCCAGCGCCGCATGACGACCCCTGCGACAGGATCTCATGCCAGCTGTCGGTGCCCGGAGCGGAGATGCGTTGGCGGGCGCCGTAGCACGGACCGAGCCGCATGTGAGCCGGTACTCATCCACGGCGTCCAAGACGCTGGCGGGCAGGGACGCGACCCTCCAAGCCGTTCACCAATTGTGGACGCGGCCGGCTGCACTTTCTCCGCCTATGGCCGTGTCCCTGTCGACTGGGGTCCGCTCCAGCACGGCCCGAACCCGAGGCATGGCGCACGGGGGACACAGTGACAGGCTTCGGCAGACGACGTGCGGCTTCTAGGTAGGTTGTGGGGTGGTTGTGTCGGAATCCATGCCGTCATCATCCGCCCACCACCGGTGCTTCGTGCGCCCTTTCGAGAAGGCCATGAAGAACGGTGCCGCAGCCGGCGAGAGGGAGGACAAGCTGGGGAAGGTTAGCGTCACTGTGGCGGCCTTGCTTGGCCGATGGGCGTCCACGGGTCCGAAAGGCCCTTGCTTGGGCTCAGACGGCGATCTGAGCATGTCGTCAACGGCGACTGTGGCAGCTCTCTCCGTGCCGCCTGGTTGTGTCGATGGCCAGCGGGGTGCCCCGAAAGTCGCGACGGCGGCGGCCGCCGGCTTCGGTGGCGGGGGGGGGGGCGCCAGATCCAGCCCCCGTGACAGGCTACGAGGTGGCCGCAGCGGCGGCGCTGCAAGCAGTCCTCAAGAAAGTTGCAAGGAATACAATATTATGTGCCTTTGGAATCTATGTTTCATGTTCCTTAATCTCCAAGTTGCCTTTCAGTCGACTTATTGGCAATAATTGCCTCTACAAAATTTGAAATATGTCTGTTATATATATATATTAGATTATATAATATTAATATTTATGTTAAAAAGGAGCATCACGTTCACCAAAAGAGTCTGAAATATTAGATTATCAGAAAAAGAAAAGGAATATACTCTCTCTGTCCCTAAATAACTTTTGTTTTGGTTTCCAGAAACAACTTTGATTAAATATAATATTAATATTTATGTTACCAAATTAATATTATTAGATAGATCATTGAATCTAT
Organism: Saccharum spontaneum; assembly: GCA_022457205.1. NCBI lineage: Eukaryota > Viridiplantae > Streptophyta > Magnoliopsida > Poales > Poaceae > Saccharum > Saccharum spontaneum. The sequence goes on along the minus strand of CM039617.1, from coordinate 41,677,521 downwards.
TTTTATAATAAATTTATTTTGGAGATACAAATGTTGCACGCATTTTTTTACAAATCTAGTTAAACTTATAGCACGGAAAAAAATGACAGTTACTGAGGGACGGAGGGAGTACACTGTTAGATTTTTCGAGTAATTTAGCGGTCTAAATTAAACCAAGGAGTACATATCATACAAGGCCATGCTTCATATCTCACCTAAGCCAAATGCAATAATCAAATGGTAATACGGAAAGAATTAAGTGCTCTGTTATTAAAAAAAGGAATTTCTCATCTAATCCTAAACAAAGAAATTTATCAGCCACAAAAAAAGAAAACATTATTATTGGAAATAAAATTGGGGGAGGAATGGAGGGGTAAGAAGGAGCAAGTTCCAACGAAGGTGTGGGGGGGGGGGGGGGAGGGAGGGGGAGGACAGAGAGGAGGCAGCAATGTGCAGCTTAGGAACCACGATGATGGATAGCGTAAAAAGAGAAAAAACTAAAACATATTTAGTCATAGTTCTAAATTATATTGCAAGTGACTATTGCCTTGCTGAGCTAGGGAGTTGAGCAGCTAACCTGTTTGGTTGTTGAGCAAGATTACCTTAATTCTTGTGTGGGCAAGATTATCCTTGCTGAAGCGGGAGAGCCAAATTGGCTCACCTGGCCGGGCATGACAAAGCTTGCCCAAGCAGGCAAGGTTAGGCAAGGAGGCAAATCCATCAAGGCCTTGTTTAGTTTTCCAAATTCACCTTTAAATTTCACTATGAAAAAAGAAGATTCCCCGTCACATCAAAATACCGGCACATATATGAAGTACTAAATATAGATGAAATAAAAAACTAATTGCACAGTTTTGTTGTACTTTGCGAGACGAACATTCTGAGCCTAATTAATCAATGTTTGGACAATTTTTACCAAATAAAAATAAAATTACTACAGTGCTCTACAGTAATTCGGGGTGTGCAAAATTTGGTAACTAAACAAGGCCCAAGCAAGTCCCCTATCTAATATAGTTAGTAAATAGTGAATTTAAAATAATAAATTAGGAAAAATATTTATATGTCTTCTAATATAGGCATACACTTACTCCCTTCGTAAAAAAAGTGATGCTTTTAACTTTCAGACATCGTGTTTGACCGTTTGTTATATTCTAAACTTTTGTGTAAATTATAAAATAAATAAATCATTATTAAAGTATCGCTATTGATAAAATAAGTCATAACAAAATAGATGATATTTAGACAAAAAATTTGAATAAGATAGATAGTCAAACAAGATGTCTAAAAGTAAAAAACGACATGGGACGGAGGGAGTACATGTTCCCAACAATAATGCAAGGGGGCAAATCTACCAAGCACATCCCATACCTAATATAGTTAGTAAATAGTGAATTTAAACTAGTAAATTAGGAAAAATGTTTATGTCTTCTAATATAGGCATATGATTACATGTTCCCAAACAATACTTAGAAATCAAAATATACCTTAAAAACAAATATGCTAAAAGGTGAGCCCGAAAAAGATGTATGGTATTTATTTACATAGAAGTATATACTCAAAGCCTCAACTGTCAAAGCAAGTGTACTCCGTCTCAGAATAAATGCATATTTTGCTTCTCAAGGAGTGTTTTTAAGTTTAACTAAAAATATAAAAAATAGTATCAACATTTGTATCTCTAATAAATAAATTTATCACAAAAGTACACTCAATGCTAAATTTAATGATACTTATTATATACGATAAATATGGATATTTTTATAAATTTGGTTAAACTTTAATAAGGTTTGACTCTTAAAAAAATGAGATGGACGTTTATTTTGGGTGGAAGGAGTACAGCGGAAAATGTGCTCTTGAGTCTTGACCGGCGGTAGATAGACGATGGACTCTTGGCCTGTCGGTTTCCTCTTTCGTCTTTCCGACTTTCCCCGTTAGCTGGACTGAATCGTAATAATCGGAAACTTGCTAGGGCTAAAACGCAGGTAGCGCTGCGCCGCTGAAGACGCTCGGTTTATAAGAGAAAGGCCAAGAACTCCAAGATGCGAGGGTGGGGAAGCAAGCAAGCGGCGGCCGGAGCATCTTGGAGAGAGGAAGAAGGGGTGGTAGTAGGTGAAACCGGAGGCGGCAGGAGAGGGAGAGGGAGCGAGAGGAGAGGCCACGCCAGCTTGACAGCAGAGCCCGTGCGCTCGGCTGCGGCTGCGGCTGCGGCTGCGGCGGGTATGGGCGACTCTGGCGGCTCCGTTGTGTCGGTGGACGTCGAGCGCATCTCCTTCGGCGGCAAGGTTTGGGCAGCCCCCTACTCCCCCTTGCTTTCTTCGCTGCTACGGTTGATTTCTGTTCTTCGGGAGGGGAGGGAGGGAAGGGAAGGGAGACGGCGGGCAGGGTAGCGCGGATTGAGAGGCTTGAATTGGACGGCCGGAAGATGCGAAGCTGATGGTGCTAGGGTTTAGTTCGGTTTCGATTTTGTTCTTTGCGTGATACGGTTAGGAGTTGCAAGGGGGAGCGGCATTTCTTTATTTTCACTAGCTGTGCTTGCTTGTTTTGGGTGCATTGTAGTATTGATTTCAGATTTAAGCCTTGTTTTCTTGTAGGATTTCACCTGTCTTGTTTGTTGAATCAGAATTCGGCTTATCATAGTCTGAATTTCAAGTTCGACCACCTAGATTGTAACTTTGGGGCGTACTTGCTTCTGGATTCGTGTTAATTTTTGCTCGGAATTTGGCAGTTCTTCTTTCTTTGCCTTTTCTCCGCTGCTGCTTCCCCAGATACGTCATCGTTTGCTAGCCGTCGTGTACCATCGGTGCTATGATTTTTTTGGGTTGCATCCTCAAGTGGGTGCTGGCTTCTACCTGCCTTTGCCCATGCTGATTTCTTTTCGACGGTTTATGGTCGTCGTTTGGTCATGTGGTCCTATATGAGTTTGTCTATCTTGCAGATCAATTTAAGTAATCAGTCGCTTGCTTTGTGCGTACTTATCACCAGAAGAAAAGAAACCATAAAGATGTGATTTTGAGGCTTTTGGGTTGTAGCTTGGGTGTCCTAACTGCCCCTTTATTTCTTTTTAATTAATTGTTATCTTCAATTGTTTAGCGCTTTAGCTGGGCTTTCTAGCCAAGTTCCACGCACTAAATACTTCTCGCTATGTGGAAGAAACTTAAACTCTAGGCATGCCTGCAAATTGATTTGGAGTAAGGTCTGATGGATTGAGAGCCCCCTTTTTGTGAGTGGATGCTGCTCTAGCTTTGTTCATTCATCCATCGGTGGGGGAATGCAGAATATGTACTCTGTATGTGAAATCTGATGATGTTGAATTTGATCTTTCATATAGCTACAGAACTGCGGTATCACTTTTTTAAGACAAACCACTCATCATTAGCTTGTATGGAAATAATTCTTGGCAATACCAGTGAAAAGGAAGTAGGGAGAAAATCAGTAGGTTAGTGCAGAGGGGCCAAAATGGCTGTCTAAGGATCAGTATAATTGGCTAAGTAATCTATATCAAAATATGGAGTGTGAGACCCACTGATTAGTGGAGAAAATTCTATACTTGATTGCATCTCACACTCACAGATATGTCTGTAGCAGCCTCTTCTCTGCTAACTGGACTTCTCTTAGCCAGGTTCACATATGATCCGGGCGGCCTACATGGTAACTGTAGGATTTATGATCCAACGGTTTGGATTGGAATTGCACTCGGGATTACTCAAACATATTTTTAGCTCTATTATTAGGAATGATAATTAAGTGTACTAGTCTCTTTCCTGACAGGTTAGGATGGCTATGATGTTGTTGTTGCCACTTGTTGTCATACATATCCTTCCTGTGATGGAAAAGTACAGCTAGTTGTATTTTTCCTAGCATATGCTTTTCTTGCTATTTATATTTTTAGCTATTTGCTTGGTGAGGAATCTCTTATTATTGGCACTTAGTGCTATATTTCCCCCCTTTTTCTTAGGAGATGTGGTCTAGAAACCATTACCGTGACACGCCACGTTATAATGGAGCTGTTATGCCTTTTTCTTTGTTAGCACCCTACAAGGTTTAGTGTAACATGCAGGAATCAGATAACTTCAGTCATGATTTACAAACTTTGCTTTGGTTTGGTTACAAACCCTTCCTTTCAATAATCTTTAGGTACTGCTGGTTTTTCTCTTTCATTTGGAAAAAGAAATGGCCCTGCAGATCATTAACTTACAAATTGAGCACCCCATAGAGGTATAGATTTAAGTGCAGGGAATGCACATGAATCTAATAGGTTTCACAGTTCCACTCATCTGCCCACCTTCTCCACCCACCCACCCCACCCACGGGAATCATTTTCATTTAGATTTTATCTGGTGTGAAGTACAACTTGGTGGATTAGTAATTGTTATTGCCATCTTTTCTTCCAAGTGTTGACAAGCTCTTTTATTCCTCAGGAACATCATATACAAACCAACCATGGATCTGTATCTGTTGCCATATATGGTGACCATGATAAGCCTGCTCTTATTACTTACCCAGATATTGCTTTGAACCGTAAGTTTTACAGTCATGCTTACCCTATGCTAGGTCATTTAAGAATTCCACATCACTTTGACTTAAGTCCTTATTGTTAATCAGATATGTCTTGCTTCCAAGGATTACTCTTCTGTCCTGAAGCAGCTTCATTGTTGCTTCATAATTTTTGCATTTACCATATCAGCCCCCCAGGACATGAGGTCAGTGGAGTTTGCTGTTACAGTGAAGTGTATTCTTTCTGTGTTTATCTTAGCATGATGCATTTGGTGATTCTCAATCAACATTTTCATGGTTGTATGGTTTAATGATCTTTGGAAAAATCATGCAGTTAGGAGCTGCTCCGATTTTGCCGAGCACACCTGTGGCATCTGTTGATGACTTAGCGGATCAAATCGCAGACATACTTGATTTTTTTGGGTAAGATATTTGCACATTATTAATAAAGTGTTAGTTCTCAGAATTTCTCTTGACATTTGTGAAGTAACTTCGTTCATTTTTTGTGTATTTCCAGAATGGATTCAGTTATGTGCTTAGGTGTCACTGCAGGCGCATACATTCTTACTCTGTTTGCAGTATGGATTTCTTCTAAACTAGTGTGTTCGGTACTTCTTGCACAACTGCTTAGTAATTTTTCTTTATTGCAGACAAAGTATAGAGAGCGAGTACTAGGACTTATTCTCGTTTCACCTCTATGTAAAGCTCCCTCATGGTCTGAGTGGTTTTATAATAAGGTAGTTATTCGATATTTAGCTTCTTAGAACCTACCTTCAGAATAATGATTCTGTACTGACAATTTTGTTCCTTAGGTAATGTCAAATTTACTATATTATTATGGCATGTGCAATGTCGTGAAGGATATTTTGTTGCAGCGCTACTTTGGAAAGGTAACTAAATGGCTTAGGTTATGTCATGTGATGTGATATTTGCGTAGCTGTTTAAAGCTTTTGTTTGAATTTTATGATCCCTAGGGAGTACGTGGAGGCTCAACAGAACCCGAATCAGATATTGTGCAGGCTTGTAGAAGCGTATGCGCTAAGACTTTCATTCATTATCAGTTACGATGTATTTGTTTATGATGTTTAACCCTCCTTTTATTCAATGAAGTTTCTTGATCAACGGCAGTGCATGAATGTGTGGAGATTTATCCAAACTATCAATGAGTATGCCCTTTTTATCTCTAAAGCTTATATGATCAACTCATATGGTCATACCTGAGTCAGTGGATGAGTGGGACCAAATATTTTGCCATGCTTTATACAGGAGAAAAGACTTGACAGAGAACCTGAAGCAACTACAGTGCAGAACACTAATTTTTGTTGGTGAGAATTCCCAGTTCCATGCTGAAGCTGTTCACATGACTGCAAAGCTTGATAGGCGATATAGCGCTCTTGTGGAGGTATCAATTTGCACACAGATTTTTTTTTACATTGATTTAAGGGTTTTACATACCGAGTTTGGTGTTTCTACAGGTACAAGCTTGTGGTTCGGTTGTGACAGAGGAGCAACCTCATGCAATGCTGATACCAATGGAGTACTTCCTCATGGGATATGGCCTGTACAGGCCAAGCCAGATAAACTGTAGCCCTCGCAGCCCTCTGAATCCGTTTTGCATATCACCGGAGCTCCTCTCTCCCGAGAGCATGGGGGTTAAGCTAAAGCCAATCAAGACACGAGCCAACCTCAAAGCATAGGAACAGATGATGAGAAGGCGTATGAACTGATGCGCATCCCTTGATCTTTTTGTGGTGAAGTTGACATAGCTGTTGTTTCCGCGATGTACATAGACAAGGGGTTAGTAGGGTCAGGGTTGGGTGGGGGTCGATTCCATTGATTTGTAGCCTTAAAACAGTTGTAAATTGTCACAGATTATTTGTTGAAGAGAGAAGAAATAATAAGGGAAGATGAGTTGTTGCCAAAAGTTAGGGCCTCAACATTTCCATTTTTTTATCAGGTTGTAAGTTAGACTGGCGAACTATTGCGGCCTTCTAAATAAGTTCAGATGGCAGTCAATTGTTGCAGAAGCCTCTCTTTTGTTAGCGGTTTTTTATCATATGGCTGGTGGCATGTTGTGGTGTCATCTCTGGTTGTATGCATCAGTTCTCGGTGATGCGCGCAGCAGAACAGATGTAAGTTGGATTGAGCAATTTGTCATATTCTGCCTGTACCCAATTATAGAACTTCGGTCGGTGGCATCCACCTTATTTTGTTGGACTTTGATAATCCGGTTGACAAAGCAAGCTGTTACTAGGTGTGAGATGTTTGGTACTACAGACTACAGTGGTGGGGTGTGATGCAAAACTTACTTGACAGTGCTGCTGTAACAAACTGATTTTTTTCTTTACCCTTCTTGGTGAGCACTTGGATATTAAAGAGATCAACTACTCCATCTTTGTCATCATGTAAGACACTGTGAGTCTAATTGGTTGTCTGTATTGATCTATCTTGCATAATGTCTAATGGAAACCTAATCCAGCCTAGCCTAATACAATGAAGTGGTGTTTGGTTGGCTAGTATTGGAAATTGGACTGCATATAGGGAAACATTTCTAGTGTTTGGTAGCATGCATTATCCTAAACCGGTAGACTTGTGCGCCAGGGAGGGTGCGCGACGGGGACGGGTGCCACCCGGGAGCCCGTGTGAGCGAGTGCGGTGAGGAGAGTGTTTGGTAGCATGCATAATCGAGAGTGTTTGGTAGCATGCATAATCCTGAACCGGTAGACTTGCGCGCCAAAGAGGGTGCGAGCGAGCGCAGTGATGAGAGAAAGGCGTGTGTGGGTGAGAGAAAAATAGGATTTGTTAGCCAACATAAGTAGATAGTGATGAGAGGAGAAATTTATTGGACCAACAAATTTAGGTAGTCTGCTGTTAGAGTGCGTTTTTTTAGCCTTCACAACTCAAATTGTGTTGTAAAAAAAAACTCAAATTGAGGATAGGTCCATTAAGCTAAAATAGGAGTATGCGAGGCCCATGATGAGCCCATCCAGGGGCATAGAATTAGCGAATTTACAATTATTATATACGTAGCTTTTGCAAAATCGAGCAAAATAATAATAACGAAGCATCCTGGTCGTACAGGCGCAACAGCCTACACCCCTATCTCGCGCTCTCCGAACCCCTCGCCGAAACCCTTCCGCCACCCGCCGCCCGCCGCCAACCCTCGCCGCTCTTCCACTGCCAACCGTTGCCTCCGGGCTCCGGCCGGCGGCCCGGCACTGTCCTGGAGCCGTGGCCTACGGGGGATTCACTTCCATCCGACGCCATCTGGCCTCCTCTTCCATCTCGCGGGTAAACCCTAGCCCATGCATCGGGCAGCGGATCGAATCTGCGGATACGGTGGCTGTATTGGGTTGGACTCGTTGTAGTCTCGTTTCTTTTTGGTGCTAAAACATCTAGGGTTTCCTTCTTTCCTCGCAGGCGCTTGTTCGTGCGCGTGGATTGTTTCGTCCGGGTCTCGTGCCCGTGCAGGAGCCCCTAGGTGGGCGCGACCGCCATGTTTCCTCCCAAAGGGCCCAATCACTACGGCCAGCAGCCGCCTTATGGCGGGCAGCAGCCGTACGGCCAAATCGTAAGGCTCTGTGAAGGATCTGGCTGCTTTCTTTTGTTGCTGGGCACAGATTCGTTATGAATAATCATTTGCGTTCCCGCCACTTTGGCTGGAATGTTTTCTCTATTTCAGCCTAGTAGCACTGGATTTGCAGCCCCGACAGCGGCAGGTGGCACTGATGGTGGTCGGTTTGGCGCGCGTGCAGGACAAGGGGCTGCTGCGCAGTATGGAGGGCCTTATGCATCAGTGTATGGCACGCAACAGGTGGTTAACTATAACTGCTTTGTTCTTTTCTAGATGAAATCTGCAATCCAGCATGCAATTTATTATCCTTGGTGTTGATCCTCAACCATTAATATGATTGGCGCACATGTCGTGTAGCTTGTTTTTTTGTGAGTTTTTTTGTGTTGTGTGTATCAGTGAGGAACCTTGATTCAAGGAAACTATTGAAGTTTATTACTCCATCAATTCCAAATTATAAGGCGTTTTAGCTTTTCTAGATACATAATTTTTGCTACGCACACTGTGTCGAGATACATAGTAAAAGCAACGTATCTAGAAAAGCCAAAACGTCTAATAATTTGTAATGGAGGGAGTAGCTGCTAGTCCGATACTTTTGTTTGTAGTCATAGTGTCAAAATGTTACAAAGTTGCATTGTTTCTGGGACTAGAAAATCTGATGGATTAACATGGACATTTGGGATAGAATTGCTGATTCCAGTCTAGTCAATTAAATATTTGTGAAGTATTGCTGGCAGAATTTCTTTGTGTGCTTGGCTATCCTTCTTGCTAATCTGAATTATAAAAGCTCGATTTATATTCCTAATATATGCTCGTCTTATCTTTTAAAGTTGCAATTTGAAACACAAGAATAAAGGGCTTAATGAAATTTTCTTTTTTGGAAGTTACTCCCTCTGTCTCAACATATAAGGTGTAACTGTTTTTATTTGAAGTCCCATAATAGAGGGCGCGGCGTCCTTCTGACTCCCTTTGGTGCCCATGTACCCGTGCAAAATTTAATGCTCAGCTCTATTTTGGCCTGCCCCTGCACTGTAGTACTCTATATACAGCCGTGCCGCATCATTTAGTGCTTTGATTAATTGACGTGGTGTTTGGATTAACTCCATTCCTTGGTCTGCGTGTATAGGGGAGTTGCCCCTTGTATATTAAGACAGAGGGAGTAGGTGGAAAAGGTCATCTTCTGTTCGGATTGTGCAAAACAACTGTCCATCAATTCCACTAACCGATAATTTTAGAACAGTTTGTGCAACAATTTAAGCAAAAAAAAGTGTATCAGATCCAACACTTTTTGGAACAAGAAATACTTGCAGAAAGAGAAGTTGGTTAACAAAAAATCCATTTATTAGGTTCTCCTGTACAAAACATGCTAAGCTATGTCATTACCTCCAGCTAGCATTTTACGTCCAGTTATAGACTCCCAAACTGCTAGCCTTTTGCATTTTGCATTTTACATCTATATAACTGGCTATTTAAAAGCATATAATACTAAGTTTGTACCATGAGTAGTGTCTGCTATGAGCCTATGAAGGAATTTGGGTGTGTTTGGATGGCTTCCAAACCATGCCGCAGGCCGCCCGCCGCACATGCGGCACGCCGCGGGAGCCAAACGCTGCCGCCACACTTTGCCGCAGGTTTGGTGCACGCCGCAGCCTGCAGTTCAAAACGCGCGCCCCAGCTCGCCAATAGTCGGGCGGCCTCTTTGTCCGCCGCGCTCACGGTGTGGCCACACTTGTGGCGGCAGCGGCTCAGGCGGGAACCAAACACGCCCTTTGTGCCAACCATTCATGTACACTTATGTTATTTGAGCTGTGTTTAGCCCCTGTTTTAGTCACTCAAGCGACCTTTTGCTCATGTCAATCCCTGCCAATCACATGTTTCAGCTGTTTCAATCACTTCCTCTTTTGGTTAGAGTTCACTTCTCATGACCTTTAACTTGTACTGTTGCAGTTGCATGTGGTTCCCACAATTTTGTTGCCAAGTATCTCAACTGAACATCCTCATTCTTTTCAACAGGTTGGTGGAATTGGTGGCAAAGGTCCAGCTTCTTCAAGTCTTCCTAGCTTGCCAACTCGTCCAACTTCGCTCGCTGAGTCATCCAAGTTCTCATCTGCACCTGTGGGGTCTGGCCTGGCAAGACCAAATGATGACTATATGGCTGTGCGTGGTTATGCACAGAAGCTAGACCAATACGGCACTGATTATCCACTAGAGAGAAGGATGTATGGTGAACACTCAGCCAATCTTGGTAGGAGAGATGGCCTCAGTGATTTGGATAGAAGATATACCGATCAGATAGCTACTGGTCATCAGGTTTCTTTCTCTCTCTGTTTTTCTTTTTGCCTTTCTCTAGATTGTAAATAATCAGTGCACTGTTGTAACCCTTTTGTTTTTTCTCAGGTTCATGATCATATGGAGCAGGTAGATTTTAGTTTCCCTACTTACAGAATGCTGTTTTGTTCTTTCTAATAACAAGTTGTCTATTGAATCCTGTTAATTTCCTAGGGTTCATCGATGCGCCACCAGCAGCTCCTGAAAGGTCAGCTGCAGCCTGGATCTGATACGAGGTACACTATCTCAGTCAGGTTATATGCAATGAATCTAGAATGTTGTTGATTATTGTTAGAATTCTGTCACACATGATATAACAGTGCATCAATTGAATGACCATGTGTTTGCTAAACAATTTCCGCTGTAGTCTGTTTCCGTTAGTTGTCTTGGTACTTCTCATTGATTTTTTTGGAAGAAATCAGTAGCAATCATTTGTGTGTTTATCACTACAATAGAACATAGCGCATGCACTGAGTATAGTATGCATTTCTGGCAGACAAGCCGATTACTTTGCAGGAAGGTCTGCTCCAGTCCATCAAGCATCCCAGGAAATTGGTGTATATGGAAGAGTTGAAGCTGATAATCGCAACATGTCCATTCTTGGGACTGCTCCATATGGAAGACAGCAAGCAGCCTCATTGTTGGAAGGAGCTCCAAGGACAAACATTGACAGCCTCTATGGACAAGGTTCATCAAGCACTGGTTATGGCGCAGGTCTTCCTCCTGGACGTGATTATGCCTCGGGGAAAGGCCTCCTCCATCCATCTTCAGATCCTGATTACCGAGATAGCATCTTACCCCGTGTACATCCAGGCGTCTCAATGGTTGATGATCGTAGAGTTGATCGGATTGGTTATCGTCGTGAACTGGATCTAAGAGATGAAGAACGTAGAAGGGACCTACTGCTGGAACGAGAAAAGGAGCTTGAATGGGAACGCGAACGGGAGCGGGAGCGCGAGTTACGGGACTTTCGAGACCGTGAAAGAGAAAGAGAACGTGAAAGGGAAAGGGATCATGAAAGACTACTAAGAGAACGCGAAAGAGAAAGGGAACGCGAACGTGAAAGAGAGCGTGAAAGAGAACGCCTTCGTGAGCGCCGGGAGAAGGAGAGAGAGCGGGATAGGAAGCACGGAGCTGATCCAAGGCGGGAGCTCACTTCACCAAGAGGCCCTGGTGATCGGCGGCGCTCTTCTTCTGTTAGATCTGAGAAGCCCGTGCGGCGAATTTCCCCTCGACGTGATGCTGTGCATAGGTGGACTTCCATGTTTCTTATGCAGCTTTGTGGATGAAATAGGTTGCTGCTTCGTCTTTCGTGCAGCTTTTTAAACTAACATTTTCATTTGTTGTGCTGAAGGCATCGTTCACCTGTTAAAGAAATAAAGAGAGAATATATTTGCAAGGTAAATAGAAACCTGTGTCAAGTTGACATTGTTAGTTCTTCACTAGCCTCCTTGATGCATTCTGATCTTAAGGTTCCTTGGTTCTGGTCCATCTTCCATCTTCATCTGTTCTTCCTTTTGCCATTCTATTAGGCCTCTCTCTCTCCCTGGTACAGAATCTTTGCTATCTTTTTCTTGTGATATTGGATGTCATGACTCCACCGAAATTTGAAAAGCGTTCGCGCCTTACCTTAATCTTTGATGATTGCACAAGAGTATATGATTGAGCAGCCATGAATGATTGTCTTCTTTTTCCGTTCTCTCTTCCCTTTATATTTAATGTTTCACCAAGACACTTTTCTATGTACAGTTATGGGGTTGTTTCATTTTGCATCCTGCTGTGAACTTAATGCTAACTATGATGTTATTTGCAGGTTTTGCCATTTCGCTTCATGGATGATGAGAGGGATTATCTGTCCTTGACAAAACGGTATCCCAGACTTGCAATTACTCCAGAATTTTCTAAGGTTGGGCATTCTGTCCATTGACCTTTTGCTTCTGATTAATATTCAACATGGCTTTTGACATTCTCTGTCACTCTAATTTGTATAATAATTTGCTGTTGCACAGATTGTCTTGAACTGGGCTAAAGAAAACTTAAATCTTCCTCTGCATACGCCAGTGAGGTATGCCTTTTTTTGGGAACACATTACTATGCATAAATACTGTTATACATGTGTTCCTTCTTGGAGTTCTCATGTTTTCAATTTACAATTTGCAATGTCACAATTGCTGTGAAACAGTTTGGAGCATGATATCCTTGATTCAGATGATGGTACTGATGAAGGAGCAGTTGTCTCTACTGAGAAAACATCAAGCTTCAATACTCCAGCCACCATTTGGAATGCAAAGGTCTCTATCTACAGTTTTGTATTTGCTTCAATTTTGGATTTTTTTTGTACGTGTTTCAAATTGTAGCTCTTGTGGTCAGTAGATAAATTGCTGAGCTGGAGTAACTCATTATACTGTCGTACATGGTATAAGTGAATCTGAAGGAAATATATGGCATATAGTTTCAGGCCTGTTTGGATGTTGTATTTGAAAGACCACAGTATTTGAAAACTGCAGCAGTATTTTATGGTTTTGAGAAAACTGCAGTATTGCTACTCATGTTTGTAGAAATTGAGAACAATACAGCATGCAAATAGATTAGTGCATAACTTTGTGTGCTGCCTTAAGTTACCCAAGGGCATTAAAATACTATTCTTTTTTTGTCATTGATATGCTTACTTGTGCTTATCTCACTTTCGGATGATAACCACCATATGGAATACCAAATTTTGTTATATGACTTTTGAAGTATAGAAATCATTTCCAAGTTATTATCCTGTTGCAGTGCTGCTTATAAATTTGATGGTGTGCAGGTACTATTGATGAGTGGCATGAGCAAAGGTGCCTTTGCTGAAATAACTTCACTGAGAAGTACCGAGGAACGAGTTGTGCACTTGAACAATATCTTAAAATTTGCTGTATTCAAGAAGGATCGTTCTCTTTTTGCAATTGGAGGCCCTTGGAATGCAGCAATAGATGGTGGTGACCCATCAGTTGACTGTTCTTGCTTGATTCGAACTGCCATCAGGTATGCTGTTATCAAACAGGGTATGATGACGAACTTGCAGTTGTACTGATATTATCCTACTTGGACAGATGCGTTAAGGAAATGGTTCAGGTTGATCTATCTAGTTGCACCCACTGGAACCGTTTTGTTGAGGTACTTGTGAATATTTCTCAGCGCTTTAAAAAAAACTTTATATGTACGGATGCTATCTTTCATGGAAAATATCCTGTACCGACACTGCTACCCTTTTTTGTTGTCCATCTCTTTCAATTTAAGAAATGTATGTTCCTTTGTTTAGTAAGAGAAACAAGCCTATTCATGATGTTGCTGCCTTTTGTAATGTTGCAAGTTCGACTACAATGTCTAACCCAAAAGAACGTTTATGAATGTTCCTCACTGCATTATATTCAGGATTAAGAAAACTATTGCTAGTACAATAAACTGGCCAATACAATTACCAACACTTTACTCCGTATGTCAAATTTGTGAGGTGTGGATGCGTATCAAGTTTTAAACTTTGTATAAGTTTAGACCAACAATCAGAT